>JAODIE010000004.1:6097997-6241385 GCA_027575565.1 Diploeciton nevermanni | reverse complement strand
CTTTCCGTCCAGATAAATTTAAAACTTACAGAGGAAATTAACCTGATTGTTTTAATCATCATCGTCATTTAATATATGAATATTTTAATATGTACACTTGTACATAAAGTTTGGAAATTAATTAACTGTACTGCAAGTCGAAAGATTTTCACTTTACGTAAGAAAACTTGTTTGAAGATACCGCAGAAAACAACCGGACATTGATGCAGTGACGCAATGATTTACGCATTTCGAGTTTACAAACATGCCGCGTCATTTGCAATCCACCCACATTCACATTTCATCCATTATCACATGTAGAGATTAGAGATACAAATCCAAAACATGCATAAAACAAGAGAAATGCGCGGCGCAGCACAACACGTTGACTCCGCTCCCTTCATCGTCATTACCCTACGCTAACATGTACTTGCAACAATGCTGAGATTAACATAGATACTTTAATAATAATATATCACAAAATTGCGATCTGTGACTGCGCGAGAGAAGAATACGAAACGAATCCACTGGCAAACGCGGGTCGCAAAAAACATAAACCTTATCACAGATATTTTAACAATAAAACGTTTACAAAGAATGATATGCAATAAATAGTCGTGAAAACGCAAAGAATGATGCACGTAACAGAATTGTCGCCTTTCGAACAGATGCTAGTTAAATGCTACTTGTTTAAATATACGAGGCGCGCACGCAATCAACTTTTTTGATTCGTTGTGAGACGCCCACCGCCTCCGAGCTTCGTATAAGTACATAATTACCCTCGAAGTGTAATTGCACGCCCGCTAATTAACTTAACATTACTTTGGCCAACCTCACAATTGCCCACTGTGTGTATATCGAAGAACGACGCACGAACGAGTTACTTGAATATTCTTAGCAAGTAATTGTCACTAACTCTTAGTTATACGTTTAAATATGAATATATGTTATGTGTATGTTTGTATTTACATGTAGTAGCATTCTAGCCAAAACGCACACAGGTACAAGAATACAGAAGTGGTCGCGCCACCGCCGACCAAAGAATATGTACAACCAAATCAACGCCGCATTCGACCGGATCGCATCAAGTGATTACTATACTGGAACTCTGACAATAACGCGACTATAAGAACCTAGGCATCGGATGATAAGTCTGCGGGTCATTGCGATGATGCGGCCGGTAGCCCATTGGTGGATAGCGCCGATAGGACCCTGGGTGATGCATTGGATTCGAGATATCCTGCGGAGCGTTTATAGAACCATGCAGGTGCGCCGCTCCATCGCCAAGATCCAGCTCCATTTCCTGTTGTTCCTGTAGCTGGATCTGACCCAAAGTGGCTGTAGCCATGGCTACGTCAGGCATAATGTCCGAGAGATGTCCATCACTGCACGAGCTGCTCTCTGGCTCGGCGTTGACGAAACGGAACTCGCCTTCAGGTACAATCGCAGGCAGTTCGTGGCGCTGCGAATACGCAGCAGCGCTAGGGCGAGGAAAGGTTAGATTCCGTCCGTAGCAGTTCCTCCCAGCGCCCACAGCCGCCCCAATCGTGAGTAACTTCTTACTGGGTGAGGCTTGTTGTGATCCTGTACTTGGGAGAACAACCTCATTGTCGCTGTGAGGTTCCGGCACACAGAAACAGTTCTCCAACATGTCAGCTACTGGATCTGGAAGGTTAAACTCCCTCACAACTCTTAAACGTATCTGTCGACTTATTTCATGTCTGGAAGAGAGTGGCATGTTGAGTGCCCGTTGGCAGCCTGGGCTTTGACGCAGTTTTTGTTCGCGTTTCAGCATTGTGTTCATGATGGCCGGGTCAGGTACAGGTAGCACTGAGGCGAGGACATCCACGCCGGCTGTGCCCATAGGTCGTGGTTTCTCGTCCACCATGTAGAGAGTATCCGGGATGTCAGGAATGTATCGTAGACGACGTACACGCATTATTCCTACGTCCTGCACCAGTTGATCTTCGACGAGGACTTTAACCTCCTCGTAGTAGGGCATAAAGAGACGTGGTTGCACAAAAAGTCCGCTGTTCTTGCCACTGCGTATCCAGGCATTAACACGCATGTTTTCACGATCCCCTCCGATCATGTGACTTGGTGGAGTGCTAACAAGTCCTCTGCGGATTGCTGCATTCAAGATGTCACTGTTGGGAGGAAGAACATGATCCATCCGCACTAAGGAAAGTAAATCCGAGAGGATTTCACGCAGTTCCACATCACTAAGGTCGCGTTTCTTCACTCCCTTGCGTGTGACAGAGTGTGCAGTGTGGTTCAATAAGTTAGGCTCTGCAAATAAATATTGTATGTTCAACCTAATAAAACTGAATGTAGAAGAAGCAAACCTCTATCTTCCATTCGTCTGACTAGTTCATGTTCGCCCCATTTCAACACAGCATGCAACACTTCTAATTCGCTCGCTTGTAGGAATGGTGATTTGAGGACCTCAATGAGATGGATCTTATCCAGTTGATGCAGGACTGAAGATTGCGCAACTGGCTGGAATTCTTCGCGAAGGTAGTGCAGTGCCTTTTACATATAAATATTTTATTATCAAATGCCTTAAGAGAAAAATTATGAAGATAAAAAGTACCTGTCGGTGAACCCAAGCCGATCCATGTGGTTGTCGTGCCCACTGTAAAACAGTCGGCAGTGTGTCCAACGACAACAAATCCAATATCAAATCCTCACACCCTTGTGCCAAGATGTCCAACTCTAAAAAGCGTCCAATCTGGTACAGCTCCATCGCTTCTTCGAGTGCTGAAGGCCTTATACGTCCTGTATGTGCCAAAGCTTGTGCTTCACCAAGGCCACCTCCACAAACACCACGGGAAATCAACGATAAGTCCACTTGGTCCAAATACACAGCGTGGAGGAGTACACGTGCATACCTACATCACCAAGAAATGCTTAAGGTATTACATACTCGGCGAAAAGCGCAAAATATTAAAAACAAAATGATTTGATAGTAATTCGCATACCTCTTTGGTATAACACTCTCATCTAACACAATCCTCGTTGGAATATGCAGAGCTCTCTCCGTATGATCCTCACCACTCCTCGACCGCCGCTGGAGGAGATTCCGGAAGAATGGCGATCTCGCCGAGAGGATAGCCTTGTGGCATGGCAGTTCCAGCTTAGGCCTGAAACCATACTCCGAACTGCCCGAATCCGGGCGCTGACAGTCCGAGCCATCCGACGTAAACACCAATGCTGCATCTGCATAATCACCAGTCTCCAGCAGATATCGCAGATCAGCTTCCAGAGGATTCGGCGTCCCGAACTCCTCTCTTAGTCGCCGCAACAAATTCATATCAATATTGGTGTCGTGCGGGCATATGTCACCCGTGTAGAGATACCGCAACAATGCGGAGAACAACTGTACATCGACGGTAGCCGTGCGCAATTCTAAGCAAATCCTAGCGCCATATCCAGGACAGCCAGTGAGCAAGTCCCTGAAGTATGGACACCTCGCGGATAACAACGCGCGATGCACCGGAAAGCAAGCCCCGCGATAAACCAGGTCAGCATCTGTACAATACTTGAAATCATATAGCGCCGATAAGTCCTGTTTGAACGTCGCCGCTGGTGGTCGTGCCAGCTCTGCCTGCACACAGAGGTCCTTCAGCGCTGCAAGAGCTTCGTATTCCTCCAGCAAAGCCGCCACATCCGCTGCACTCCAATCCGACACCAACTCCCGCAGCATACGTCCGTGGTCACACGCTTTCGACGAGCGCCGCCGTCGTATAAACTTCTTCTTCAGCGTGGCAAATCCCGTGACCTTCTTCTTACGTTGCTCACGCACTATCACCCCAGGCGGCTCTGTGAAGACGCTGCCCGACTCGGCGCCCGCCTGCGCGGACGACGCGTTGACTCCCATTCTCTGCACGCTCTCCTCAGTCATGCATTGCTCACTTCCACTGCCCCACCAGCTCTGCTGCAATGCACATGGGATCAGGCAGCTGAAGAGGTTCATCGCTTGCCCAGACTACCGCCTGACGTGCAGACACAGCCTGCGGTTGGGAAGACATGGTACGAGTTAAAGTAGGGTAAGTGGTGGGCCATGGTAAACAAAACAGTTGACAGTCAATGAAGGTTAGTAAGGGTGTGTGATGGGGCTGTTTGGTATGGGAAAATTAACGAGATTGTTACCTGGGCCACACAAAATCATGATGAAACGACTACGATGTGGCATACACGATTCATCAACACATATTCGCACACACGTCAATCCAACAATGACCCAGAGTCGAAGCCATGTTTATGCACCTCCATCAACGACACTAACGATGATAAAAACACAGTAAACGATGAATTATCGCTTGTAGACGCCACCACAAGTTGGCTCAGTTACGAACGAAACACTCGGGCCGGTTCACAACACATTTAAGGCGATTTTTTAGTTAAAAGATGGAATTGGAGGAATCAACGAACACCATCTTCACGATTCCTTCGTTTGTCCATCAACCAGACAAAACTCTTGTTTGTGCCGCTGGCGCTGTTGCCGCAGTTTCTTATCTGCAATACGATGCTGTCCGAGTTCAAGCGACACCTCAAAACGTTTAAATTAATATTACATATTAAATAAAAATATCAATTATTATTAAATAAATTAACCAAATCCAATTGTAAGCATTAATAAAACATTTTATTATTGCTAACATGTTGTATTCTTTATTTAAATAAGTTCTTAAAGTGGGCGTCGTTGTGGTAGAGTCGATCATGGCCGAACAAATGCGTTTAATGCCAACCTTGCATGTTCCAAATATAAAAATCACAAGGTAATGAAAGCAAACTGTGCTTAAGCGGGGGCGGCAGCATGTGTTTCACAATGTGTGAGTAATCACTCATTACAGTGTCATTATCCTCTTGGTTCGACCAGTGATCACTCGTACAATTCATTGTCAACAACAATCCACGCGCATTCTTCCTGTTTGTATCTTCTTGGCGAGATGCATGTCGAATCTTGAATCATTCGAATGCGAAGAGACGCGAACGCCTGCGACTGGTCGCGACGCAATGTGCTCGAATGACGTTGACCCGGCTGTGTCCGTAATGGCGGCAATGGCGTTCGATTCTCATCCGCGAGTCCGCTACGGAGCGGTGGCTTGACGAAGCCGCCCAGCCGCCGATCCCCGAGCAGCGCCGTCTTCTGACTCAGACTATGCCCGCCACTGTGCGCGCGTGCGAAGCCGTGCCGCCGACTTGGTCCAGTGCATAGTCCCGGGGCCCGCCGCGCCCGCCGATACGCTGCCCCTCGATCCGGCATCGAGCCATCAGCCAGTCGCTGCAAGTAACCAACTTGTTCCAACTGGTGCCCGATTTGCATAAATCGTGTTGCGTTCGCAAGCCCATACTGCACCGAGGACTGTTGCGAATTGAAGTGTTTGTGCAGCTAGTGCGAATTGTGCAGTGAACGAATCCTATCCCGCATTTGTACATACAAAAATATACTGATACTGTGATACTAAAACAATGTGATATTTAAGCATAAATTTGCTTCTGTTCGATACCAGTTTGTTTAGTACACAACTGACAAGCATATACTCAGTAGAACAGACAGACTGCCAGACAAGAGGAAGAACAACTGAAGAGCAATTTAAGGTAATGACTAACAAATGAACTGCATGGTTTCCAATACGAGATTCGTGATACACTGGTTTTCATCACTAACCATTGTCATCATGGTAAGTTAAGCATGAGTCTCACCACTCAACTGAACAATCTCCCTGCTTTCAAAGACACCTAGGCAATTATCACTGAATTGATTTAATAAATTATTATATAAGTGCTAAAATGCGGACGCTCGATGCCTACCGTATAGTTTTCCCATCTCGACGAAAATTTTCGATAACGCTTACATAGATAAACTTGATTAGATTACAAGATTTGACTAACGACAATAAATTGGCTGGAGTTCAAACTGTATTAATTCATCATCATTTTTGTACATTTCCACACGCATGAATTGAGCAAAAAGTCGAGCTTATATCAATTCTGGCTATATGGCTTCACTAAAATTAAATTCAATTAGAAGGTTTGATTTAACTTGGTGTTTCACCTGCTGAAACTTTCGTCATCTTTGCTTATCTTAAATGTTGTGTGTAGTGCTTCATTTGTTTTTGTTCGTCTGCGCAATGATTTAGTGCTCCCCCACTGAGTATGGTTTATTTATTGTTTTAGGTTAAATAGACAAAGTAAAGAAGTAGACATACAGTCACTGTATTCAATTACACAATGGATCCAAAGAAGAATACAAAGCGGCACGGTGAGTCCTTGGATTTGCAATTTTTTGGTGCTTTTTTTTTAAGCGGCGATGTAAACCTTGCCCTACTGCCCCCCGTGCGTTTCTTCTTTATCGATCTAAGGTTTAGAATTAGTGCTTCTACACGTGCGTGCGTCAAAAAAAATTCGTTTATTCTGGTTGGTAGTTTCACATCTTAAAATCAGAAAAATAGGACAATATATTAAAGTAACTTAAGTTGTTTGTAGGTGTTGTATAGAAACATCTCTAACGTGCAAACACTTCACATTTACTGCGCCAATTTAGGAAAAAGTTACAACTTCTACTCTTTACAATACAAGAAGAGGAGTGGAGTTAAGCCTCAAAACTTATTGGAATTCTAAAAGTTGTTTGTTAATTGAAGTGGTATAGAAACGTTTCCTATTTGTAAATAGTTCTAAAAATACAAAGTAACAATATTATTACCTAGTTTAACTCATATTTTTCCCTCTTTCAGGGCAGGGCACAGGTAGCGATACGCAATCATCTCGACACTCAATGAATTCCGGTTCGGGCGTGCTGATGGTTGGCCCGAATTTTCGGGTCGGCAAGAAGATAGGATGCGGCAACTTCGGCGAGCTGCGGCTCGGCAAAAACCTTTACAACAGCGAGCACGTGGCCATCAAGATGGAGCCGATGAAGTCGAAGGCGCCGCAGCTGCACCTCGAGTACCGCTTCTACAAGCTGCTGGGATGCCACGGTAAAACCACCACCACAACTTCCAACACACCACACGAACTTAGTATGTCTGCTCTTTGTGATGAACGTGTTAACATTGCGCGCATTGCCTGGTTTCAGAAGGCATCCCCGACGTGTACTACTTTGGCCCATGCGGCAAGAACAATGCGCTGGTGATGGAGCTGCTGGGGCCCAGCCTGGAGGACCTCTTTGACCTGTGCGATCGACGCTTTACGCTGAAGACAGTGCTGATGATCGCCACGCAACTACTGCATCGAATCGAGTATGTTCATGGGCGTCATCTGATCTATCGGGACGTCAAGCCGGAGAATTTCTTAATTGGGCGGAGTAATACGAAACGGGAGAAGGTCATACATATTATAGGTATGATTGAAGAGGCCATTTGTTGGTTTCAGGGTCATTATTTGAGGGTTTTGTTGCAGATTTTGGACTGGCAAAGGAATATATTGAACTAGAAACGAACAAACACATTCCCTACAGAGAACACAAATCGCTCACGGGCACAGCGCGTTATATGTCCATCAACACTCATTTGGGGAAGGAGCAATCCCGACGAGATGATTTGGAAGCGCTGGGGCATATGTTTATGTACTTCCTCAGAGGATCACTGCCTTGGCAAGGTCTAAAGGTAACTTTTGCCATCAAAATCTGTTGAGGAGATTTCTAAATGAGTCTCCTCAATTTTTAGGCTGATACGCTAAAAGAGCGCTACCAAAAAATTGGAGACACGAAAAGAGCGACACCCATCGATGTGTTATGTGATGGACACCCGGAAGAAATGGCCACATATTTGCGTTACGTGCGCCGGCTGGACTTCTTCGAGACACCGGATTACGAGTACTTGCGTAAACTCTTCATGGATCTGTTTCAGAAACGAGGCTACGTCGACGACGGTGAATTTGATTGGACCGGCAAAACGATGGTGAGTACCTCAACTCTGGTAGTGCACGATTTAGAGGTGAATTTTATTGAATTAATCGCAACTAGCCGGAGAATATTTATATGTTGCAACAAGTTCGCCACTTTCCGCCCTCCAACGTGGTAAAAACAAAATCGGCCAACGTAGAATAAAGAACATTTTGCATGTAGATGGGGCTTGATTGTGGCCTATATTTCATTGCTTGATGCCATGTAATTAGAGTGGCTGGTGATTGTGCTCGTGTACTTTGTAGAGCAATCCCGTTGGCTATAGCCTGACCCATAATGAAGTCGTGGTATCGCCGAATCGGGACCGCCACGCAGGAACTAAGGTCGCTGGCAAAGGCAACGCCTGGCCGGAGACCTCCAAGCAGAGCACGCTGGGCAACCTCACGCCGGCTGATCGACATGGATCCGTGCAGGTAGTGAGCTCCACGAACGGCGAGCTAAACGCGGACGATCCCACCGCCGGCCATAGTAACACTCCCATCACCACACGGCTGGACAGTGATCCGCCGGACGAAACTAAGTAAGTTATGCTTGGCTGGCAGCGGAATATTGTGCTTTATTGACGCTCAGCTCGTATTACAGATGCTGCTGTTTCTTCAAACGGAAGAAGAAGAAAGGTGTGCGCAACAAATGACTACAGTATAACGAGACTGACCAGCACCTAACGCTGTTGCAGTGCGGTCACAGTAGCGCCGCTACTCTCAACTGATGACTCTAGTTTTAAATCAAGACCAACGTACAGTTGTTATTATGTTATGTACTATTTAACTAGGTAAACAAATATGTAGGATAGCCTTAATTTAATATCTTTTAAGATGCGCGTAAGTTTAAGTCGTTATCATATCTGATTGTCGGATGTTGCTGCGAGCGGGGCGCCAAGTGTCATCATTCGTATATCTGCATGAACATATAACAAGCCTTACTCGCAATTCCAAGTAATTAGGAACTAAAGTATATTATATCAACCTAACAATGTGCAAGCAGAACACACACCAATGCCTCCGCATTTCCGGGCGTTACCGAAACTGCAGTTGGTTTCAAGGAAGGCAATATTTATGATAAACAAACCAAAAACTACTGCAATTAAATTTTTATCACATTGTAAACCAACTATGCGTCTCTTTATTTTAATATTTATGTAACATTTGTCATATTTAATCACTTTTATTTATATCCGAACAAAGAGCGTTCATCCTAGAAGTATAAAGTTGCAAACTGTTGTACATAATACACGATGACCGCCTGTCACCTTTAAACGTTTCTCTAATTATTCATAGGGCACTCTGCGTTATGTTAAATGCCAAATTTTATTACCATCTTTTTTATAGGAATACAACTGTTTTGTGCTGCTTAGAGTAAGCCAAGTGGAGAGTATTCGAAACAAATTAAAGCTATCGCATTGAAGCGAATGTTAAAGCAAGATGTTGTGTGTAATAATTGCGCGTCCTTACGAAATGTTTGCCTTTGGGGGACGCGGCGGAAACAAACTACAAGCGTTTGTTCAATTGTTCAATGCGACACGAAAAATGTAATTAAATTTATGACCTATTTGATAAACAAGTCAGAATAAACCTCAATGCTGTAGATAATCAACGCGCGTTTTATTTGCAAGCAATTGGAATCTATTTGAGAATAGACAGCAATATACCCAGAAATATGTTATGAGTTTGCAGAGTACCCATCAAAACGATGAATTTCTTAGATATTCAATGTAGTCGTAACTACTTCAAACGGCAAACTACTGCGCAGCTAGCGCCATACCAACCTTTGTGGCAATGGGCGGAAGTATTTTCTCCTTATCAGATGCTCGAGCTTTCTGCAAAACTCGATTACACCTCGTTAAGGGTGTGATTTATAAAATAAAATAAGTATGTTTCGACTGACACGTTGTTTCTTTAGTAAAGCGCCATACTACTCTCCACTTTGCCAGCAACGCGTTTTAATTAGTCTCAAAGATAATCACGCTGTGTTGAAATTACCCAGTATAACCTCACCGGCATTCTACAGCAAAGGTATTGAAATAAAATCAACAAAAACTATTAACTATAAGCCAAGATGTAATATTAGCTTAGGATGTAACATTTTAGAAGTGTTATTGTCTCGTTTGTTTTGCCTTAAGTAATTGATTGTTGTAGATGTCAAAGTTGAATCACCACTTGCAAAGCTATTATCACATGCAGATAAGTCCAAAGAAGAAGCAATACAAGTTGAACCAATTGAAGAACAAGACAAGAAAGAATCCAGAGAGCAATCATGGAAGAAGATGAAACTTACCTTGATGATTTTTGGTGTATCTTTCATCAGTTTAGGAGGATATTTACTCATTACACTTGGTCAACCTAAGGTTGATGCAGATGGTGTTATACTTGATGATCCATTTACAAACATGCCAATTATGAAGCAGTATGTGTTGAGGACACTTAGTGAGCTTAATTATTACAGACAGGTATGAATCCTACACTATTACAATCCAAAATATTACAAGTTTTAATGTCTTGTATGCACTTTTCAGTTAATCAGGGAACCTTCAAGAGACAAACTTCTCCCTGACATGATTCAACATCCCTACTATGCCCCACAATACACCCTTGTTCTTGAATTTACAGACTTAATTGTGCATCCTGAATGGACATATCAAACAGGTTGGCGTTTTAAAAAACGCCCTGGTCTTGACCACTTCCTTGAATCTTTAAGTGGTACCTTTGAAATTGTCATCTACACAGCAGAGCAAGGAATGACAGTTTTCCCAATTATTGAACACTTAGATCCTAAGAATCATATTAACTACAAACTAGTACGCGACGCAACTCTATTCATCGATGGAAAACACGTCAAGGACTTGGATAAACTCAATAGGGACCTTCGACGCACAATTGTGGTTGATTGGGATGCACAGTCGACCAAGTATCATCCTGACAATGTCTTCGCAATACAGCGTTGGAGAGGAAATGATGATGATTTAACTCTCGTTCATTTATCGTCTTTCCTCGCGGCGATAGCGCAGAATCAGATCGAGGATGTAAGAGAGGTGGTCAAGTACTATAATACATTTGATGATCCACTCATGGCGTTCAGGGAGAAGCAGAAGAGGTTGATTGATATGGCCGAAGAAGTTGCAGCAGCAAAGTATAAGGAGAAGGAACAATCATCGCCGTTGAAGCGATGGACGCCGAGTTTTCTAAGGCGTTGACTTGAATCTAAGATAGATATTATTTTTTATCAATCCATTTTGGCACTGTGTTGCTTTCTAGTCGATGCTATAGCAATCATTTTTGTCTTGAGTGTTATAATCGGCTAGGGTGCAGTTTTAGCGCGTCGAAACTGATAAGGTGAGAAAGATATTTGGAAATGAGTAAAACTGATCAACTACAAGAGACTGATAAGAATTCTATTGTGTTTAATAACAAGAGGTTGATTCAGCATGCTTCTTCCGGTGTCTTTTTCTTGAGCAGCCTTTCTCTTTCCTTCTTGTCCATCTCTCTGTACAAACAATCCATTTCATTCAAAACGTCGTATTCTTGATGAAAATGAATTAGCTTTCTGTGGTACGGTTTTCTCAAAAGATCCAGTTTATCCCACGGGAATTTTCCCTTCATGACGATGAAATCTTTGTTCAGGCAGCTCCAAATTGTTATTCCACACGTAAAGGACATCCCTACAGCGGTGGAGAAGAACAGCGGCCATAATTCGTAGTGTTTTTTGAAGAAGTACCCCCACTTCATACCCACTGGCTTCATGATGACTAGAAATTTTCTATCACTGTATGGGTTTTGATGATTAATTGGCCAGTGATGAGGGTCACAAGGGAAGGAGATGTTGACAATTGTGTCACATTAATTTTGTTACATGTTTGGTGGTTTGTTTTAATAACAGCACTCGTGATTTATTTCAAAACACGAATTTTCACTTGAATATTATTTCTAATTCATTGAAATTATGTCTATGCAATATTTTGATTTAAATTAAATCATTAACTAGCTGTTAAGAGTCTATGCATCGAGCTAATTTTTTGGAATGCGAAACCGCTACCGGTTAATCCCCTGCACGACCTTTACTAATCTTTGTGGACTGCCAAACGGTAGTCGACCGTCTGGCAAGAGAATCGGATAATGGAAGTAATACATAATTATACGTTATAATACAGTTTGCAGGTAATTTTATTAGGTGTTTAACAATCGCTTAAGCTTTGTGCTATGAGTATAATTCAGACAATGGTTTTCTCAGATTCATTAAAATTTGTATAATTAACATCGCGTGTGATTTACACCAAAACTTTATTTTCAAATTTAACTTCTCTTAAAGTGTTGATAATTAATGGCAAATTTTAGCACTCGTTAGATTCGGTTTTAGGTCGCACCCTCGCCCTCTCACGCTCTTTCTTGTCCATGTCCTTGTAGAGTTTGTCCATGTCTTTGAGGACTTCGTAGTCATTGTGAGACAGTTTTCTGCTGTAGGGATGTCTAAGAAGATCGAGTTTGTCCCAGGGCAATACTGACGTATTGTGTACTATTATATAGTCCTTTTTCAAGAGGCTCCAGACGCAGAAAGCTGCACCTCCACCAAAAGCTATCGACAGGCATACGTGTAGAGGCCACAGCTCGTAATGTTTTTGGAGAAATGTTACAAGTCTACCCATTTAATGCAAGGATTCTAAGGCAAAGGTTGCGTTCTGCAAAAACGTGTAGAAATTCGTAGAATATTTCAAATATTGACAGATGCCAAAGGGATTCAGTCTATATTGTTACAGTTGGTATGATGATCATATTATAGTGAATAAATAATAACTTATGAACTTATGTTTTAGACGTGCTGGGTTTTATTGAAAGATAAACATGAACATAGTATTATATTGTATTTCTTATATTGACTCTTATTTCTTTATATGCATCGTTAATGTAGATGATATATTGAATTTTTACTTCTAAAGGCATATGATAAGAAGTAGACTACTTTATTTGTGGAAAGTAACTTGTAAAAGATGTTACTTATTCGAAGTGTGAAGCTCGACCAAGGTCATTTTCTCTTTGCGGAAATTTATCAAAAATTGTCACATTTGATTCTTGACAAAAAGAAAGATAGATTTCTAAGGTCAATATTTTTTGCGTTGAGAAACCGATATGTTCAAGATATATATTTCTTATTTTCACAAAAACTTTTGACTTGAGAAAAGAACATCGAACAGATTTGAAATTGCATCAAGTTTGTTTGTGAAGTAACAATGGTAATTTATTTTTACTTAAACAAAAACAGTATAACTAAGAGAAGCAACAAATCAAAAATGTTATAACAATATATAAATTAACAAGTATGAGAGCATTCACAACATACTAACTTGTTCTAAATTTTAAAAGTATTTATGTGATGTATACAACCCATTGAACAGTTCTCCCCCTAATAACCATCATCATTCGCCATTATTCCCATCTGCAACCAAGCAGGCCGTCAAAACGGCTCAAATTAATCGGAAGCCAAAGTAAAATCGCGACGAGGGCGGCCGCAACTCGCCATTTCGTCTAATTTCTACGAAAAGCACGTTTTACTCTCTAGATTTGCTGCTCTGCGTTGTCCGTTCAGAGTTATTTATAACAAGCTAGGTAGATCCGTGTGATTGTTGGGTGCCTCACGAACGGACGCATTGCAACACCAACATGTCCGTGTTGTTGGACGGGCGCGACATCAACGAGCTGCGTGTTGTTGATCTTAAGGCAGAGCTTGAGAAACGAGGACTAGACAAGAGCGGAAACAAGCAGGTGCTTCTC
The DNA here is from genome assembly GCA_027575565.1 of Diploeciton nevermanni. Lineage (NCBI taxonomy): Eukaryota > Metazoa > Arthropoda > Insecta > Coleoptera > Staphylinidae > Diploeciton > Diploeciton nevermanni. Next base: position 6,227,738 of record JAODIE010000004.1, on the reverse strand, counting down.
GAACGCTTACAGAAGGTAATTAACTATATTACAAACAAAATAGTCTAGTTTAATTTCATCCATTTTCTGATGATTTCATAAGATTAATTGAATTACTTGTTTTAGGCCATTGATGCAGATGCAAAGGATGAAGATGTGGATGAAGATGAGACAGTGATAGATGAAGGTAAATTCTATTCTTTTCAATTTTGCAATGAAATGTGTTTCACATAGGTTCAGTAAATAGAAGCATCCCAGTGCTATTAAAAGTAGGCTATTTTTAAAGTTGATGCATAAAGTGTGTTGCAATGCATTAATTTGTAGGAATGTTAGTTAATGCTGTTTATGTATTTAAACAAAACTAGTTTAGTTAGCAATATATATTAGTTGATACTTTGAGGAACTATGACAACACTGTAGCAATCACTTTTTGTGTCAATTGATTAACAAATCTGTCTTGGTGTGTAGTAGTGTGCCTCTATTATTCAGTGAATTCTAATCATGGAAATGTATCCTGCAGATAATTCAGCAGCTGAAGCAGAAGAAACATCAGTGAAGACTGAGTATAAAAGTGGTGATGTTCTGGTTTTGGACACAAGTTTAGAAACTGATAATGTAAGTTCACATAAATGGATTTATTCTCTCTCTGATAATAACATTTTCACAGAAGATCAACATGGAGGTTAAAGTAGCTGATGACAAGACCATCAAAGGTATGATCATATTTCTAAGTATTTCACTATTGATTAGTTATGATTTTTTTGCAAACTGATACTTAAATCAGACCCATTTCTCGTCTCTTGTTTGTTTCTATTCTGTGCCAACATGCGGATGTGCATACGGTCAGCAACGTGGATAGTGGTATATTATTTTTAAGTTATGTGTACTAGTATAAGAAGCTAAAAGTGATGCTGTTTTGCTGATGATGACGAACTGTGGCGCCGCCCGAAGTGTACTCTGCAGCGACGGTATTAGTGTTTGATGAATGCAAATATTCTGCTTGCTAGATACCGCTACAAAAGAAGAAACGCCTGTGGAAGAGAAGAAACGCGAGGACGCCGCAATCGACAATGGAAATGAGGAAATCGGCCAGGACATCGGGATGAAGAAGGTTATGGAGCAAGGGGAGGCGTCACAGGACGTGAAAGAAGAGGGCAAAATGGAAGAGGGCAAAGATCTCGACGCCGATGTGGAAGTGTCGATGGATGTTGAGGACAAGATTGCAGAGAGTACAGTTTATGAAGAGGTGGAGTCTGCCGGTACTACAACGACTTCAGCAGCAACAGCTACCAATGGAACTGCAAGTGGTACCGCGGAGAAGCATACGCCAGCTGTCAAAGACACTAAGGATGGAAAGAAGGATGTGGACTCTGAAAAAACTAGCACCGCATCGCCGAGGTTGGTTGTTGTACCAAAGCAGAATGAACTATCAGCGATACTCGCTCGTCGCAATTGTGACTACCTAAGTCTGCTAAGTCTCTTATTTTATGACTAGTCGTTTGTTTTAAGGGACTGCTCAACGCGCGCTAGTGACCCTAGTATCAGCTTGTATATTGATTGTGCGCTTCTTTTCTAATGCCTTTTTATAGCAAGATCAAGGAGCGGCTCGTGCACGATCAGAATCGCAACCTGTGGATAACGAACATCTCGCAGACGACGCGTGCGACGGAGTTGAAGCAAGCGCTCTCCGAACACGGCAAGGTTGTGGGCGCCAAGGTGGTGATCAATGCAAGACATCCGGCTGCCTGTTGCTACGGCTACGTGCGCATGGAGACGGTCGCCGACGCCGACAATTGCATCACCAAACTGAACAACACTGAACTCAACGGACAGATTATACGCATCGAAAAGGTTCATTACTCATGTCACACACAATCCTCATGCACTGTTTCTCACACACGACTTACTCAAAGAAGAACTTTAAATTGTGCGAATGGACTGGTGCGTCATCTTCATCCCAGCTGCCTTAAGTAACTCACTTGAGTTTAATTACTTGCTGAACTTTAGAGAATCGAATTTTAAGCTTAAATCTTCAAGTTGCGACGTTTCTTCTTTGTATTGTCGATGGTCAGAAGCTGTTTGCTCCCGAGTGTTGGGGGGAGGGATGATTTTTATGTCATGTTTGTGCTTTCGATTAGGTAAGGCCAGATCACCTCAATCCGAACGCCAAGGCCAAGCCGGAGGCCCAGGCGAAGGAGAAGCCCTCGCAGAAGACACCAGTGCGTGCTCCCACACCCGTAAAGGAAGAGATCAAAAAGGATCGTAAGCCAATAGAGGCCCCGCTTAAGGACGACAAAAAGGACAAAGCTCGTAGTGCAGAAGATCGCAAGTCTAGCAACAACGCAGTTTCAGTCATAAAGCCGTCTGAAAAGGATAAAGATTCTAGGGATTTCAAGGAGAATAATAACAGCAAGGAACGCCTTAAGGATCGTCGGAGTAGGAGTCGTAGCCGCGATAAAGACCGTTCGGATGCTAAACCACGCTCTATTTCAGGACGTGGTGAAAATCGTTTAATGTCCAGACATAATGGTCCACCTTCTCGAAGGGAGGTGCCTGCGGTGCGGAAAGAAAAAGATATTCTCACATTTGACAAGATTAAAACCGAAAGGGAGCGAGAGCGACTACGAGAACGTGAGCGCGAGATGCGTATGAGACGCAGAGAAGAGTCGGAAAGGGTCAAAGAAATTGAGCGTCGGCAGAGGTCTGAAGAAGCGCGCTTGGAACGTGAACGGCAGAAGATTAAAGAGGAACGGGAGCGGCTTGAACGCGAACGTTCTGAGTTGTTGGCTCTTGAACGTGAACGTCAGAAACGGGAACGGGAGAAGATTGAGCTGGAACGGTTAGAGTTGCAGCGGGCAAAGATGCGCATGCAGGAAGAAGATCGCCGCGCGGTGAAACGTCCTGTACCCAGTGGATTTCGCGAACGGGAACGGTCCTACGAGGAGCGCAAACGTTCAGTTCCGGACCGACATTTTCAAGAAGCACCGCCACCACCGCGATTTGACGCTCCCTCAAGGTAAACATCCACAAAAAAAATGCAACAACCAATCAACCTCAACCTAAGGAAGCTCCTATAGCAACATTTTTAATATTACAGGGATTTATTTTACAAATAAAATGCCAAGTATTGACATATTAATCATTGCCGAATGTGTTGACTTGTTACTAACTTGTTTTATTACTTGTAGCATTAAGACACGTGAGTCTTCGCCACAGATGAAGAAGTTTTCTTCGAGCAGCTCCAGCAGCAAGGATTATAAACGGTTGAGTTATGAAAAGAGGGATTCTTATCCTCCTAAAAGGGACTTTGATGAAAGGACTCATTCTTCATCTATGTCAGGGAGAAATTCAGGCAGTGCGCTTGTTCCTAAATACGAGAGTAGCTCATCTAACTACTCTAGGGACAACAGGGATAGGGATATGAGAACTGGGTCCGACCCAAGAGGATCAAGTGGTGGTGGTGTGCGCAATTCTAATTCTAGTGGAATTGGGGGGTCAGTATCATCTTCCAAATACCCTTCAGAAAGCGGCAAAGTTCGGTATAGCGAACGGGAACGCGATAGAAGCCCGCACTATAACAGATCCACATCTATGAGGGAAGACAGAGAACAACGTAGATCTGTTGGAGATGCAAAATCTGCAGAAATTCGCAGTTCTAGGAGTGATCACAGATACCCAGAGCCCAAAGGTACATCGCGGAGATATCGTTGATTAATAATGTGTTGTTATTTTGAATTGAAATTGATGAAAATATATTTTTAGTCGATTCCGTTCGTTATGATCGAGCATCGTCCTCGTCAAGCGCCAGTTGGTCCCAGCATAAGAACTTCCCTCCCACCAACACAGCTCCTAGTAAGCCCTGGAACAAAGATGTGTGGCGGTCGTCTGAGAACCCCCCTAGCTCTGGGGATAGATGGAGCACGAATATTTCCCGACCTAACATGGCGTTTTCGAACAATCAGAGTATGAATTTAGGACCATCGTGTCCACCTCCGCCAGGTATAAACACGTACGTTAATGATAGATTTGACTACAAGTCTAACATGAATACTATGCGGAAGTATTAGGAGCTTGGATTAATTATATAATGTATTTGCAATTGTTTATGGGGATTTTTTACAATTAGGTACAAAGTTTTTTGTATTATGTCTTTTGGGCTGGTTGTTTTATAAGTTGACCAAAGTCTACAAGTTTTGATTATGTCACAAATTGATTTCAAATAGTTCATAGACTAATTAATGGAATATATAATTAACAGAACCGGTGGTAAATTTTATGTAATCCTTGTTATGCGAGTATATGTTAAGGGTTTTGTAAAATATGTGATCAATTATTTGGCTCAATAACGCAAGATTCTCGCAACGCGCCATCTTTACAAATAACATTTAACTTGCATCAAATTAAGTGCGCTAAATCATGCCACTTGAATATTGATCATTGCTGAGCACGGTTTGTGCGCCATTCGGTAACAAAAACCTTATGAAGGTCGCATCGCAACTGACGTGACTAGTCGCTCTCCGAACAACACAGCTGATAAATAGTGGATACAACGTAAGTTTGGCAAGTCTTCAACATTTAACTCAATATCTTGTGCGGACTATAGTTGACAAAATAATGGCTACATTGGATGATGAAATCAAGACAGACGCATGTCCAAGTCCCCCGCGAGGGGAAACAGACTTTTATCTGAATTCCCAACGATTCAACGGTAACAAAGAGAAAGAACAACTCATTGAGGAAGATTTGGGAAAAACCCAGATTCCGCACAATATTCCCACGTTTCCATTCGATTCGAAGCATCGGAAGTTTAGGAAACCGTCGAAAACAAGTGAGTCGATAATGTCCCCACAAAAGCAAAACACTCTCTGTAAAACATATACCCTAATTGTGTGACACCTGTTTTTCTTGTGAACAGAATGTGATAAAGTTATTTACATCAATAATTCCAAGGATGTCCACATTGGATCATCGATGACCTACACGATAAACGTGGGACCACAAGTGTCACAATCACCACCTCAACAGAATGATCCCAGGGGTTCTCCTGTGTTCTATCACAAAACAGCAAAAATTCAAGATTGTTTCGAATGCCAGGACGCGATTAATATTGACCATATGATATTCCTCTCTGGGAACATTTCAGCTTCCGGTTGGAAATTTGTAGCGCGTAAGTTAGGTTTTTCTGATGGCAGGATAGAACAATTCTACGCGGATTTTCATCCAAATGGACTGAAGGAAGTGATCTACCAATGTCTGCTGGAATGGACCCAGACGAAACCCCTGGACGCCTTAATCTCCAGGATTACAGGAATACTGTGGAGTTGTGACGAACGGGAAGCGGTAGATTTATTCTCACATTACCTCTATCCTGACAAATAAGTTTCAGGGAACACATACTATTAGCAACTAGATTCATATGTCCTTAACTAACAAAACTATTTGATAACCAGGATCTTCAAACACAGCCGGGAATAATCCAAACTCAATATTTATTTAATTAATAACAAATGACTAAAATCATATTTTGTTACTTTTAAGTTTGTTATGGGTTTCGCTTACCATATTTTAGTCGCATTTAGCTCGCTAATTGTAAAATTGTGTTACACGCTCAAGTTTGTCAGGTTCGGATCATAAGGTATCACAAGTTAAACAAGTTGTTGCAAACGTGTTGGCTGGATGGATGTAGTGTGGAACGTGCAAAAAGGGCATGAAGCAATGAACAGATGAACAACAAATATATGTATATATTCGTCATGTGTTAACGCTATCAAACGCTTAGTCGTTGATGAATACGAGGTGGCTGTTCTCCTATCCTAAGTTAATTCACGAATTGCCGTTGGAAATCTTCATCGTCGTGTGGCCCGGAGGCTTCAACAGATCACAGAATTGTAGCAGTGCCTCCCTTAATGGGCGTGAGACTTGCGTACTTGACGTTGTCGTGCACTCAACCAAATAGGGATAGAGGGAGATTAATTGTTCCCAAGCTGCACTATCTTCTACAGAAATAAGATGATAACTATTGTAGAAACTGTGATTACTGCGGTGGTAAAATTAGACTTACCTAGTGTTTGCGTCGACTTCTTCATCGAGATAATCACTGTCGTAATTGCTTTGAGGACAAACGAAATCTCTGAAAGTCTATATCTGAAACAAAGGGACATGACCAAAAAATATCTAATTTCTAATTCCGCAAGTAACTACTTTAGAATTCGAACTCTAAACTACGAACACCCAAAATGAATAATTCCATCCGGATAAAATAATTACCTTGGAAGTGGGCACTTCCCACTAGTCTTCTCATCCTCGATATACTTCTTTAGTACTTCTTGGAATCTGTGCAGTAAGGCAGTTACTGCCAGTCTTCCAGCTAACCCTCCTTCATCTTGTCCTACAGTATGGTTGAATATCTGCGGGTGCACTTCACCATCAACCAGTGAAAACTGCAGCAATGTCTCAAAGCATGTCTTCGCGAATTCTTCCCTCAAAGTCAACTCTGTCTCTGAGTCCATATTACTATTGGTCGCTGAATGAATGGATCCTCTATTTAAGAGCACTACTACTTTAAGTATGAATTCTTTTGGAATGCAGTTGGAATAAGGTAGAACTTGTGTACGAAGAATCTCAATGAGTTGGCAATCTGTAGCTTCATCGGACACGATTTCATCTAGTCCCCTGTCAGGTGGCATGCTACTAGACCAAATAAATGGGATTTAGATTAGATTAACAAGGATATGAACCCGTTGCACTTACGTCTTTGGAAAGAGATACTCATTCAACGTCACCGCCAGTTGATCCCACATCTCATTACTGTTGTTCTTCAACGTCCTGATCACAGGGAGACCTACTTTAAGGATAACAATAAAACTATTCGCCGCTAGTTTCCAAGTGCTGTTTGAAGGACACGCGTATTTTAATGATAGAGGCAAGTGCAGTGCCTTGATTATATCAGTCAGAACATCATTCTCAATTACCTCTTCGTTGTCAGCAGTAGCTTCATATAAATTAACAACAGTCGATAGTGCTTTCTCTCCGAATGGAATATAATTCACTGTAAACCACTCTACCGCAACTCTTTCATTCTTGATCTGCGTTGGAGGGTTACAGCTGAATTTACTGAATGTAAGCAGTTGCCTGAAGATCCCCGGCAACATTCTATTTTGTTTCCTACCAATAGCTTCTATTTGCACTAGATCTATTGCGTTCAATGCACCGTCATGTAGATTAAGTTCATTAGATTGAACCAAAATGTACTGACTGGTCTCACCAAAGATCGGGATACTTACAGCGTTGGTAAGCACTGCACATAGACAATTAAGGTCTTGGACTGTGAATTCATGCTTGACATATTGGAATACGTGTGGAAAGATTTGGACTAGAGCTGTGAGGAATCCTTGGCTTGGGAGGTAGAGTTCTTCAGGTGGACCATCAGCACCTTCAATTAAAGGCACTGTTATCTCAGTGCCAATTTTAACCCAGACATTCCAAGCATTAGTCCAGATCTCTTTGTCCTCTGGAACTACTTCTCTTTGTGGTGGCACATGATTGACTTCGTTTTCCTGTGTTTTAAAGTAGAGAATCTCTTGGAAGGACTTCAAGGCAGCAATGGAGACTTCGTTATTCTTCGCCAAAGCAGATATTTCAATGAAGTTCAACAACACAGACCACGCTCTTGGAAAGTCCCCAAGTGCTTGCAACATTTGGCGTTTTGTGTTGAAAACGCGGGCAACTCCAGAAAGAGTGAGGACTTGCGTCTCTGCCCATTGTTTCTGCGCAGTGTTCCTTGTATGATGAATGAGGATATTAACACCCGTATCTACTTTTTCAGTAGATGCAGATACAGAATGATGGTGTACTCTGTCCAACAGCGGGAAAAGTACCTGCCAGATGACAGCTTGCCATGTAGATTGTTTCAGTAGTGCACCATGTGCGGAAATAGTTGAGAAGAGTGTTTGACTGGCGGATTTGCGCACTGCAGGCCTACTATCAACACAGAGGTCTCCCAGGCGAGAGTAGAGACACATCCAGAGTTTATCGCAATTGGGCATGTTGACAATCCCTGGGAATTCAGGGAATACATTGGCGTCTTCACTGAGAATCACACTAAGTTTGGGTTGATATTGATGGAAATAATCAGAAATATTCCACTGGAAAACAAAGCATTTCATATAGATTTACGTGACTTTGAGCCTTTGGCCTCTGATTTCCTCACATTTCTCGAAAGTATTGATGCTAGCCTATCCCATGTAGGGTTTCGACGTGATTTCCAATCCGGTTTTTTCTAGTATCAATACGTTCGGGAAGAATGGTGGAAGTCTTCATCAGTTTTGAGCGATTTTAACGTATTATCCGAGCAGCCACTGCATTGGATACATCTCTTTCACCACTGACGAAGGCAACAACCAGTTAACACTACGGACTCATAAATATTGCAAAACTAGATGAAACACTTACCATCAATCCGACAGCAGTCAAAGAAATATTCAACTCCTGTTTCTGGGACCCAAACTTCGCCACTGTATCCACGCATAATGGGAGACATCTCCATGGCATCACTGGCAGAAAATCAGTGATAACCAGCTGTAAACATTGGAACGCAAGTCTAATCAAGGTTTCCACATGGTGTTCGTTTACAGCCCCAATGATGCCAATCACAAGAGGCCATCCATGTTTCAAAGTCTCTCCAGAATTATGCAAAATCTCCAAGACACAGTCCAGTTGTCTCGATCTTACATCGCCATGTGGAACTGAAGACAACTCACTTAAAGGCCCTAATAATAAAGTCTGCAACTTATGATTCTCCTTCAAAGGTACTTCGTGTTTGTACCCTAGCGCAGACTTAACTAAATAAGTTATCGCCTCAACACCCCACTCTCTCATCCTCATATGTGGATGTCTACAGACTTCCAACAAGTGATTCGTTAATGGTCTCCAAAGTACTTCAATGCGACTCATGTTAACTATCCCAGTTTCAAGCAACTTCGCTACAGCAAACAACGAAGGCTCCCTGTTGTTATACGCGAGTTCCATCGCTTCCTGTGAGAGCTTACAAAGTGCATTGATAAGATGATGTAAGGCTACATCATCCAGGTACTGGCTGGACTCGAACAGTCGGCTTAGCATCGTTGACAGAACAGGTAAATCCGCCATTACTGATGTAGTAATTATAGAGTTATTGTCGTTAACTCGCCCTGCTTTCAGGCTACCACCAGTCGATGGCTTCAAACCAAGAATCCACACAAGATGTTGTAGTGTGGTGAGAACCAAATGCCATGAACTCCCTAGAATACTTCCATGACAATGCGCTAGAGACAACAGTGTCCTCATACTTTGAAGATTCTTCGCTGTAAGCATCACCGGCCCTTGTGGAGTACCAGCTGGTACCGAAGACGTCGGTAATGGCGTCCCCACAGCAACAATCTGCTGTTGATTCCGGAAATCATCATTCTGCCCTTGGCATTGCACACTGTCAATTGCAGTGGTTCTCAGCGATGCGCCAGGTGTAACTGCATTCAACACAGTAATCGCGTAATGTGGCGGTAAAGATGACTTACAAATAGCTGTAATGAAAGCGTCCCTTGGGACGTGCAATTCTAAAGAACCGCAAAGTGCAGCAAAAGTCTGCATACTCTTCAGGATGCGTTCAGTGACACCTTCGTCTGTACTAGCGTCCATTAAAGGACTCAACGCTGCTAGAAGTCCACACCAGCTGGATTTAATCAGTTGGCAATGCAAGTCTTTGTTGGGTGGGGTGCTTTTATTGTTGGGAAGTAAATCTTCTGAGACTACACCTTCAGATGGTTCTTCGGGGTGTGTGGGGCCAATGCTGATTTGTAAAGAACGGATGATTTCAAGGAGACAAGCGTATGCTACCGAGATGCCATAACCGTCGGGAATGAGAGGTGGTTCAGTCTTGTCTAACATTTCCAAACTATAAAGGAAAGAATTAACAGTATAGTTGAAATTTATGAGTGCTTTGCGACATACTATGTGCTTTTCGCTTGTCCAGTTGGAAATACGGCGTATAATGGCAACCATATTCCTCGGGAAATAAAACCAACTTGTGAGGCACTTGGTGGTGTCCCTGATGCACCATAGGGTTGATTTGGACCAACTCCAATTGCCACTGCAAAGGCATGTAGTTTTAGTAGGTAATTAAGAGAAAATATATCTAGACTTACTTCCAACTTGAATTTGTTGATGATTAACAAACAAAGATTGCACATACGCCCCCATTGAATTCACAATATCTTTGAAAATACTTGTCGTGTGTGTTTTTAAGTCATAAAACTCACAAAAAGAGTTTAACAAAGGCGGTTGTATCGTCATTTTATGCAATACTTCTAATGCTAAAGCTCTCTGCCAACTTGGTTTATCCGGATCCAAGAATTTTACAATTAAAGACAAGAATATCTCACACTCAGTGATCAATAAAATGTGATACTTTTGTATCAAAATGGATACAACTCTCAACAGTCTCATACTTATTGGAAAATACGGTTTGTCGAATGGTGTTGCCTGTTGCACGCTTGCGGGGATTGTACTACGATATTTAATGTTCGGCGAGAATAATTTAATGACCAACGCGCAGACCCTCTCCTTTAAGAGGAAACTAAACTCGTCGTTTTTGTAAAACACGGCTGAGAATTGGGTAAGGACTGATTCTAGGAGTTCCAGGCCAAATGTGCGTGTCATTTCGGTCATGCCTTGAAGCCAATAGGGCTGATCAGCGTTGACCAATTGGACCAAGTCCTGGAAAAGCAGGAAAGCGTCTCCCGCGCAAGGTGGTAGACCTTTAGGAGGACTTCCACTTGGGACTTTGAGTTCCTCAAAGTTGATCTGGCGTGGGGCGATTTGGATTGTTTGATTAGCCAGTTGACACTCTCTTTGCAGACTTTCATCCTCAGCTACTACACGTTCGAAGACCAAGGAGACGAGTTGACGTACTGTGGCCCCAGCCGTGTTGATTATGGTGTGATTTTTGGCGAAATGAAGCCGGAAACAAAGTACCAATGTCTGCAAAGAACATTTTACTGAAGTATTTTCTTTTCAGGTATTGTGGTCTCCAATGGATTTAAATAGTGGTTGAAGGAGTTGCCTACCTTGGCCAAAGTATCCCCATGAACAACTGAATTAGTTGTCAGCAGTAAAGTAACAGACTGCAGAATTTTTACCTCCTCAATACCAGCTTCCATCAAATTCCACAATGCATCAGTGATAAAACGCGCGCCCTTTGCATCCAAGACTTGTTGTGTGATTAATCTTTGCATAATTTGCAGACAACACTAAAAAGGTAAGTATAACAATTGAATTAATAACCTAGATTATGTTGTCAAGGATGCTCACTCACTTTTATTATCTTAATATCTTTGGTCTCACATCCTTGAGCCAATGGATAAATGATCTGATTAATTACATAGTAAATCTGTGTAGTTGGAGTAGACTGACTGTTCCGTAGCTTTGTAATTGCTTCCTCACATGACTATGGAACAAGAACACACAATGTTAATTTCAAATTCGTTTAATAATTCACCACGTTGAAAGTTTCTACAAAAGTTCATTAGATTACTTCTTTGATGTGAGGATACTTCTTCTTTGTCTCTGATGACAATGTCTTCAAATCATTCTGCAGCACAACCAGTAATTCCCTTCCATCGCAGGCCATTGCCGGAGTATTGGCGGCAGTCCTCGCCGCCCCTTAGGTGAACAACACACACTAAATCGCACCAGAATAGACCTAGTTTGTTGTGAATTGATGAGCTGGCACTAATTGATCCACTGGTTTTATTGCACTTTATGCGGTACCTAAAGACTGAGCCTTTGAAGGAGGTATGTTGGAGGTGTCTGGTGGTGGTTTACATCACTTTCACGCGAAATGCGACACCGGGAAACGGTGGTGAACACAGCAACACCCTCGAGGGCAGCTCGTGCATCGCGATCTGACGTCCCGCCTGCGATCATACCGCAAGTAATGACATGTGACAGCTGGATAAAAACAAACAAGAATTATGCCAGATTAGCGATTAGAAAAAGGGCAGATATACTTAAAAACGTGCTCAATAAACAAGAAAAATGGTGAAAGTTCGTACAGTTTGCGGGGATGAATAATTGGTTTTATTGTTAGTTTATATTGGGAGTAATGAGTATTTAAGGTTGCCTATAGTGTGCCATAAATTTGGAATTATTCAATATCTTTGTGTTTAAACCTTGTTTTTACAATGAATTTATCGCAAAATTTATATTATTTTTGCGTAAATTACTCTACCAAAAGCATTGCAAATCTGGGGTACTTTTAATCTATACCAAGTTATTAAACTACATATTTTTATGAGAGCGATCATGAGAATGCCAGATGAAAGTTTTTCTTGGCCTCGTGAAAATGATGGCACATTACGCGAGAAACTTGCCGCATTCGTTATAAAAGAAATTTTTATTAAATAGTTAGTCTTTCACTTTCTCAATGCACTAGTTGGGACTTTGTGACACAGCGGGTTGTTATTCGTTTGCATCGCCCGCATTTTAAACCCACATTATTATCGATTATGTGGCGTAAAATTTATTATACTCTTGTTTACAAACAGCTTCAAATATATACATACACTACGCGGACAATTAATGACGGTTTATAATAGTTTACATAATTTATAATATATATACAAATGAGAATTAAAAATTTGTAATTAAAAGTTTGTAACTTTTGTAAAATACAGTAACGACGATATAGTGACGGCGTGTGACATTAATGACAAGAAAACAGTAATTATAATTTATTCTAATGCTAGTTATGCGTATTTATTATTAGGTTATACTGTTAAATAGTTGAATTTGTTGAAATTGTTAATAATTTATTTGTAATCTTTGGTTCTGCTACACGCTTAATTATATCGCTGGTTGCATAAACTGCAGGGGCGTGCCAAAAGTGTCAATGCTATGCAATTATTTCAACACATTTAATTGTTTGAGTCCCAATGATGTAAGGGCACTCACTCCACGTGCAAAACTATCGCTTGTTGTGATGACTTGCTTCTGTTTCGATTGTTTGTCCTGCTCATTTTTATTACTTGGGAGGCCTTTTGTCTTGAGTTTTGTCTGCTTCTTTTGTTTCAAGACTGTTGGAATACTCCGCATTGTTGTAATTGATTCCAGGTGACCATCAAAGTCTTCGATGTCATCCAAATTTGAAGAATCCCAACTATCATTATTCAGTGGCGAAATAGAGGCAATTTCTTTCTTCGTGTGTTTTTGAAGCATGTTATTAATTTTGAAAGAATTCTGGTTGAGTGAGTGTGGAATGGAGGTCACCACTGTGCCATTCACCTTCCCAACTACGATGTACTTGTTCTTTGTGTTGCTGGACGAGGCAAAGAAGTCATCCAAGTTGTAGTCATCTAAAGTCTGTGCTCGTTTGTGAGAGAAGGCACCGGATACGTCGTGAGATACTGGAGTACCATAGGAAGTGACGGCTCCTGGGGTTCCATAGCTGACCTGTGGTGTGTGATCATAAGGAACGAGGTTTTGGAATGAAGGGACGTCGTACCCATTGTGGGAGAATGATGAGAATGGGTTGGAAGGTGCTGGTTGACTGTAGGTTGTATGTTGATGGAAGTGATTCTGAGGGCTGTAGTTATGATTTGGGTGTTGGTAACCAGTATCTGGGGGGCTGTATTTTAGAGGAGGTGTTCCAGCAGGTGCGCCGTAGTCTAAAGAAGGAGGGCCGTAGTTATTAGCAGGTGGGCCGTAATTGTTTGAGGGTGGCGAGTAAACTGGGGGGGAGTAGGTGGGAAAACTGTAGGGTGCAGCTGGCTGACCTGGGTCTAGTCCTGGCGTGCCATAGGTATTTGAAGGAGGACCATAAGTATTTGAAGGTGGTCCATATGAATTAGATGGTGGCTTATAGGTGTTAGAGGGAGGTCCATATTTGTTAGCAGGAGGTCCATAAGTATTAGATGGAGGTCCATATGTGTTGGTTGGTGGTCCATAACTATTAGACGGAGGTCCGTAGGCGTTTGATGGAGGACCATAGGTATTAGATGGCGGTCCATAGCTATTCGAAGGAGGTCCATATGAATTTGACGGAGGTCCATAACTTGTAGGAGTATAACTCGTTAAAGGAGCACCGTAGTTATAAGATGGAGGTCCATATTTAGGCTTCGGTGGTCCGTACATTGGTTTGGGAGGTCCATATGATGGCCTAGGAGGTGCACCATAACTAGTTTTAGGACGAGGGCGATATCGAGAAGGTGGAGCTCTGTAGATGATCAGAGGAGGTTCACGTTTTGTTCTGTTGGTATTTTTGGTGGGTTCTAATGTAGAGGCTGCTAGGAATTGCAACGAGAAAATTCCTAGTACCTAAAATTTATAATTGGGGATTCGAAATGTTTGTTTATTGGAGTTTTTTTCTTTGGTGAAATACTCACAACAATGTAGTATAACACTTGATTGCACATGGTTGCACTCTTCTTCTCGGTTTTAAATCAAACTCTTTTACTTTTTCCAGCACGCTTTCGTTTATTAATTCCCCTTGGTAAAACACTTTTTACACTTTGCACTTTCAACTCTACAAAACTGTAAATTACTAAACAATGTAGACAGTTACAGCACTAGTTCACTCGTTTCTGTTTTTGTTTTTTTAATTTGACTTAATTATATTTTGTTGCCTTTTCTTTTGTATTTTGGAATGGGAATTGTAGAAACTAAGTTGAGTTGAGCATCCGTGCTCATCGCGGGTTTGTTGGCGACTGGCGCACTGCAAGAGGCGGATGAAGGAGTTATAAGCATTTTGCGCATTGAAAGCACGGAGGAAACCAGCGATGAGGATGATGGCTAATACACGATTCCGTCGATCGTGCGTGAAACGAGCAGCATATGCACAAGTTGTACCGCACAGTGCAGGGATAAAATCAGCACTAATAGTGAAACTGGGTACCCAAAAGTAAAACGCATTACTTCCGAGTCTTTAAGACATCAATATTAGTGTTTCATACAAGAAACCCTTGCAGAAAGGCTCTAACTTGATGAAACAAATCCAACTTATTCACCAACCTAAAATTAGTTCAATAGAAAAGTTTATTAATAGTCTTAAACTTAATTTGCACCCTTCAACTGTAATAGATTCGATCTCTTGTTGAATTTAGTCAAAAACCTATCTAAACATGTGCCAACTCATAGAAAAGAGCACTTCAATCGATTGCTTGAGGTCGCAAATTGCACAGTTTGCAAATGCACCATTGCAAATAACTTCATATTGCACATACCCTCATCATTTAGTCATGCATTGAATGACTTGATAGCGTTTATCAAAATTTCTACTCTTGGCTTGCGCCAATTTGAACGGAAAGTTGCGTGGGTCTAACGTATTGTCGCCAGTCGTCACTAAATGCAGTTGCCGCAATAACACAGAATAACGAACGTTGTATTGACAAACATTATTGCCATTATTGCTCAGCACGAATTCTTCGCGGATTCTTCAACGTAACGCCACATAAATCACGACAATATTAAACGCCCATTTTAATTTCTGTCTATAAATCGATTTTTGCTGCTGAGAGAAACTGAAACGCAATGAAGTTGAGAGTTAATATATCTGTGAGGCAAGCTCGTTGCAGAAACGAATTTCACGAAACGAAATTTTGTCTTGGGGTCAGAATGGCCGATGGCAAGCGTGCGAAACAATAAAAACGAAAGTTTCTTGCCAGTTTACATCGGTGCAGTGGATTGAATGTAACAAATGCGATAATGTTCTATTGTAACGATTATAATAGTAAACTAATATATGTTGGTCTCAGGAAAAATTCCAATCCATAGACTAAGGTGGAATTACAGTTGAAATTGAAAAATAAAAGTATCGATTGTAAAGATTATAATATATAACATAGTGGAAAAAACAACGCCTTCAAATTTGACAACTAAGTTGATATTTAGATTCATTCTACTAAAATATCACAAGATATTTTGGACCAGTTTGAAAATATATAACCTAGATTTTTAGATTTTTAATAGGAGTCATCCTTGAATAACATAACTGTGCTCATAATTAAACAATTTCTCTTTACACTTTTTCTATACTTGTAATTGACGCTGAATGGCTTGGGACTGAATGTAGCATTGACATTAAATGGTGTTATTAGACTAATCAATCAATCGTTCAGCGTTTGAATGAAGATTTGAGTGCCATTAATTAATTAAGGATGGCATTATGCCACTATAACTGTACTTGATTGCATAATTATTTAGGTTTACGTAAAGTTATTAACAGCTTCTAACCAATTAGTTGAAATAAATTAAAATTTGCTTAGTTTTTCGAAGATTTTAAGTGCATACTGCGTAATATCTTAATTTTTTTTAACATAATAATGATTTTCTGGGTAAATTATTGCCCATAAATCTGACTTAAATTAAAATTCGATAGTGTGCTTAAAAATAAATGAAAAAAAGCATGGCGATTTTAAGAGGAATTCAATCAATTAATTATTTAATTTATAAACATTGGTTAATGGTCAGTGACAAATTATTAGATTCTATTAAAAATACGAATTTTATTTATGATGTCGTTGAGTATGGTTACGAAGCGTTTAATATTCATGATCTTGATGAAACTTAACTATAACACTTACTAAATATTAATTTGTAATATTCTCTTTGTTTTTAATGGTTTCTTGATCGGAAATATTTGGTGTGGGTGGTCGGCTGTTGTTTTTGTCGGAGATGGCAGTGGTAGGTGTTTAAGGGTTGTATGGAATTGTGACTAGGTGTGCTTATTAAGGAGTTTTAGGTTTTTTCAATTTATCCATTTCCATCAAATCTTTCCGAACAAGAATCCATATAAACATAGATAAAACAATTAATAAACATTATACTGAACTAATATTTAGTACTTCATCTCACGTAATGAGTTATTACGGTAAATGTTTCTTCCCCTTTATGTATGTCTTTAAAAAACGTATCAACATTTTTCATTAGAAGATTCATGGACAGATGTGTTTTGTCACTTCTCGTCATTTTTCTCTTCGATTTAATAAAACTAGAAGTATGTTTTTAATTTAGTATACATTGTTGTATGGATGCTTTAGCAGTTTTTCTCTTAATGATTATCAAAGGTCAACAGATGGCTGATCCGCCTGATCATTGCGAATCGTAGTGAACATAATTCAACTTTCATTTAATATTACTTCGATTCTTTGTCTCTTTGATTTTTCGCGCTTTGTAACAGCTTTCAAGTTTCAACAACATTGGCATTTTCTTCATCGTCTCATAATTTTTGCCTTTATTCTTTTTGTCTGATTCTCGCATCTTGAGAGTGAGAATTTTCTTTTATTATCCGAATCACTTTCATGTTCATGCTCTCATCTTGAGTCTTTCATGTTTTGCGCGTGGAATAATAATACTCGGGAGATTCTTTTGCACTTGTTGTTCTTGACTTTCTTGAAGTTGCGTTTGAATCCGTTGACATTTTGATCACACAAATCGTGTTGCTGCAATTTTTAAAGTGTATTGTTTACTCGTACATGGAAATTCAGGAAGTAATTGCTTGAAAAATTATTTCATTTGTTGTTAATATTTTGTGCTTTGTAATGCAATTTTTAACTATTTGTTTTTCATTTTCTCATTTGCTGTCGCATTTTGCTACTCGCAATTGGCTACTTGGCATATGGCATTGGCAGTGAAAGCAAAACATGTTATCAAGGTGAAAATTTTACTGGTTGGAAATCTGTAAAAATAACTTATTTATCTGTAAGGTTAACTCTTGCTCATTAATCACAATTCATTAATCTATTGAAGGTTAATACTTTAAGCATCATCATATCTATTCAACAACTTCTAAGCAAGAACAGTAATACACATCACATTAATCAACCGGAAAGTTTTCAGTGAGAGTTACTAGAAATCGCCAATGCGTTTAATTTGTTTCTAAGTTTATCATTTTCTTTGTGAGCGTTTCTTTCTTTATTAATCATTGTTCATTGACGGTCATTGCGTTATTGTACATTTATCAATTTCTAATCAATCCATTCGCAATGACTGGTATCTTAGCCTTTCACACTTGTTTATAAATTCTAGCATCTTTTTAAGATTGGCATGTTGGTGATAAAGAGGAAAATTATAATTTTTATTTTCAACTCGGAATGCGCATAATTTTGCCTAGTAAACTACAATTATTAGTATTCTACGTTAACTTTCATTTGTTTATAAATTACATATATAAAATGCAAAAGAAAATATACTTCTTATACTCAGAAATCGCGTTGTAAAGACAGTGCGTCAAAATAAAATTATAATAAGAAGCATTATCTTATTAGGAATTTAATTAGTCCACTAGAAATGGTATCAAATTGCTCGAAAACATTATTAACCTGGTTACTGCAGCAAAAAAATCTAATTTATTCATTAAAACTTTTCCTACTCTAGCTCTAGAGTTCTAGAAAAATATAATTCGAGTCGTTTCGTTTTTGCTTCAGGTTTCATCCCGCATACATAGATGTCACTATTGGTACCAGTTTTGCCTAAATTTAGAAAAATATTGAAAGTATTGTTGAGTGTGGTTACGAAGTGCTCAAGATTCATTACGTTGATAAAACTTCACTACAACACTTACTTTTAGTCGCTTGGTAAAACGTTTTCGGCATGTTGCCTTCTTCAGTATGACAATAAATTATGATTGACTTCAGATAATGTAGAAGGCAACATGCCGAAAACGTTTTACCTAAAAACAAAAAGTACAACAATACTCTGTTATAGTATAGTTGTTTTATCAACATAAAAGAAAAATTTTGAACTTGGGTGAGTATAGTCAATAGGAGTGGAACTTACTCCACAGCTTACGTCATTACAAATAGTACCACCCCAATATAGGAATTTTTTTTACCTAAGACGCGGCACGTTATAGAATTCCGAAAATAATAGAATTTGGGGTAAAGTTTACTAGTGATTAACATCACGTCCACGCGCTTCTGTCAGATTTTCGCGTCTTTTTGTAACTACTTGGCGATTAGTCGATTCTCTAGTTTGAAATTAAAGAATGCTATTCTACCGCACTCTTTGGCATATCATCTCAAAGATGTCAGGAACAGTCTGATTTCTATATATGCATCATCGCATTTAAAAACATTATAAAGACAACTTAAACACAATATGTTTTCAAACAATTTACTCTATTATCAGCTACGTATCTCTAAAACTACTATAAAATTTGTAAATATTGATATTTTTTTGTTATTTGTTTGATTTTATTATTTTTTCTTTCAATTTAAGTTTCTTATGTTACGATCTTTCGATATAATGTTACTTAAGTTATCGTTGTCGTCAGTATCGAAGGTATTTTTGTTGGTGTCATTTGTATCTCTTCGCGATTTTATGGTAATTTGATGCAACGTAAACCATCCTCTCGCTGTTGGCCTCTTGAGTGCATTAATTGCCCGGCGGGTGCTGCAACGCATGCAATTAATATCACCGACAGCCGGCATTAACCAACTGTTTATTTTTAATTGTTGCATGAGTTCACAAGCTCATAATTCAATTGAGTTTTTACAATTCAATTAAACCACGATGTGTCTTTTAACTTGAAGATATTTAGATCAGGACTTAGAAGTATATAAAGTAAAATAATAGCAAAGCAAATTTAACTGCAAGATGAAATTAATGTGGAAATAGGAAGGATTTTTCACTCATCGGATAGTGCCAGAGATAGGAGTAGAGTTTGGAATTGAAAATTATTAATGTTGCGTAATGCACGCGCTTGATTGCAATGCATTTTCTGCCACGAGATTTGACGCGTTGAAGACATATAAGTGAAGTTGTTCATTTATTAGTTGAAATGCACGTTTCGCTTTCGCTTCGACTGCGATGTGTCGATACAGGTGAGATTGTTTACGTTTTTGGATCAAAACAACGGAGATGCGCTGAGAGCAGCCTGCATTGTGCTGCCCTCCAACGCACTTTCTTTGGCACTACCTCTTAGATTGCTCACCTTGCTGTGCGAAATCCGGCACGATTATAAACAGGTAACGGGGCAAGTGGTTGGAAGATTCCACTATCAACGCAACTGTTGCATTCCCTGTTATGAGTATCAAGATAACATTCTTTGCAAAATATATTTTAAGATATTGTAGTATAATAAAAACATGTACATTACTCAGCAACAACTTTTGACGCTTTAATTGTGCAATACTCGCAATCATAACGCATTAAAACACAGTCTGAAGGCTTCAACTCTTCATAGTAAACATATTAAGGAGTGTTAGGTATCAAAACTGACATGCAAACGTGACTAGGACGTTTTGAGAGAGTAAAGACAGTGAAATTTGTGTTTAGTAAAAATCAATGTTAAGGCATATTAGAAGAGAAATATTGATTTTTTATGCGAGATGATTCTTATTTATATATTTATAAATTAATTTATTTATAAATTAATCAGTTAGTAGAGTAATAATTTTGATACTTTCTTCTATTCCTAATTTAATCATATCCTAGACTGTTTCAGTGCATTTAAATACATTTTTCTTCGCTTCCATTTAGTGACTTTAACGATGCGTTTGCCGCGCGATTTCCAGCTTTAAAGCTCAATATCTCTCAGAACAATTAATTTCCTTTTACTGTCTATTACTTTTAATGATTTTTACAATTCAAAGTGATTTTAAAGTGTTAATTTCTTAAGCACTAGAGAAACATTTATTATTCCTATGCTCACATTTTTGATTAATTGTGAAGGTGCCATTCAATATATTGCATAAAAGTAAATTCAATCTCACAGCTCAACCAATTTCAATATAATTTGAGACAAGAAATGATTGGAAATAAATTAATACTCCTACTTTTATATTATGTTACCAACTTTTATTTTATCTTATTCGACATTATTTTATTCAAGCTACGTACACCGCTGTAATCTATTAATTCAAAGTTGTTACTAATCAACTGAATTCACTTCTATGTTGTCAGAATGGAAGTTTTATTGTTCAGTTTTTGAGCAACAATTCAGCAATGGCAAGAATAAATATCTCATTACGAATCAATAGTATATCAAATAAAGAATGGTTGATTGCGCTCGTAAACACGTCAGACACGAGGAATTCTAGGCAAAAGTTTTGAAGGTCAAGGCGAGATATCCTAGGATTATAATGAACAGAAATGTTTGACGCAATTTAGTTGATGTATTCCACGGGAATCTGATTTTCTAATTCGTTTCAGTTAAGCTTACTTTACATTATCAAATGAGTGTTGTGATTGTGATAACGATAGTGGTCGCAACGTCATAGATTGCAATGCAATTTGAATATTGTGCAGCGAGAATTTCTTGGAAGAGATAAGTTGCAATTTGTATTTATTTAATTTTCGCAAGTCTCGGATTAGATTTGGCAGGGGAAAGTACTCTGAATAAATGCAATTAAACCACTCGGTTCAGAACATTCGAATATTCTGTAAATGGCAAACGCTTTTCTCATAAAGTCTACACTCTCAATTTTTATATAAACGTTCGCAACTTGTTGCATGACAATCCAGTTGATTCCCGGAAAACAAACAACTGTGAAATTCCAGTTCTTCGCTTCTGTAAACTCCGCAAAGTCCATAAAGACGGTGATTCCATGCCTCGTAGTGGAATTTCTTGTTGGGGCAAGTGTCAAAGTGAAGATGTGCTTTTTGATCTCTGCGTTACACTTTGCACTTGATGACTGGTTTCGTACAGAAATTCAACAACAACTACACGAGTTACAAGATACTAGATACGAGTTTGTAATGTTGGATGAACTACCTCAATAACTGGAATTGTGTGCTTGTAATTTACATTTTTCGAGTTGAATTCATCTTAGTAGCAAGGAAAAAACGAGGAAGGCAGAAAAGAGTTGAGATCTATTGTAGTAATGCAAACAATAGTTTTGTACAGAAACTGAAGATTAGATCAGGTACACTATGAGATCTTTCTGGAAAACTGGAGAAAATCACCTGAAATTTTTGTTTGTACCAACATTGTAGTTTATTTTCCTGACGGTTAAATTTTGTTTCGAAACGTTTCCACGGTACGTTTAAAGCCATTCAGATTTTTTCTTTGGCGATCATCTATTAAACGTCCACCTCGACCGTTTCGTAATAATTCTCACGGACAATCCATGTAATTGTACAACGCACATGTGACACATGTGTCATCCGACGGCGCTCGCGAAACCAGAATGTCCAGTTTGGGCCAGGTCCGTTAAGGGTTGCGCGATGTCCACGGGTCAAGCGGGTCAACGCCGGACGCGCAACAACTACCCCAAGCGCCTCGTGGGAATGTACGTGAAAGACGTGCGCGGACATAAGATAAGACACCTTTTTGGATGGTCGGACACTGCGAGCAGAACCAGTTGATGGTCAAGTGAATCCAAAAGGGTGCGGAATTTGTTTATAGTGAACCGGTTTTTAGCATTTTTTGATTTCATTTCTGGACATGGTCAGTTGAAAGGGTGTGATGACCAGAATGGAAGGGATAAAATGGGGACTGCGGATGAATAAGAAGGGAAGTGATGAGCACTTGTGCTTTATTCATGCTTTATAGCTTTGATCTGGTTTAATGTTCGATAACAAATCAACTTTCTATTCAATCGTTGCATTAATTTATTTGATTAATTCAAGGTAACCGCTAAGAATAAAAATCCAGGACGTTTTCTATCAAGACGTTTTCAATTTTGTTAATTTTAGATGGAAACAGTTGAAATGGGTTTAAATAAAGTTATAATTTTGGCTAATTGTTTACAATCATTGTAAATACAGTAATCATTTCAAAATCTTCAAATTTAAAGTTCTTCTTAAGTCGAAGGAAATTATTTCCATTACTTTAATACCTGCAATTTTTACTTTGGTTAGCTTCCTGTTAAACAACTTTGTTCTCTCTGTTTTTAACTTTCTGTGAATTATTTTTTTGTTTTCTCTGTTCCAATGAGTTATTTATATAATTTGCAGTTGTTCAATGGAAAATTTTCCCCCAAAAGCTTAACATGCTTTGGCATGCTCTTCTTAGTCTTCCATGGTCATTGGCGAGATTTTTTTCTTTATTCTTTAACTCCAATACTTCTCAACTCCTGCTTGTAGCTTCTTATACCCAACTTCTTCTTCTCTCATAATTCCTTATTCTTCATTTCATTTTATCTTTCCTCAGCGTTCTTTTGAATTGATTTTTGTTTGAAGACCCAATGTGTTTCTTCTCGTTCTTCCTGTGTTCTTTTGGCATCTCTTACTTTGTTCAGCTTGTGGATCCTGTGGGCCGATCATGGCGTGCGTGCTTCTTTATCTCCTGGAGCTCCTTTGGCTGCTGCGTTTGGTTTATTTAGTTTTATTCTACGTTTGCTTCGTGAAGAGCAGACTCTCGAAACTGGTTTTGTGGCGTTAAAGCAGAGAGCTTCGAGTGGATGCAAGCTTTTGATCATGTGAGATGAAGCTTGGATGCGTTTTGTTTTGGAGAGATGAAAGTATTGGATGTGGTGAAGATTGGAAGGTGATGGAAGTTTAGGCGAGAAGCCTTAAAGAGATGAAGGAGAAGAGATAAAAGTTGGTAAATATTAGGAATTAATAGAAATTAAATAGGAACGAGAGAAAATTTAGTGAGAAGTTTTAATTATCGTAGCTACTTATAGAAATGGTTGAAGTTGACTAACGTTAAAAAGGAAGAAGTTGGTGAACATTAGGAACTAATAACCAGATAAAAATATAATAAATAAAGCTGATGTGGTCTTTGATATCAGGTTTTGCACTTGTTGTTAAGGGCTAGTTTAAGTTCACTGGCATTTCTAATTGTTCTTAATTTCTGATGGCAATTTTATTAATATATCATTTAACACCGAGCAAAGTGCACAAATTCGGAAATTAATAGTATTTTTGTGCGTCCCTAGGCGTAAATTAGCTTACTTTTAGGGTTTTATTCTAATTGTCAGTTCTGCAGATGTTTCTCTATTCTAAACCTCAGTGATAATTTCAATATTTTTAGCATCTGCGTTCTCATATCATAAAATCTATCAATTAATACCCATTGTAAATCTCAACACACATCTCTAAGAAAGAACATAATCTGAAAAGATTTGATTCACTTTTTGTCGCGAATAAACTCACAATATGATGCAAGGTGAGAACAAGAAGAAGAAGAAGAAGAAGCGTAAAAAATCATAGCATAAAGATGCTGCTGCTGCTGCTCTAAGGACGCGGATGAGAACGTTGAAAATGAAATTAAAATAAAAGCCGGTTTTGGACTACCTCTAGGTCTCTAGGGCTGTCTTCCTAGGCCACAGTTGTTAACCTACTATCCAATATCCCGTGCCAAGGGAATTTTAAACAGGAACAGTTCCTTCTATTATTTTTTTTTTCTTTTCTAAACTGGTTTTTGAAATGTACGGAAAAAATAGCAAAAGGGAGTTTGATTAACCGTGGAAGAGTTATCACTGGGAAGATTGTAGTACTTTGATAGGGACTTTGTAGAAAAGCAATGTGTAATTTGTTGCTTGTAATTTGTTAGCCGTCGGATTGTCATTTGGCTTAAGGTGGAGCTGAGTTCAAGTGAGTTAAGTAGAGTCCTTGCATCTTCTGCATCAATTGCGCTCGTTGATTGGCGCGTCGTACTGTTGGCTGTTGAAGAATGATTTACGACTGAAATGTGCGGAGTTTTATCGCAATGTATAATGTGCAAGACGAGGGAGATTAACGACGGTGCAAATTGCTTGTAAACTGGTAGAGGTTTCAATTAGAAACCTTAAAAAGTTACACATTCTTCAAACTCTAACTTTTGGTTTTATTTGAGCGTTATAGATTTATGTCTCATCTTTAATTTTTTTTCCATGCTATACTCTTAGTGTTCACTTTCTCAGCGAGCAATATAAGCTTCTACAGTTGATACCCCGCGGTCTTGAATGATAATGAAGCTCTTGGCTTGCATCCGGCCATTACTAAAATGCACTTTGATGAAATGAAGCTTTTCTTAAAGCATCCATTACGAAGTTAACACATTAATTGATGCGTTTTCTTAACGTTTTCTGCATCTTTACTTACTTCTACTACGTTAATGTTTTTCGCTCAAAAATCCAAAGTTCCGTTGCTCTTGCAATCGCACACTGCAGTTGATGCAATTTTTTGCAAGTTTACCGCATCTTCAGCGATGAACGGAGCAGAAGATGATTTTTTACGGCTGATTATTTACTGGCAAGGATTTCACATCGGCTAAAAATTATGCGCGTGTGTCGTCGTCATTCATTGCAAAGGGAAAAAATTGTTGGGCAAGAGAGAATCAAGAGATACAAGTCGATTGGAAACATGACTTAGTCATGCTACATTATACCAAGTGATAACACAACTAATTTTTAGAAGAAATATTTTACTTCGCAAAAAAATTGCAACAAGAAAGAAGTACATTTGAAAATATTGTCGGGATATTCTTCTCTTATTGGTACTTCTGGAAGAATTATCTTTTTTTTTTCACTTTCCTGCATTTATTGCGAAGTGCAGAGTGTTTTTATTTTGTTTGTTTAGTTGCGCTGTATTATTATTTATGCACGAATCTAATCCCCGACACCAATGACACGATGTGGTCGGCAACATTACCTCAACCTTTTATTTCTACGCTTTCAAGCCGAGACATGTCAATTTCTTTCCAAACTATACTCAAAATATATCCAAATATCAGGTTTTGGGGATCGGAAGCAATAAATGACTATCGGAGTATATTTGCACCAGTATAACAAATTGCTAAAGTGAAGTGGTCAGAAATTATTAAATTCGGATGCTTCTTGTACTGTAACTCTTGGTTTTCTTAAGCGTTGCTCTTTAGCTTCTCAACTTCTTAGAGCAAGCAGGAGAACGTAGTTAGCATTAAACAAGAAGTACTACTGTTTGCTTTTATGGATCTCCATCAATTTACGCTGTTAAATGGACAATAAACTTGCTGACTTAAGGCGTTGTAATTCATTATTTGTTTTATTAATTTTTAGGTAATCATTTTCATGTTTTCATATAAACAAATGTTGTTCGAAGATAATTTGCATTACAGCTTCTTAATGCATCTAAGGTGTGTTTATTGTAAGGATTTACACTTTGTTTATATAGTGAGCCTTCTGTGACGTGAACACAATGCATATTAGTAACTAATGCTATAGTAATATTGCTGCTTATTACAATAATTTCCTTGATATTAAAAACACTTCACACTTAACGAATGTTATTAAGTTGTTTGCGCAAAAATTGCAAGCACGCTGCTTCCATTTACGGGTAAATTACTTGCAATAATTTGCACTGTACAAACGACGTCCAAATTCATGTCAACATTGTTTATTATAACCGCTTGCATTCATTATAAATGTAAAATTTCAAGAATCACACAAATGCTATCCATTAGTTGAATATTAGTAAGCAGCGCAGCGCATCATTGAACAATTTCCGTTAATTATCACATTAATTTTCGTCGTGCGCATATGAAATTCGACTAATTAATTATCGCATTAAGACGAGGCGCGACGCTAGCAACATTAGTTGGAAACGTTAGAAATATTTGCCTTGCTTGGAGAGTCCTTGACGACGCGGACAGAGCGAAGAGAAGGAAACGAACAAAATCGGGAATCGGACGGTGATTAGTAATGCTCAAAGCTCGAGAGACTGAAACTAAAGTTCAGGGTCACAATTTATATTTTATATAGATTTTATACATAATCGTATAAACTGTAAACACTTGGATTGAGAAATGATGCTTCTCTTTGTTGCCAGCAGAAAAAGTAGAAACTCTTTAACTATTCAACTTGGTTATAATATTCTTATACTTTTGCTCTACATTTGTAACAAAAAGCGGTCATTTTTTGACCATTTTTTGATTGATTTCAAATTTATTGATCTTGTAATAGATCATACAAAGTAGGCTTTCTCGGTGATTACAAATCTGCTGTTGCTCAACACCACACTTCCCTAGATAATTAGGAAATATGTCACAAGGGTGCTTAATTTTTAGCTCGGAAATCATATTATGAAAACGTGGAACTGTTACTGTACTGTACGTACTGTTTTTTACTGTTACAATGTATGAGTTAAGGTGTGTAGGTAGGTTTGAAACTCTAAAGCTAATTAGTGCGGTCCAGTTAATTAAAAAAGACGCGAAAATCTAACGTTATCTAACAAGGGTATGTGATCGTGACGTCACTTCATTAGCCAGTGAGATAATAAGAAAAGAGGCAGTAATCTGAGCACGTGGTCTTCACCCCATTTTTCACAATTTTCGGAATTCAATGTCTCTATCAACTGCCTTTAATCTTACTTCAATTAAAATATTTCTTTCGGTGTGCTTTGACCTTTCAGCTGTCCAAACCTCTGGATCACGTTCATTCCGATGACCTTTTGCTGTCTGGCGGTGGGCATGCACTTGCACCAGGGATGAATTAAAAGCTTTTTGCAGTTGGGTATAGCAGGCAGGCATTTGGCGGAAACGGCAAGCAATAAAAAAAGTACTGAGAGATGCGGCGGGTCGCGATCCGTCGGCACAGCATCCACGCCAATCGCACCGCGTGCCGCATACAAATCGACAGTAATGAGCGCACATGACGCGAATCGACACTACCAACAGCAACCAGGATTTTTGAAATCCCATCCACTCACAAACAACCACTTTTTAAAGGTGACGTTGGGAATCATATAGAATTAGATTTTATTGAGTTTAATCATTAGGGTCTAGGTACCATAGGAAACCGGAGGGAGCAGTCAAGGTTCTGGTGTGCAAGGAAGAGATGTGAAGAAAGGGGAAGAAAGTATCAAGTCATGCTGGGCTGCGTACAAACATACTGTAAGACGTATGTCTGTGATTAATTTATCTGATAAAAATCAAAAGTTAATCTTAATTTTAAAAAATTACTTCGAGACCTTTTATTTGTAGTCACTGAAATCTTTTTCTAATTTACTTGTTGCTTTCAGAGCGGAAGCAAATGGAAGCAGTAATGAACGTGCAATGAGCAATGAATGAACGTGAAATTACTGGTTCTTCGTCTGTACTTTTGCTCTGCTTAGACGTAAGTAAGTCTCGCAGCATCCTGCTATCTTCAGCAGAAGAGACTTGTCGCCGCTGGGCCTCGCAATGTCTGCCTGTGTCTACTTTTACTTCTCATTGTGGTCTGCAGTTACCAATCAGGAGCAAGACACACTGCTTAATATCAAGCCAGCTAGAGAGAGATGATATCTTACGAAGAACGACTTAAGTCTCCAAATCTTGAAACACTAATTTCACGACTACCATCAAACCAATCAGACTTGGTCTTGCATGGTCCACATAGCTTGGTGGCACAGACATCTCTTCTCAGTCCGGCACCTCGAAGATGTTGTGCTCTGCGCTACCTGAGTGTGTTACCTGTGGTTGCCTGCAGCGGCCATAATTATCTCCGTCTTGCTCTGGTCCCAACACCCACGTTGTCTTCAGAGGAGCAGGATGTCTGCTAGGGAAGGACAGAGATCTCGCTCGAGCGGAGCCTAGCACGCATTGTTGGTCAAGGTGTGATCCAAGACGTACGTTGCACTTCTTTGTTTCTCTCTTGCGGGCCGGCATTGAATGTCGGGGCGATCGCGTCGGTGCGAGCCGATCCGAACGCCCGCCGATCGGTGTGTACCTGCGTGCAAAGCTGATCGGCGCACCGGCAGTCGGCTGAGCGTGTTAGTCGAGAAGCACCTGTGGAACCTGTGGATGGCTGGCATGTGAGATTTGTCGCGTCGGCGAAGCACAACAAACCGACACACGCTCCACGCGATTTGCCAGTGTTTTTGCGCGCAATTTTTCGCCAGAGGATACTGTCTGGGCACGGAATGGACGTAGTGCAACCGCCTCCGCGATGAGCGCCGGGAGTGGACGATTTAAGGGTAAGCAGTTCTCTGCAATCACCTCCAAAGCATCAAAACACCTATCTTAGAGTTGCAATCAATCCTTGCCGAGCTTGCTTTACCTTGTGTATCAGTTGGGACACTTTTGTCGTCTGCTTTCTGCGCATGTTTTCGTTTATAAATTAACAAATTGTTGATGTGTAATCACCATGACGACCAACGCGCACATACCGTCGCAGACTGTCGCTCACAATAGTACCTGTTATCCGAGCACCGGCCTAGACACCGAGCAACCCGGCGCGACCTGTTCGGCGGGTGCCCTGGCTGGTGGCTTGAATGGCGACGGTACGCCCCAACCTGTTCTACCTGTAGTTCGCCAGCCACATCAACGTCACCAAGCAGCATGAGATAATTTCTAATCGCAAACACAACAAAAATATGTACACATTGCCTTCTTCCTATCTGCGTAGATTTGTCTTTGGGAATTTTGATGCTTTTATGGCTGATCATGGTTGGGGATGACGTAGTTCTTACAGCTAATGGGATTTCAATTGGGCATACCTTCGATGGAGTGATGATAATATTCTATGTCTTTAGGTTTTTGCCATAGTTTTGATCTCGACGCCAAAGTCTCAATCAGCCATCTTTACTAACCTAGTGCCATATCACCACATCATCCTCACTCCAATCTGCAGTCCTGCATGAGCAACGTAAACGAAGTGCAATACAAGTCAAACTCTCTGTGCAAACAAAGTGAACACTGTGATAGACACCCTCGCGTAAATCGACCGCCATATTCAAATAATAATGATCCGCCACTGCATCGATATGCAGAACGTGCACGCGAACACCTCTCCGACTGGCATGCTGGAGATGAACGGCATGATGTCTCCGCCGCCACCGCAAGCATCTCAAGCATCGCCACCGGACCATTCGCCCCTGCGGGCAGATGCGCCTAGCCCACCGACGATGCTGGCCACCATGACACCCGTCAATGTGGTGGAGCTGAAGAAAGAGATTGAACGCAATCATGCGCACCATAGTCCACCTCCAATGTACACTCAGGTGAAGACGGAGGTGATGTACGAGAAGGAGGAAGACCTCTACGCTGCTGATAAGCATGATGCGCCGATTGATCTGATCTATGAGGACGGCAACAAGACTGTTATCTATACCACCGCCCCGGACCAGAAAGGGGTGGAGATCTATTCGGCGGATAGCTCGCGGGAGATTACTATTAATAGTATCAGCGCGCATCAGATGGCTGGACATCATCAGCATTTGGTGCATGACGTGCTCGTGGGTGCCAATGGCGATGGCGTGATGCATGCGCATAATCCTCAGGAGCATGAGAATGGAACAGTCAGCGTGGTGCTGCAGGGTGGTGGGCAAGGACTATTGCAGTATCCGCAGAATCAAGTGCCCGGGACCACCGTTCTGGTGTTGTCGGAGTTGGTGGAGGATATTAATGGATCAGTCGTCGGTATAAGGTAGGATGTGCATTTTCAACTTCTGGGCCTGTATCAATTGAATCCCTAAACGATTAATACTCATAACTCATGCAACTAGATTTTTGTTTATAATTGGAAGGCTGTTAAATGAAAGTTGTGTGCGTAGAATTATTTCAAGGTCGATGCGTTCCGCTGCGGTCACTCGTAAGCTCGGCGCTAATTATCGTCATTACGATAATATACCATACGTAGCGCAGTGCCGAATGGTCTTCTGCAGTCATTAGGCAAATATTTGTGGAAAACATCACGTACTGCAATAACATCGCGCCGATCTGGACAGTGCCGTGGCGAAATTGCGCATTTAGCTCTCGAGCACTAGGCGGTTGATCTGTGCCCAAAATGTAAGGCGATCTCGGATTTTTAAGATGCCATAAAATGGCGACGCGTCCTCAGAAGCCGCGGAGAGCCTGTGCCGAGGTCCACGCAGCGTCCTAGCGCGGCACGCATGCGCGCCTGCACGAAGGGAGCCTCGGCCTCGCCGCCGACGAGCGTTATTATTTCACCTTGAACCTAAACTCGAGACGAGCGAGCCGCGTCGAATCCGTGCGCACAGCATCCTCGGACGACGGTCAGCTCGGCGGCTCAACTCACGTCCCGAGAAAAACACACAAATATCGGCGCAAAAATACAAAACACCTCACCGGCACTTACTTGTCCCGGCCTTTGAACACAGTGGGCTAAAAATCGAAATCGTAAATTACGCTTTAAATATTTTAATGGTGTGATATTATAATGCATTTATAGTCTGCGGCGTCGTCGCATGCCGCGGTTATTAAGCAATCGCGCTAAAGTGAATAATTGCACAGAAGTCGGCGGGCACGCAAATGCCAATTGCAGCTTGATTGCAGCCCGATGGAGGGAAGAGAAAAGCGCGTTATCTCGCACAATGACAAGTAAAAGTCATTTTCCAATTACTGGGCTGTGACGTGCCGTAGACATGCAACGTGTTTCTAACAAGCGAGGTTTCAAATTTTCAATTTTGCAACTTCTTCTGCACTCGAATTCTAGCTCGTTGGGTGCTACTCTTTCCACTATGATTTAAAATCCTGTGAGGTATATTTATCCCACCGACTACTCACGTTGGCAATAATTTAGCATCGCTGCGCATGTCTTGCGTTTGCATTGTGCGCAGTCAATTAGTGCGATTAGTAATCATCTCTTTGGCGCAAAAGAGCCGCGTCCAATACGTAATGGTCGGTCTCTTTGCGGCGCTCGTCTCCGGTTGCGCCGGCCGATTACTTATCAAACAATTGCAATTGTGCCTCGCGGGCAGCGAATCGAATCGCGGCCGCTGCAAGAGTATCAATGGCGGATTGTGAATTATCGACACGTGCAAATTACGAGTTGCCGTGCAACAAAGGCCCAGGCTGCCTGCAGGAGCTTTGCCAGTGCATGGCTGATATTAAAAGGGAGACTGATTTCATTGCGTTCGGGTGGTGTCTTCTGTTTGCTCGTATTGTGCTCCACGAGAACGAAGGCTTCGTGATGCTGTCATGGCGGCGTCGTTCACCTGGAAACTGAACGCACGTGGGCGTTGCATTCGCATTGAAGAGCAAACTCGTTCGCTTGCGAGGAGATTATGCAGTCATATATATCGCATATAGGGTCTTACTTAAAATAGATCACGATCTCATCTCTAACACTCCCAAATCAACCTCTACCAAGGACAGGAGACCACCTACATCTTGATAGACTCAGGTTCTAAACATTAGCAGCACCTCAGATAAGTGGTTTCACTCGACATCTTGTATCCAAGTGCTCTTCTTTCGTTCCGCGTGTCGTGGTTTGTCCACGTATGTCGCTTCGATTGTGTCCGCAGAAGGTTCTCGCTGTTAGAACCGCCTCAGATTGCGTGGGCTTAATAAATTTGATGTATGCGGCGCGCATGCGGAGGCGGGCTTTTATCAATAAGACATATGAATCGCCGAAGTGCTCGTAAATCGTTGGCTTCCTTGCAAGAAACGCAGTCTGGGGTCACGGGAAATAACAGGTTCAATAATAGTTTAGAGTTTTAATTAGCAGAGGATCAATACACTTGGAATTGATGGAGCAAATTTGCTCTGGAGGACTCTGAGTTTACTGCAGATTGATGGGTAGGATTTAAATTGAATTTTCTTTCAGGCAGTTACAATTTTCAAGGTTATCAAACCTAATTGGTTATAACTTGAGACGCACTAATTATGAAGAGTCACAATTCAGTCACTATTTGACATTTATTTGAAACAAATACTTTTGTTTCAACTCTTGGCTTTTTCTAATTTAAGGGTGTCTTGGCCTAGGTAGTATTGATTGAGTTTATCTAGGGGACACAAACGTGAGGACTTTTTTAGAGAACAGGTGATTGCTCATTTGGGGTGTCTATTTACACTGCCCATACATTAAAAGGAAACTTTGTCTTCAAAATTGCAGTCTTGGAAGCCGCCTCGTCCCTAGCACCTTACTCTTCGTTCTTATCTTGTATCTCTCTTGCCATTAATAAAAGATGTGTATATTCTGAGTGACGTCCACCACAGCACCAAACATCCATGGACCAATGTTGGCTGACTTGGCGTTGCTGGTTGTCTCTCAACCTGCGGCGTTGCCTCGCTGCCACAGCCTTGGAGGATCGTAAAAGGTCAAAGATTAATTTTACCGTATGTTATAGCCACACAGGTAAATCCATGCAGCGCAGTGTAGGCATACGTTTACCTATGACAAAACAATTTGGTACTCTACATATCGAATTGTTCTCGTATTTGCATACAAATGGAGCAACTATTTTTCCTACAGTATCTTGCATTTCAAGCGATTGCAAGCGATTGGTATAGGAAAATCTAATCAATCTAAGCAGGATGATAATTAATCAGTGATTACTGGCGTGCTTGGCTTGTTGTGGAGTGGATTTGTTGTGAACCTTTATTTGAAGGTCTCTGGGAGCTACTTCTCAACGTGCACCCTTTTATTTATTACAGTGACAATAAAATCCTCGCTTTGGAGGTTTTATGGCTGCTATGTTTTGAGTTTCTTATTTTGTTGTTGTTCATATTCTGTCCCTCTTGTATGAGACCTCTACTCAGCATCATAATAAATGATGGTGAAATAATTATTATCAGATTGTGAAATGGAACAACTCCCTTGAAAAATTGAAAGTTCACTTCCCGAGTGAAACTTTCGGCCGACATTTGGTGAAAAAAGCGGCGCGGCTTCGAAAAAGACAAGAAGTCATTAATTGGTCTCCCGTGTTGCTGGCTGTTGTGAGATATATTTGCGCCGTGGCTTGGGTGTGGTCGGTTCTTTGCGCGCGCGATATCTCTTCGGCCACGCTATCACATAGTGTTCGAATTCGAGCGGATTTAATTTAATGCGCTCGCTCTCTCGCGGCAAACACGGCCAAACACAAGATTACAATTACAATAAACCGCGCGATCGTAAATATCGCGCCGCGTACGCCAGAAGTTGTGACAAATCGAAGTCGAAATTTTATGCGTGGCCAATGCGGCGCGGCGCAGAATGTGAAATGGTTGGAGGGACTGGAATGGAAAGCAAACACGCGCGAGCTTGCGATTTTATAATTTATCACCGTGCACGTCGTTAATTTGCTCGTAATTGTGCAATACTGGCACTAATGAAGCATTCGCGACGTGGCTGAGCCAGTGTGGGATTTGGTTATGTCCTTTGGGGCCAGACGGAGAGTAGAATTTGGAGGAGACTGCAACGGCAACAACACTCAAATTGTGTAGTGTTGTTAAGCGAAAATTCTCATCACTGAACCTTAAAAATAGAAATATTGTAGGATTATTATTCAGTATTTTTCCTTCTTCTATTGCCTTTTCCTGAATATTCGAATCTCTTGCAACTTTGCTAAATAGACAACTATCAGCCAGCCAACCCAACATGGCTTGGTCGTCGACATTGTCGTCGATGTCGGTTCGATATTTGCCCACGCGCGCGTCTTGGTCTTAAGTTAACTCCAGCTCAATAATGTTCCTATATAATAGATTACTGAACCATTATTGTCCGATTGGATACTCTGCGCGCAAGCCAGTAAATCAAATCGAAAAAGGCCGCTCTGTTTGTGGAGCAGAAATTGCACGATTGTAAGACAATTCAATGCTTGAAAGAGCTTAAGATTGTGGAGAGTTACAGAGGCGATGATTTAATTCGCTTGTGGTGCATTAAATCATTTTACATGGCATGGAGTTGTGCTTGGTAACAGCGATAGGCTGGCTTGATATTGATGAATTTTGATGGGTGGGATATTCAAGAAACGGAGATAAGGTTGGAATAAATTGCGAAATGATTAATTTGGATAATTTCGTGATGATTCGGAGTTTCGGAGATATTTGAGATTGAAGTAGGTGATCAGAATGGCTAGCAGTAAAGATAGTTAATTTAGTTTTGCATTATTTAACACAACAAAGTAGACATTCCGTTCTAATCATATTACATCTTCTATCTTGCTAGCTGTAACTATTATTTACTGCCCATAAACATTTTTTCAACACCAACTTCTTGAGTCACAAAAAGAAAAACACTAATGAATATTAAAATCTTTAAAACGAAATCCGTAAGTTTTCATATTTTTACATCTCTTCGGCCTGTGCGAGTAGAAATCTGATTTCGTGCGTTTTGCGTCGACCTCCTAATTAATTTTTTTTTTCGCCGCGCGCTTGCTGGAGACGGAATGGAATCGCCGCCGGCAACGAATATCGATTTGCCGCCATCTTACCTCGCTACGACCGCGCTGGCATGCTGTATCTTAATGCGGTCGCTTCAGATATGGAGTTGCGTCTGCGTGTCTGCCGCATAAGTATCCATTCGAGCATTCATCTCCTTTTTATTGAGTGGACTCGGGCTCTGAAGAGTTTTTTTGCTGCGGCGATAAAGTCGCGTCGCAATTCGCAGTGCGGCCGAAATGTTTCGAAACTGGAGGCTTTTAGGAGATAATTGGTGCTTTATAAGCGCGGTAATTGTTTGGATGAAATTGTCTCGAAGTGGAATGTATATTGTTTTGGTGTTGATGGAGGAGAAAAGAGAACGGTGCACTAGCGGACAAGTGTTGTTGATCAACACCTGTTGAGTGTATCTTAGGTTTAGAAAATAGTTCATTATTATTGGTCTAGGATTAATAGAAGTTGGAGATTTTGGATAAGGTGTAGTCTGTTTTGCCTGATTGGTCAGATGTTTAACACCTCATGTATCCCATTCTTTACTACATTGGTGACACCTTCTCCGATGTTGTTGAACGATTTTGTGTGATTTATCTAGGATGGTCAGGAAATAATTGCAATTAAGGTTGGAGATTTCAATGCCGGACTTCGGAAATTAGGTGTATATTTCTATTTTAAGAAAGATTTCCATCAAATTCCTACCATCACCACAATTCATTATATGAAAATCTGCGTCATTTTATAAGTCTCCATGAAATATCCAGTGTCTATCACCTGGGTAGCACCTTTTCTGATGCCGTTCAACAAACCGGTTGCACTACGCGACAAACCCGGGTCTCCAGATGAACTCCGCGTCGAAAATCCTGCTCGCCTCGGTGTAGTAAAACGGTTTTCATTGATTACAACGACCTGCTGCCGACAAGTTGTTCGTGAACTAGAACCTCCGGCGCGTGCTAGGGGTCACGCGTACCGCGAATCCGGCCAAACGAGTGCGGCACGAGTCGCGGGCGCCGAGTGTGGGTGTCCGCGCGACCCGCGGTCTACCGCCGCAGTGGATATTCCTGTTTTCGGTCACCCTGGCACATCACCTACCTCAACGCGCTTTTTATAGAGCGGCACGCGCAACCACTCTATGAACTGGTTTGCAGCGGGTTGTAGGTTTTCTTCAGCTACGCGGCGTAGATATTCGGAAGTGCGCCCAGAAGCGGTAGTGGCGCCTTCGAGATCAGGTTTGTTGAACGGCTGGTTTTCTTTGAGGAGGCTTGATTATGCCGCCGACGCGAGCGGGACGCCCAGACGCATCGGGAATTATGCGCGACGTGCGACCGGCGGCTTTTATTGACGGTTTGGTACGGTTTAAATGTCTGGCGTGTGTTTAGCGTGCGTGACGGTGTTACAAAATCAGCGCATCTTTCATTTATCGCCTGTAAGACACATTTTGCGTGGGCAAAGACGATGTGCTGAATGATTAGAGCATGAGTTGAAATGTGATTAGGTTTTAATTTGGACTTGGAAGTGACCAACTTTAATATTATTATGATTAAATAAGATTTGGCAGGAAATCATGCACTAAGATAAAGTGAGGTTAGCAAAATTTAGTGGTGAAAATTGCATTGGACACTAAATAATAACATTTGAACAAATTTATCATATCTGTGTTTAACTTGAAGTTTCTTGATTTGAAGTAATCTTTTATAAAGAAATATTAACAATGCAAATTCAACTAGGGGACTTGTTATTAAAAAATTCAATTAGTATCTTTATTATATTATATTTTATTCTACTTCTCACTAACTTTTTATAAGAGTTTTCATAAATTCTTCTTCTTTCCGAAGTTTCCAAAGAATAAATACACTCTTAGCGGTCTTTGATCACGAGTTAATGATAGTCAACACGACCTATTTTACCCCATGGAGCCCGTGGCTTTCAAAACTCAATTCGAGAAGATTACACCTGGGCAAAAACCTTAGTGAGTTAATTTATAGGTTTGTTTCAAAATTAACGTGCGTCATTATTCGACCTTGTCTTGTATACTTTATTATTCGACCTTGTAGAAATACTTCAAGTCGGTAAAACGCTCTCAACAATTGCGATTTTGATGCTTTAAAAGATATACAAAAAGTGGTGGGAAATTATTTGCAAGTCCAACGCAAATTTATAATGATGATTTATGAACTTGGCAGATAATTATCCGAGTAACGTTCTATCAATGACATATTCAAGCTGAAATTTATTCGTACAAGACGTGCCAAAAAGGTCCTCGCAGGTATTTCTTCAAATGTAGGGTGTCTAGTCCTCAAGGGGATTTCTAGTTGAACGCTTTCCGTTCTAATTTTTAAGACTCCAGGATGATTTATATGCAAAGACTTGCATATGCTTTGCTGGCATGTTTACTCTGCTCATTGACAAATTATGAATCGTTGTTTGCATAGGACTCGCCGGTGAAAAATCGAAACGATTTGTGAATTGAATGCGCAAACGGTGTCTGCATGCGAAAGTTGAAGGACAGTAGAAATAATGATTCAATGAGTCACAAAGTCATAATGTGTAGTTTACATCCAGTTATTAGTAGTCCGGTTCCAAGAAATCAGAAGAGTTTTCCAATATTTTGGTTATTTGTTTATTATTGGTAAAGAAATTAGTTCTGTCAGATGCGCGTTGACGAATGAAGTAATCAATCGTGATCGTGTTATAAAAAGCTGATAATTTCCAATAAATTATTGTTTATTGCAGCTACTTCGCGGAAAGCAAAAAGGCAGCCAGCGTGCACGCGGTACGATTAATAATGCGCGAGATGAGGTAATTGCGACGTGGTTCTGACTAGAAACTCCTAGAGACTACAAATGATCAGCTAATGTATACTTAGGAAATTATTATATTTTAATAGGATTTAAATAGTTTAGATTGAGTTTAAGGATGATTTAACGACGGACATTCAATAAGTGAGGTGTCGGTTTTCGGGCCTTTTAATTTAAACTGACTGTAACCGAATGAATTGCTTTCTTAAACAACTTATGTATCAGTTCAATTAAGATTACGTTTGTTACGTTATGAGCATTATTAAGGAAGTTACAGAATAATAGTTTGTTATACTTGTTAGCCGGATTGTCTACTAATTGTTTTTATTTCTGTTGCTTCTCATTACTTACTTGGCTATAACTCGATGTTATTATTATTTGGCACGAAATTTACATTCTCCACATTTTTTCTTCTCCAAACGGAATTAATTGGGATTGTAAACAACTGAGTTACGGTCGTTAATTGTATCAACTTCCTTGTTTCTTGCACTTTTGTGATGTCTTAATGCACACTAAATACCTAATTTAATCATCTTCAAATAATCTCAAAGGCTACTTTATTGTTTGGTCAATTAGTCTTCATTTCACTACTTTATAATTACAATAATTTATTATCTTCTTTCTCCTGCTTCTTCTTTTGCTAAAGCATTCTTGCTTCTCATGATCTTAAGAGAACTCAACAAGAACTTTTTCGTGCAGCTACTCTTTATGTCTATTCTTATTAACTCTACCAGCTTATTATATTGTTTGCGCACGCTGCCAATTGTAACAATTTGTACGCTTGGTGCAAAGACACGCGGATAATAAGCAGATAAACAACAAATAACAAATTCGCTTTTTGTTCTGGTGCTTGGTCTGTCGGTCTCTCGGTCGGCGGCACGCTTCGGTGACGATCCCAAGGCCGTCGTTCTCTATGTTGTTGTTATTTCTTACTTTGTTGCTACCGGTTTGGTGTGAATAACAGCGAAACGCACTGTTTATTCAACAGGATGAATGTCAAAGCCAATTGCGCGGTGAATTGTTGCTGTTTTATGAGGAAAAAATGAAGAAAATGCTGGAAGGTTAAGTGCTAGGCATTAAGTGGAAAGGATGAAGTTAAAGTGATTGAATAACTTTTGATTGAAGAGAGCGAAATTAATTTTTCAAGCGGATAATTTTATGCATGGATTTTAAGAAGAGGAAGTGGGACAGGAACAGGTTTAACTCATTAAGGGATGATACGACGAATTCAACAAACTATATCACATTGCATTTCCACATTCATCTTTAGTCAAAATCATATCTCTCTTAGTTTTTTTTTCATCTTTATAAACTTGATTAGTTTTAGGATTATTATGAAAGCATTGTCATTTTCTAACTGGCTTCTTTTTGTTTCAGGTACGTTTCTCTTCACTTTTCATCTATTTTCATTCACTAGAAAGAGAGTAAATAAACATTTAAACAATTCCCAAATATCCAGAAAAGGTAAGCCTATCTTACTTTCATTTGTATCTAATTAATCTACAACAATACAAAACAATTACACGTCAATGACATACCATGAACATAAATCTTCTCCGGTCACCATCAGCTAATTAATTGGAAAACAATCTTTGTTATGCTAAACAAAACAAACAATAGGACGTGCGGATCATTCAAAACATAACAAGTATGTTCATTTATCAATAAAAAATGAAGCTAAGATGAACAAATTTTGAAATTTAAGTTTTAGTTGACGTGTGATATCAGTGTTTAAACATGATGAAACAGTTATTTAAAATGTTTAATTGATTTCTACTCTTTATACGTGCGTAATTTATTGGTCGGCGCAACGCCCAGGCGTGAGTAATAAACTAGAATGAAAAACCCAAACGCGGCGACGTAATAAGCGGTATGACTGGAAATTAATGCTGGCTAATGCATTAGATGCCTATTCTATTGTTAGATGCGTGGTTTAACATTGTTAAGGCGAGGAAATTGTTTTAGGAAGTTGTAATATATAGGAGTAAAGTTACAAGTTAATTTTCACACACAAGAAAATTAGCTTGGATTTTGAAGTGCAATAAATTTGTTGTTATTGTTGTAGGTAGTAGAAATAACTAAAAGGAAAATTGAAGGGAATATATGTAGAGAAATTAGAAAAATATTTCAGATTTTCATCTGGTATTGTTGGGAAATTGGGAATTAAATATTTTTACCACAATCTTCGTATTCTGCAATTATATAAACGAGATGTTTTACTATCACTTTTGCAAAATCGTGCAGAGGAGGCGTTTTGGAGTACTGAATGTATTCCTTTATTCTTTCAAATTGTTCGTACTTTTGTCATATTTGTGAACCTACACGTCTGTTATACCATCAAAGCCTGATATGTCTTCAATACTCTGAAATAAATTTCATGCATTGGTTCTTGATTGCCCAAAATATCGATACTTGGGCTCTTTGCGTCGCCGATGTTGAAAGAATTTCGAAGTTTCGAAAGTTTCGAGCTCGCCGCTTTTAAAATTCGTGAATCTTAATGGTGACATTTTAATTGATAATCGTTTAATACTGCATAATTATGGTGGATGGAAAGCAGCGATTACAGCACAAAGAAATAATTAATAACTTTGGGAATTACATTAAATTGCATTATGTAAACAGGCAATAATAAGCGAATAAGTACGAGTTCTTTAACATTGAAGAATTCAACATATACATTGCGGGAAGATGATGGTTAATTATCGGTGAAAAGAAAAGGAGGAGACGAGTTTACATTGTTGATGTTTAGTTTAAAGCTTCGGAAAAGGTTTATCGAAGCGACTAATTCACTTCAGTTGATGCAGTTGAACTGAGAACTTGCAATTTTAAATAAGATGTTGATAATGAAATGAAAACACCCTTGCGTTTATAAACAGGTTTTTGGATTAATTGAACAATTGTGAAGGAATGCAAGGGGGTGAAAATACAACAAAATGCAATTCATCCGTGAATTAACTGGAATAACATCTGAGCTGTAGTAATTTAGTGTGGAAGTTGAACCACTTTCAATCGAAGCTAAAAAAAAAAAATAAAATAAAAGCTAGATTATTGTCTTCAGTTAGTGTTTATCGACTGAATTAACTAAATTATCTATTTCTACTTTGTATTTAGCTATTTATGCACTTGCGCCATATAAGTCACTGAACTTTCGGTTACTTAAGTCCTTTAGATTGGCAATCACATTGGTTGTTATTAGTTTATTAATAACGATATTCACTCCTCTTTAGTTTCTTTTTCGTCTTAAGTTGAGTGCTACGTGATTTCGTTGCATATTTCTGACGGCTGCAAAGTCTATTAAAGACTATAATGTCAAAATGTCAAATTGATTATGTAATTTTGAATGCGTAAAGAAGTAACGGCCGTTGGGTGAGAATGAGAGGTTTTCGTTTATCAATACGTCTGTTTTAAGTTTTGGAATAAAATGGTGATTGAAGTGCTTTTAGTTTATAGATTAGATGGAATTAGTTTGATTTTTGATTAGGAGTTATAAAAAACGAAGTTATAAAATATAAAAATATAGAATTGACATTTTGATAGTGTTAGGAGTATTGTAACATCTTGTATCTTTTTAATTAGTGATGATACAACATTATAGTTGGAAGATTTTGCAAAGTGGAGATGCAATCTTTATTATCACCAAGTTTCAAGTTATTAGTTATGTAGTAAGCAATGTCAGAATATAACATTATCAATTTTTTAATTTTTATCCGCTCTGTAAATTCTTAATTAATATATATGCAATTATTATTTTTTTGAATTTTGAATTTATATCACTATTTTTCATCACTTTTCTTTATGCTAAAATTCTCGTGGTATAATTTTGTTAGTCATAAGTAAATTACATTCAAGTACTGCCAATATATTTCCAAATTGATTTTTGAAATCTCTAATAGCAACATAAGCTTTAATTTCCGATTCCTCTCAAATATAATAATATGAAGTTTACATAAAATTTATAGCTTTAAATCTACTTCTCAACCTAGGAACTCATATATAACATCAACTAGATTTATAAACAGATTTGAATTATGTGTTCTTTTCACTTTTATTGCTTTTAGTACGCACCCGACATTTAATTTCGATCGATCTCGTAGCGCACACGTGGTAGCCATGAATTACCGTTTTGCCGGATTAACAAGCAGTTTTGACTAATAAAAAGCAAGGTATTATTAAATGTAGCCATGACATTATTAGTTTTTGTTTACATTTTTTACATTTCCATTTCGACGCGAATCAGTTTCATGTTAATTGCGGTTTTATCATTTGCATCTGTTGCAAAGGAACTGCTGCCAACACACAGTTGGCTTTAAACAGTTTTAACGTCTGTGAAAATTACACCACACGCACCAAATTCGGTGCTGTGGTTAACAAGACCTGCTTCATTATGTGCACCAATTTTCATTTGTTTCCCATCGCCGTGCGGCAAATTATAGCCAGTTGAAATTGCTTCGGCGTCGAATGTGCCGCGAGCGACGCGCATATTTCACGCGTGCAGTTTAATCTGCGAAAGTAAATTAACTGCTGATGCTGTGCCATGGTCTGGTATGTAAAGAATAAAGAGATGAAGAATTGAAGACCGAGGAATATCCATTCATCTCGAAGGATATCATACACAGCAGACAGCATCGATTTTACATTATTTTTTGTTTTTGGGCTTGGCACAACGCTTTCGAATTTGTATGCAAAGCTGAGAGAAAAATATTAACAAGTCCTAAAATAACAACACAGATTGCAATAATTACCGAACGTATAGATGGATTTTACCGGGGATGTAAGAAAATTGTAGAATTCTTCAGTAGCAACTTCTGAAACACATTTTTATTCATCTCTCGAAATTTATGCACTCAAAATTGATATTAATGAAGTTACGGGGCGTTAAAAGCATTTAAAACGATGCATTGTTTGTGTTGTCATTGTGATATTTTTGATAATAATCAACATAACTAAAGGCGGAAATGTTAATTGGTGCTAGTTAAACGATCGTAATCCTTCACTTTCTGTGGCATTTCCGTATGTACAACTTAAGTACACTTTGTATCCGTTACTCGAGTTTCAATGACTTAAGCACAACAACATAAACCCAACTTGAATTTGTTTTCATTGAAATACAACTTAATATCGTGCCATAAATTGACTTAAGTACTCATTTTTTCCGAGCTTTTCGTTTGTCAAGTTCTTAAATGTTCAATCACATCTAAGAGAGGCATTAGAACATTAAATAAATGTCACTCGATTATTTATAACTTCATGCGCATAATGAGCATGAGTTTATCGAGTTTGCTGAGCGAGGACGTGACTTAAGCTAGAAAAGGCGTGTCTAGAAGCGGCGCCTAGCAAAGTGACGTCCTTGCAAAGGTTGCACGATTGCGTTACATCCACTTCCAACTTCTGCATCTACCTATGATTGCAATCGACATTCGACGAATAAAGTGCGCTGCGATTAATTGCATTTCGAGCATGGCATAATTTAAGCATAATCCTGGCATAAATTAGCATCAAAATGATTTCAATCGTATATCATGCACATTAAGCACTTTGCGGAAAAAATTGCGCGATTTGCATTTTGTTATTTGCATTCGAACAATAAAATTATAACATCAGATTGATACGTTGATTAGGTTGGTTAACGAGGGAATTTGTTGATTTTATGTGAAGATGTGCAAAAGATTGATTAGGGTTTCGATTTTGGATGTTGCAAGTTGCAAGTTGTGATGTTGATGGTACTAAAGCTACAGGGAGTTTAATACATCTTCTTCATTTTAAGTCAATTCACCATGATGTTGAGTTTGATTGTTTACTACTTGCGAACTAATTGCACCAAACCTAAACTATAATATATGCAAGTTTATTATATGACCTTAAGATTCTTCTTTTTAAATCAAGTACTCTTGGCACTTTTTATTAAAAAGTGAAGAGTCTTTAATTCACAGCTTTGTCCTGCACATACTTCAAAGAATATGACTTAATTCAAAATTCGCAATCATTCTTCAATGAAAATATCTCGAAGAGATAAAAATGAATGTTAATTCAACCCCGTTAAGAGTTACCACTTAATAAGTTAAACAAATAACCAGCATAATTAGACACAAAATAATTGCTTCAATTTACTTGAGTAATTATTTCGAGGAGACGACGCAGTCCTTTTGCAAATGCGTACGCGAGATATTTATTACTTTGTGATGTATTTAACTTTATTTTGCTTACATTTACACAAGCTTCTCGCATATGTAATATACTCAGTCGCTT
This sequence comes from Diploeciton nevermanni, assembly GCA_027575565.1. Lineage (NCBI taxonomy): Eukaryota > Metazoa > Arthropoda > Insecta > Coleoptera > Staphylinidae > Diploeciton > Diploeciton nevermanni. The sequence goes on along the minus strand of JAODIE010000004.1, from coordinate 6,183,767 downwards.
GCATTTAATAAGCCTGTATTTTCCACTCGATCGGTTAATTAAAAAGCGGAAAGAGAAGGACGCCGCTCGATCATTTTCTTTCGGTTTTATGCGTTTTATAGGTCAAGTGAAGTTATAAGTGAGTATAATGTTTTCTTTATTTTTCTCCGCGTGCAACGAACACTGATTTTAATTATGATAAAAATTGTTATCATTGCTTTTTTGTTCTGGCGTTGAAGTTGAAGAATGAAGGATTTTTTAATGACTCAAGATTTGAGCGATTAATAACGCGTGAAAATGTCAAGTTCTTGTAGATATTAGTGTGTTATTGGATCTACTTTGGGTTTAGTCTACTATATTTCTTCTGATGGCGGTGGTTGGTCTTTTCCCGTAAGCACCACAATCCTATGCTCTGCCTTAGAAGAAAAAAAAAACGACCACTCAAAGAGAGCTTTTCACAAATAAGATCATTAATTTGAGAATCTATTTTTGCTCAAAAAATTAGCGTAAGAAATGATTTTTGATATCTATCGAAATCGATTTCGTTCGCTGTTTGATTTTTTTTTTATTATAAATGCTTCCTGAGATAATCAGAAAATATATAGTCAAAAGCTCCAAAAGTTAGATCTTAGGATTGTCGAGCATACTGAAGAAGGCATAACCATTTGATCAGGTATCAGCTGTTTGGGAGTTAAGCACGGTAATAAGAGTCTTGGATTTAATTCCAAGAATTTAACGTTTATGATTCCTTTATGAGGCATTTAACGCTATTGGGATTTGATAACGCGCTCGTAAAACGGCTGATACGTGATTGGTAATTTTCAAGCCTGCAACAAACTTTCACCCGCATGTTTTATACGTAATTGCTGTCTTTCGCGTTGTCTTCGACAGAGATTCAGATTTGCAGCAGGTTGCATTAGTTTCAAGGAGAAAGAAAGACAGAAAATTTTAGGTTTAAGGCATTAAGGATTTTTAGAGATTTTTTCAAAATTTAAATGACCATTAAAGCTTTAAAGCGCGTGGTAATTTGAGTTACAATTTTGCTTGTGGATTACAGCGGAATTTATTGAAATGGAATGTGTTTATTGCGCTTACCTGGGATTTATTAATTTCTTAGGGCTTACTGTATAATTTGTTACAATTTTGTTTATTTTACTACTTTAAGCAAAGAAATTAATATAATTTTGTTAAATAAGAGGATTTTGGTATTTTAGTAAGCATATTTTCCTATCGTGTTCAGGAATTTTGATTTTTTTTATGTGAATTTGTTGTAAATTTGTTCTTAAGCATTGAAATTTATAAATATATTTATGCACGTTTGAACCAATAATTACCATCTATTTAATAAAAATATTACATTTCATTAAAAAGTTATTGAACTTTTTGTGTGCCTCGAAAAAATGGTGTCACTAAAACGCCGAGTCCAATCTCGTTAAAAATCAATGAAGAATTAAAATCAATTCTATTGCTTCAAAAATGCTCGCTGCTTAGCCTCAAGCATTTCCTCTACACTCAATCACCTTTGAAGCTGTTGCTTCATCTGCTTGCGTTATCCACTTCTTCACCTAACTCTTCTGTGTGTCGCCGCTCGTTATTAGCATTACCGCGTTTACCACGTGTTTAGAGAGCTTTTTATCATCGCGCTCGATCTTCGAAGCCGAACGAATCCACGCGCATAGATTCGAGGCCTATCTGGAAATAACTCAATTTATTCGCCGCGTTTCACGTCTCATTGCTTTAATGAGTGCACAGGTTTTATTCGTGCGTTTATTTTATGCTTGCTTGGACTTAACTCCAACAGCGGAGTTAAGTCCAGGCAATATGCGTGAATATTGAATTTGTAGCTATAACAGTGATAGGATTAAAGCATATAATCTTTAGGGATTAGGATTTAAAGAGGCAGAGGTATTTTCTTTTTAAGGAGAAAAAAACGGAAATTGTTAAGTTGTTATTTTTGATCAATAAAGCGTTTATGAAAAGGCAGCAAGGGAGATGGTTTTACCAATTTGATTTGTTTATTTATTTCAATTTAAAGTCGCTCTTTTCTAGGGCATCACTTTTTATACTTTAAAATAACTGCAAATACTTTTCCATCTTGCAAATCTCAAGGTTAATTTACGAGACTGTCACACTCTAGAACGGAAAAAAATGATACTGCTCTAAAGACATCACCACTGTCTTTGGCCCATTTCTCTTTGGATTTGACCGTGGGACAAGAATTCACCTGGTATTCTAGTCGCCCTCAGACCTTCATTACTGTCTGCACTAAAGAGACTGACAAAGTTCTCTTCGATTTTCTTTGCGTCCTCTGCGCTTATTAGCATTCGAACGTTATCTATGGACGGATTATTTGATCGTCCTAGTGTCCGTGCGTCCCATGACCAGGGTTCAGCGTCTTGGCCGTTGGCTAAAATGCAGGTAGAATTATGAAATGACCATCGGGATCAATTTTTTATAAACTGGTGCATAAAAAGGGGGACTTTAAATTATTGTTTAAATGTGTATGTATAAATATTTAGGAGAAGAGGAAAAGGTGGATGTACAACGAGATATACCAATTTTTAGCAATATTTTTAATATTTAATTAAGGAAAATAGTTTAAATTATTTTTGTTTTGCTTTGAAAAGAGTGTTAAAAGGACAGGAAACATGAACGCATTGATGATGGTTCAACGTGTTTTCAAAGAGGTTCCAAAAGGGTTTTTTCACCTTCTCAATAGCCTTCCAAAAGGGTCAAACACATTGCAGAACATTGCTGAGCATTCTCTTCGCATTCTTCTCAATGCAAGTATTTTTCGATTCCTATTCATCATAAACATAAGAGCTAATAAAATAATAACCAATCATACTGATTGCACTTTTCTTGCGCCTGACATCCGATCAGCAATTTATTGCCATCATTTGGTTTGGTTGCGTGATTTGCGCACTTATATAAGTCATCACAAACGGGTCACGTCTGCACCATGAAATTTACCTCGCCTCTTAATTGCTCTCACTGCAAGCTGCAAAGAGCAAAGGGCAATTTTTACTTGTTGCAACAAGTGCCGAAAATTATGGTCGACGTTCTGCGCGACGCACTTTCCCGCGCTTGGCGCGCGCATGCGTGTCGTGACATTCAGATGATATATCATCGATTATGCAACCCGTTCCGTGGTAGTTTCGTATTTTTCACGCGCGGGGAGATGGGAGATTGTGGGCGCAATTTAATTATGCAAATCTTTGGCGGTAATTTATCGCTAAGCATTAAACATGCGCCTAACTGTTATATCTACAAGTGGTTGGGATCAATAACAATAACAGCTTACACGCGGCTTAAGTCGGCGACTAACGGAAAAAGCACATTTTATTTCTCACCTTAATCCACTACATCAGATACATACATTTTTAGATAATGTAGATTTTTATTGCGTTTTGTTTTTCTGAATATAAGGTGAATATAAGGACTTAAGTCTACTTTCGACGGATGCAAAGCTGACTTTTCAATAAAATTGGGTATTCTTTAATGTGTGTTGTAAATAACTTGATTTATGATATTGAATTCATTCAGGTGAGGTGAAGATTTATTGACGTCGCGGAAAAAAAGCGTCGGCGCGGGCGCATTAGCGAAATATCGTCACGCGTTGCCATCCAAAGGACATAAATTAACTTCGTACTCCCGTCTGGTCGCCTAGTCCTTTTCTAGTTCACACAAGCGGCGCATACATTCGATATGGGTGTTGAATTTTCAAAGGAATTTGAATAGCTATCGATAAAGTTTAACAGACTTAAGGCACTTTGAGAAACTAATTACTATTAATGCATTATTAATTATTGGTTTTATCTGAAACGACGGCGGCGACTGATAAATTGTCAATAATTTCTATTTGGAGGATCACGATTTGAGGAGATTCTGGTCAAGTGGCGCATAGGTAGTATGGTTGTGAGGTGCAATTTATTTAAACGAGATTGGTTTACTCTTCCGTAGTTTACTGATTTACACCAAACCTCAGCAAATTGTGAATGAAGAGCTTCCGACCAGGTGTAATTATGCATGACACACTTTTTACACGGTTGGGTACCTTTTTGATTGGATGTGCAAGTAAATGTTGACTGGTCATTAGTGGAGATACCACATTAAAACTATTTTATCTAATTCGATTACCACTAAAAAAAAAAGTTTTAGAGTCGGGAAGGCAATGGAGGTGTTCATAATATTTCAGAAAATTGCTCAGGCGCTTCCAACTTTTTTCTAAATCAAATTTTAAATCTTCTATCAGAGTTGACTGTATTCCTTCCTTCCTTCCTTCCTTCCTTCCTTCCTTCCTTCCTTCGTTCTTTGAAAAGCGTTGTCTCTGGTCTATGTCGAAGGTGTCCATTAGAATAACCCACACTACTCTTGCTATCTCACCTCTGTGGTGTGATTTTCTCTCAGTTTGGCTGCTCATCGCGTCGAGTACCACGGCTACTACCTGTGCGCCCCGATGGGCGGTCCTCGGCCGGGGTCCGGCGTGCGCGCCTTGGACTCACCTGGTCACGCCGGACTTGGCCACCGCGCGCCGTGGACACCACGGACCTCAGTCACACCAGAGACCTCGAATGGTCTGAACACGCCAAGAGCAAGTGGTGTCGAAAACATACATTCGGTGAATTACGCGAGTTACGTTCTAAGACTACAACGTGTCAGAAAGGCACTTTGAAAGGATCTAAAGTTGACTTGGTAGTGACGGGAAGTTTTGTGTGGGGTACCAGCAGTATTGGAGTGTTCTGGAAAATCTATTCTAACTGGAAAAGTTTGCATTAAAAGTGCCGCAAAGTGCTTCCAGTGGCTTATTTTTGTGGTATACCACCAGTTTACAATTGAGGCGATACACGAAGGATTTGTAAATTATTACGCGCCTTATCACCCGGGGTAAGCTTCTAGTAATAACTGGTCACCGCGTTTGCTTGTGACCAATTTTTAATTAATGACGTGATTGGGAAAGTTTGGTTGTCTCACATCAGCTCACCTCATCTCAATGCGCGCGCACCAGATAAAAAAGAAAGTGTATCGCCGGCCGACATCCAGTTTACGAACACCCCGGGGTAAAGGAAGCAATAAAAATAAAATCCTCTGATGCTCACGCTCTTGCAGTCTCCGCGCGCCAATTAATTAACGTGGCGTTGCTTTTGAACGACCATCGTCCATTCAACCATCGGGGAAAATTGTAATGTATGTGCCACTAATTGGCTACCTATATCCCGCACGGCGTCGTGCCTTACAACCAGAAAGTCTTGCATTCAACGGCGTTTGATTTGCTCGGTTGTAATATAGGCAAACATAGTTAGATGATGAGAAAGTTGCGTGCGATGTACTAACGGGCACTACGGCTATACCCTCAGGTCAGCACTAGGACGCTAGATTAGCGCCAGAAGGAATGAAGGGGACACTTGGAAAAGGGTTGTGCTGCACAGTGGACGGCGGGCACTTCTATTTCGCGACCTATTATACCTGAAGGTCTTTTGATTTTTGACTAGCCCTCATGCTGGTAGAGCTTATTCACTGCTTGATTGACAAAGAAGTCTCTCCAACGTACTATTTCCTTGATAAGATTTGTTGCTCACCTCTAGGAAATTGAACAAATTCACTCAGGAGATTATTGTTTTGGATTTGTGTGGTATGGTGCATACGTCACATTTCTAGATTCCCTGTAATGTTATGCACATTTTATGCAAACTTTTGCCATGTGCACCTCCAATGTACCGACCTTGAATGTATAATTCGCTTGTACAATAATGGCTCGCTTTAATTGAATCGAAATTGTGTCAAAGGTGAAAATTACGCGGACACCAACGGAAATTAGACGGCTCATGCCAACTTTCCGAATCTTCTACTTTTTCTCTTTGCATCATTTGGTTTGAATGGCCTGAGCTATAAAATCCACCGCCCAGACTGGTAGCACTTAGACATCTCGATTAAGTGTGCTGACAATTGCTAATTGGTAATTAATTGCGACTGATGGGCACGAGCACAGTACAAGCACGCGTTTTCTAAAACGCTGCCATTCATGCCAGCTAGACGCAATTGGCAGTCCGCCAAATCGCCGCAGACAAACGACGGCGATAATCGATCGATTGCCTTATCGCGCCCGGCTCCAGCTTTCACATTTTTTCTGCGCGGATTTAGAGAAATTTCTATGCGAGATACAGTTCTATCGAGCCAGTTTCAAACGCACCGGATTAGACCCATTGCGAGGTGACTTAAGACGGCGGCGCACCAGTTGCGCACATGAAGTGAGTTTCGAGGAACTCGTGCAATTTACCCGGAGCCATTTGATAGACGAGTATACGCACGTTGACACGCGGGCAAAAAAAAGACCGCCGAGAAAAATAGAAAACGCACGGTTTCTAATGAAAACGCTGATAAAAATGGTGAAGATATGCGGTCTTAACGATATCGCCGGCGACGCGACGTGACGCGCTCATGATGCACACGTTACAATCGATACTCATACGCAATTGGATGGCTTGGCAACAAAAAGATGAATGTTTAATTGAACCGTCGGAGTGCAAAATGTGAATTGGTTGTTTCTGTATTATTAGTGGGTATCTCACTTGGATGGCGGACCTCATAGCGCGTTTATTTAATAATGTGCTAATGAGGCAAACCTGACATTTAGTTTTTTGTCCGTTCCTTCCTATTTCTTGTCTATGTCTATATGCGATAAATAATATTGATGGCTTTTTAGTTGATTGTGATAGAACAATGTTGCGCGTAATTGAATAAATTCGAATTTCGCTCACTCGAATCAATTAAAATATGAAACTCTTCATATATTGACACGTGAGGTCTTTAAAAATGTTGATGAGGTATTATGCCATCTAATAAAAACTATTCCCCTGCATTCTCAGCTACTGTACCTGTGCCAACAACATCCTCATCTTCAATTCCCAACTTCACCCCAACTCCTCTGATTGAACAAACACAAAGCGGCACCTTTTACAGCATCAACCTGAGATGAGCTATCAAAACTCCTCTTTCACCAAGGGGTTTCTCTAGTAGTAGCTAGTAAAGAAATAAATGATTAACATATGAATACTCCAACTCGGCTTCGATTTCATCTGGCTAGCCAAAATATTGAGATGCGAGCGAGGAGAGGTGATGAAGCGCGACGACGCCGAAGACGTCGAGAAAGGATCGGTTGAAATAATGCACGCGTGCATACTATCCTTTGGGACCTTAGTCTTCAGCCCGGAACGCACACGTTGCATTTTTGATAAGTAATAAAAGTCGTCGCGAATCAACTGACACGAAAACCGTTGGAGTTTTTTTTTTGCCAGCTGATAAAGACTGATATTCTATTAATACTTAACCTAAATATGCATTTAATTAATTTAAAAAGGTAATTTACATTTTAGTTAATACATTGCACTATCAATTGTTCATTTAATGTAGAATTTAATCATGCACTTCATGCTCTAAATAATTTTTGGTTTATTTTTTATCGGTGTTTTATTTTCATTGTTTTTAATTTCTTGGTTTACTTAACTTAGTCGTTAAAATGTTTTCCTATTGCATTAGAGATTGCAACTATATGAAACAAATTAAACGTCTCAAGGCTGCGCGGAAAAAGTCGGCGGCAAATAAATTTTGACTAAAATGAAATTTATCGCTCAGCGACAAGCATGAATTTGAATATAAATATCATCGCTTTTTCTAATAAATGCACACATTCGGAATGTTTACATATCTAACGCAGGTGACCGCAGCGTGCTGGCCAAAGGCTAACTAACCATCGCTATCTGCCTATCTTACGTAATTCTATTTGCCACTGGGAAATTGTCGGGGAAATCGATAAAACGCGATTGTTTTACGACGCGAATGTCTATATTTTATTATTTACTAAAGTACGTCAGAGATGTATCAATATGTTGTTCGAGAGAAAACATTCTTGAAATGACATTTTAAGTTTCCATCGAGGTATTTTCTTTAATGGCCATATCCATAGCGCGTTACTTGTCAAAGATATCGCAATTAATGGCAGTGATTTATCAAACGTTTGCATGTCTCTTTTCCGTGGAAAAATTAATGGCTTCAAATTTCTTCAACGTGACTTTTGCCAGGTGCTTATGGCATACCATTAGTTGCTAACGCAATAATGACATCAGATGTCAGAGACCCAAAGGGTGAAAATGGTAAATTTAAAGACGAAAGTAAACACCATGATTAATTCGATTTTAAAGTCTTCGAAAACAGTTGAGGTGAAATGGTGGGAACCTAACGACTCCTTGAGCAATTGATACCCACCCATCAAAGACAGTTTTCGAAAATCAGTTTTCTCCCAATCATCGTGCAAAGTCGCTCAATCGCTGCGCGCTCTCGATGAATGAGATCTCAAACGAGTTTGACCACTTTACGCTGCGACCGGTCATTGATGGTTTCACTTCCAACTACAGTAACAACCTGAGATCAATTTCGAACCACCTCTTCATGGCAAAATGTCGCACGTGTGTTTTGAATTGTTGTAGAAAGTACAGGCGCGCCGGCTTGGAGGGCAGCGCAGAAACGGGGGCGCTGTCGCCGCTCTGGGGCGAGCCGGCCCGCGGCGGCATGGCCGAGCTCTCGCCCAACACGGGCGACGATCACCGTCATCATCTCCAACAACAAGGACACCAACAACAACAACTACAGCAGGCTTGGTCGAAATGTTACGAGCATCCTTTAACTGCTGCCACCACAGCTATGTTGAACATTGGAGGCGGCGATGTTGACCAAACTGCTCCCATGGGGCTAATCTACGAATACTACAAGCTGCCACTCACTGCGCAGAGTGGAGAGAAAGATAAACTTGATATGTGGACGTAAGTCGTACTCTCAAACGTTGATCAAAGTGATCAATGTGAAATTTACTTTTTGCCCGTCGTTGAATTAAAAATCGTGATTTATTGCCGGTTATATATTACTTCACACAATGGGATTAAAATAAAAATATGCATAGTTTCCATCGGTGTAGTCCCATCATGGTTGTAGCTGTAGCGACTTTTAAAGCTGTTGATTTATCCGATGCTCGAGCCCCTTTCGCTCCATTTCACATGCGAATGAAAATTTGCGTTTCCATCGAAATTAGTTTGAGGGTAGCCTCACTCCCATGAGGTACCTCCATGTATTCAAAACAATCGCATCCTACATTCCAGGCACATAGAGATAAATCTCGCAATTACAATTGTACTTATCGACGGAAGTAAATCGAAATTATTCAAAGCTGCGTAATGCCAGCCGTGTTTATTTTACTTATGCAGAAGGTACATGCCTCAAGGCCTTGAGGGTATGCTACAGCATAACGGTAACTTTTGCAATGTACCTTTGTAATTTTAATCCATCTTATCTCGGGATATCATGGGTTTTCAAATAGTAATGCGATCCCAATTGTAGCCACCACGTACTAGATCTTAGAAAAACATATGGTATGCTACAAAGACGAATTAAATTACGATGGCGCATTATAAACCTTCCCAAAACTCTGGTTTTTAGGATTTCCTCAAATTTCGAAACTCTTATACTCTCTGACACTTAACTAAAAGTATTTCTTTTCTATGATCCAATTTCGTTGTCTATTCAAACAATAATATTTCAAGTGAGTTCTGGCACCCTCTCAGATGACACCCTAACTTGTTGAGCGTGTTACTTGGTGGCATAACATGCCGAGAGGGTTGAATTTGCGGAAGAAGCAGCGATCAGATGTCAGTGATAAAAAGTTTCGCTTTTCTATGCAAATTTTTTGCTTCCGGGTGCTCGAGGAATACCTTCAAGACAAAGCAGTAAATTTGTATGTTTTATGCAAAACCGTAGCCCAAGAAGGGTTGATTTGGGACAATAGGTCTAAGGATGAGTGATGACATTCCTATGCATACATGTCGTTTAACGGGGCATTCATTCTGGGGTAGCACTCCTGTGCTGGTGGGATATAAAATAGTTTTGTAACAGTCAAATTGAGCGTGAGCTCCAAGAGAATTAAATATCCGTGAACAAAACTTTCAAATTTTTGTGTTTTAGAAAATGTTTTTTTGCAACGTTTGCAGGCTTTGAGGCTGTGGAGAGATAATGAGGCCTAAAACTAGTTTGTAGGTTCAATTCGGAGGTGTCAATGTACTTCCAGGTTCTGTAAAAATGTTTATTTGCTCTTTCTCAATATGTGTTCATGTTTGTCCCTCATTGTTGATACATCACCCTAATTCTTTATTTGTGTCTCTTTCGATCTCAGGACCTCACAATCCGGCAGTATTCTCTCCTCGCAGCTGAAGAACACTAACGGATTGGTAAGTGGGACGGGCATCGAGCTAGCCCCACCTCTGAGCAGTGCACAGCTAGGATCGCAGGACATCCAGGGGTTATTCGTCAATCAGCCACACGTTGGGTATGCGCCGCACCAGCAGCAACCCGCGGCCCTAACCGGCACCCAGCAGCCGCTCCAGGTCGTCAAGCGGGAGCCGGAGGACCTCAGCCATCATCGTCGTCTTGTCGACAACGGCTCACCAAGTCTGGATGGCTCTATCATTGTAAGCAGACCACAGCAACGTCATAAGGTAAGCGGTAATTACGGTCAAGTTATGGCTGCGTGATTTACACATTTTGTCCATTATAGGTGGTATTAGTTTCCTCTGGAAGCCACAACTCTGGAGATCTAATCGTTGATGTTAACTCAATCAAAGACGAGCATACTCACGGATTAAACTCCCCGCAACACGGTTCACGCTCAGTTAACGGTACCCCAACATCAACACACAGCAGTCTTTTGGCGGACGGGTCCAACAACGCTGGACCATTGGAATTTATCGCATCTGATGAGCTCAAACCAGCCATGTACGGCACGCAGATCTTTACCATGGGCAATCCGCATGGTGGCGGTAGTGGAACTCCCTCGCCGATTCCGTACACCACGGATCATGTGGGACAATACGTACAAGCTGGTGTAGGCGCGGGTGGATATACTAGCAACGTGGTGCGATCTGGTAGTGCAACTGGATTCTCCGTGTCGGAACCGTACTATCGCGAATACTTTACTACTGTCACATCGGGAGCGGGCACACCGGAACCAGTCTACTCCACGCAGCTAAGGCAGAATCAAGTGGCGTATGGTGATGAGACTGGAGCAGGAGGTGGCACCACTGCTAGCTTCGTAGAGAGGTACGTGAGGCAGTCGAGTGCTTATCACGGGAAAGGGGTTATTGCGGCGGCTACTGCTGCCGGACTTACTGTGGATCTTCCTTCGCCTGATAGTGGGATTGGTGCTGATGCAATTACACCAAGGGATCAGAATACTATGCAACAGGTAGGCGCTCAATGTGCTCAATGTCCATCGTTAATGGAGTATTTATGGGAGCTATTTTGCAGTCGTTTGATTATACTGAATTATGTCAGAATAATTCCGGACTTCTGGACCCGATGTCAATGGGACCTCGGAGTAACCCATCGCAGTCACCAGGATCTCAGGCTAGTACACGTAGTCGACCATGGCATGATTTTGGGCGGCAGAATGATGCGGATAAGATACAGATACCCAAAGTGTAAGTAATTTTCTAGTTCTGCCTCTAGTTCTGAGGCGGAATCAAGATGGACTAGATTATGTAGGAAGGGAATGAATGATTTAGTTGGTACAATATCTTCTTCTCAATTTAGCTTTTCACCTGTCGGCTTCAAGTACAATCTCGAGACGCCGATTTCGACTTCTCAGCGGCGCGAAGACGACCGCATCACATACATCAATAAGGGCCAGTTCTACGGCATCACGCTGGAGTACGTGCCCGACGCCGACAAGCCGCTCAAGTCGCAAACGGTCAAGGTGAGAGAATTACGCGCATTAAAATTAACAGCCAACTTTAGGCGCTTTGCCGCCACTCGACAACGGCGTTGACAATTAATCGGCGGTCGCATCGCCGGACGGAAATTAATTGCGCGTAATTAGCGCGAGCGCGCGCGCGCTTCGCTGGAAAACGCCACCGAACGTGATTAAATTCAGCCGCGTATTTGTCACACAGCTCCACTGATGGCCCAACGATGGCGGAGCTAGTCTTACCATAACGGGTGTCCTGCTCTGGTAATGGGAGTTTTTTTCGGCAAAAAGAAGCAGCCCCACCAGGCTGTGGTGCGTCTCATCACGCACGCAACTCGACCGGACGCTCTCATTATTTTATTGAAAAAGCACTGCCGGCGCGGCTCTAATGAGATTTATTCAGGCAATTATTCGGAACGCATTCGCATCATCTCTGATGCAATTTCGTATGAAAATCAATATTTTTACTCCAATTACGCGGCCATTAAATGAACTCGCATAAATAAATATAATTCCACGCGATCGTTATAGAGATACATAAATTAATTAAACATTTTGCAAACTGCAAAGCTCAGGATTTGCCAAGGTGGCGCCGCTGGTTACAAATGGACAGGATACAGCTGGCCATTAGTAAAAACTATTAATTAACTCTTGCAAGTAGTTTATATCCTTGCGTAGCAGACGAGTAACCAGTTACACACACCATGTTTCATGCGTTTAATTTTCCCTTTCAGAGCATTGTGATGCTGATGTTCCGTGAGGAGAAGTCCCCCGAGGATGAGATCAAAGCGTGGCAATTCTGGCACGGACGACAACACTCCGTGAAGCAACGCATTCTTGATGCAGGTGTGTACAATGTATAATTTGCCCATTTACTTTGTCAAATAAACTGCTTACAAGATGACCATCTCCAGGACGCGATTTTGTCCTCTCAATGACCAATTTGTATGCACTCCATATGCAAATATTGAACATTCATTGTGCACCCTATTCACACCAATGACAGCCACAGGAGAAATATGAAAAAATGGCCAATGGACCAAACACTTCATTAGATGAAAACTCCCACGCCGTATGGCGTGACATTGCTGATTCTTTTCATGTCTTAAGTTGGTGCTTGAGGTTCAATTGAAGTGGGTCTTGGCCGAGGGGAGAACAGTCATGTAAATTATAGCTGGTCCGTTTGAGTCGTATTTCTGGTAAATAATTAACTGTTTTTGTGGTTGTTGTTATTACGACAGTATGGCGAATTTACGATAACTGCGTATATGCCGAACGCGAAGACGATGTCAATGGTCGCAATAATGGCGTCGTTATTTGTCCTACACCGTAATTGCGATGATATTTATTCTCAACAGTTCAGTGCTATAATAATTTGTCGATAGTTTGCTTTTAATTTATCATTCCAGTAATTCCTAAAGGTCCTTTCTATGTACAATGTTACTTAAGTTATTTTTTATTCTTTCAGATACTAAGAATAGTGTTGGACTTGTTGGTTGCATCGAGGAACTTTCTCACAATGCTATTGCAGTTTATTGGAACCCTCTAGAGAGCGCTGCCAAGGTATGTCTCACTTTATTGCTCGTTTTATTTGCATTATACTTCGGAGACCAAAAACTACTTTTTCGAAAATTGCAGATTAATATTGCTGTGCAGTGCCTCAGCACAGACTTCAGCAGTCAGAAGGGGGTTAAAGGCCTTCCACTGCACCTCCAGATTGACACCTACGAAGATCCCAGGGATGCGACAATTGCTCATCGTGGTTATTGCCAAATTAAAGTGTTTTGTGATAAGGTAACTTGCTACCCAATTCATGAATAGGATTAATTATTACGGAGAGGGTACTAAAATGATTGTTTTATTTTATAGGGAGCAGAGCGTAAAACGCGAGATGAAGAACGCCGTGCTGCCAAACGTAAAATGACAGCAACAGGCCGTAAGAAGCTGGACGAACTTTATCACCCTGTTTGTGAAAGATCCGAATTCTATGCCATGAGTGATCTCGGAAAGCCACCTGTTCTCTTTTCTCCCGCGGAGGACATTGATAAGGTAGATATGAAAAATTTAGGTAAACAAATTGGTTCAATAAATTCTGTCTCTTTTAGTTGACATCAATGGAATTGCAAGGCTTCTACGGTCATGACTCAGATGGTGGTTTAGGTGGTTCTGTCCACACCGAACACACAAAAGCCGCCTCTCCATTCCTCCTGCACACGGCTGCAAAACCACCCGTTACACCCACACTCAAATTCCATAATCATTTCCCTCCGGACTCCGAGAAGAAAGACACAGTCATCGACACCGGCATGACCACTGATGGTAATGTCTTTGCTCCACCCTTGAAAAGAGCTAAAATGCTAGCCGCTGCAAGTAATAACACCCCCACAATGGTAGCACCCTCACAGCAACCGCCTCTCAATGAGCGAGTGATGCTTTATGTCCGACAGGAGGCAGATGACGTCTATACCCCTCTACATGTGGTACCACCGACGACGGTTGGACTGCTCAATGCTGTAAGTTTAATATCAATATTTTAATTGTGATCAAAGTTTTGCTTTTTGCTTTTTGATTTTTGTATGAATGCATGGATTGTGGATGTACTGGGCTTTTACATATTGTCACAAATAATTTATTTATATATTTACATACTGCGTTGTTGCAAAGCGAGCAAATGTTGGATCTAAACACACTAAAACTTAATAAACAATAATCAAATAATGTTAATTATGTTAAGTCGCAATAACAATGTGATCAACATCGCATCGTCATCAGAAAGTAAGGATGGTAACAGGTTGAATACAAAAAAAAAAAGAGATTAAAAAGATGATTTTAATTATAAAAAAGCTCAGTACTTCTTCTAAATCTATGCTAAAATTAAGAAAGACAGAAATTTAAAAAGACTTTTTCTGTATCTTTTTCATTCTTTTCAAGACAAGAGAAAACAATTAATTCTGTTTTCCTTATTTTGCAGATTGAGAATAAGTACAAAATTTCTGCTTCGAACATAAATAACTTGTATCGCAAAAACAAAAAAGGGTAAGTGTGATTAACAATTATTAATAGACAATAACAAATACAAATATTACACTCAAAATTATTGCTATGACTGACAAAATATTATGTTATATCTTGCTGCTTCTTTACCAATGCAACTTACTTTCTATTCAATAAAATGCGAATTTAAACGTGTATTTTTTAGCATAACTGCCAAGATTGATGACGATATGCTGGCGTATTATTGCAACGAAGACCTCTTCCTGCTGGAGCTGAAAGCCGTTGACGAAGACCTCTACGACATCACCTTCGTTGAGCTCTGACCAGCACAAGATTTCATTTTCGTTCTTTCCTCGATGTGATTTGTTAATAATCTCGCGACACGTTCTTTGTATTTATCGCGATTGCGCCAATTGAGATTTCATTCTCTCTGTGAAGAGAAAATCTCCGAATTACGAAGTATCATTTTTTATTCTATTGGACTTTCCTGCGCAGCTTGCACACGCAGACCATTATTGTTGCCAACTTGTTTTTGATTTTATTTTTTATGATTGCTTATCGTTATCGTGATCTATGCCGAGTTATGATGGAACGTAAACAAGAAAATTCTATATATATTATATATATTTTTACGTATTTGATATATTTACGAGTAGCTAGCATTCAATGTGAAAACGAAACGTGTCATGCCAATTGTCGATTGATCTCGGACGATGATGATGGTCGGATCCGATTAAGTGGAATTGTAAAATAGTTTGATGCGCCACGCATCATTTCTCTACTCATTGCGGAGTGCCGGAGGCAAAGCATCACTAGTTTTTTTTTTGTAGCTTATTATACGTTGAATCTATGAACTTATATTCGTTGTTAAAATGGCGTCGACATAAAAGAAGACAACAATTTGCGTAAAGCGCGCGCCTGTCGAAGTGTATCCATTGTTGAGCTCGCTCGCTGTACATAATCAAAGAGAATTAAGAATCACCATGCCATATATATTAGTTACATATTATATATAAAAATGTTTAATTAACGTAATAAGTAACGTCTCACATGCATCTCGTCCAGCCATTCATACTAGTACATTCCCCACAATTGTTTTGATGCCGAGTTAGAAGTCAAAAAGGATCGAAAATGTACCTGAATTTTAAATAACATTAAAATGCATCGCAACTGTAACATTTCATCTCGTGGTTACTAGTATAAAATTGCTACACTTGCGAAGCATCAAATACTGAATAATGTTTGGGGCCCCGACTGAATGATTATCATCATAGCTTGTTAAGAGATATGTGAAATTTTTTTAATGTGCTGACGTGCCGATTATGCGTAGAAGGGACAGCTCTCTATCTGCATGCCTATTCGTCTGCCAACTATTAGGATTAGCAACGCAGCCAATGCGTTGATTAAAAACATTCGCAATATAAATTATAAGCGCCTTAGGTCGTAGCTATCGAAAATTTGTATTTTTTAATTAGTTTTCTACAATAAAGTATTAAGGAAATAAAATATATTTGATCTGCGAGTTAAGATTAACTATATTTAAGGCACTTTCGTCAAAAAAAGATGGACTTTGTTTGATATTCATTTAATATGAATATGTACATACAATTATTATTCATGCATTTTTATAAAACATGCTTCAGAAAATATGCTCTATCTCCCGAAATATAGAGGACGAGTAGTTTTAAACAACTATTGTCATAAAATTTGTTTGAATCAATTAAAACATTTTTAAAATTACGATCAAAGTTAATTAGTTTTTTAATTTTTGTAAAACATCCTTCAAAGAATTTTCTCTATATCCCGAAATAATGAGAATAAATTAAATATTATAACGTAATTTTATAGAAAAAGTGTTGTTCTAAACAACTCTTGTCATAAAGTTTGTGTGAATCAATTAGAACATTTCTAAAATTAAGATCAAAGTTAATTAGTTTTTGAATATCTGCGAAACACCACCGAGTAACTGAGAACGCACTGTTAAAAAGCGAGACGGAGCGTCGTCATGCACATCATCGGCTGTTAAAATCGTTCATTCCACTACCGCTCGCTGCGCTGCGCTTCATCTCGCTTTTTAACAGCGCGTTCTCAGTTACCCGGCGATTAACCTCGGTAATGAACGGTGGAGTGGAATAATAGAAACGAAAATATCAACAGGGATTATTGCATTGATTATCATCAATCAGCATTCAACTGTTATATGCTTTACATTAAGGTAATAATTCTTCTGAATATAGTTTTTTCATATATTCATCTTTTGTGGGTTATAGATGGAACCAAAGTATGATGTTCCAATAATTCCATCCAATCTACGCCGTGAAGAAACAATAATTCAAATTGCAGAAGCTTTACAATATCTTTCCGATGTATCTACAGATATTTTCCGTCGAATCAACACAAGAATTGACCAGAATCGAGCACAAGTATCTGACTTATCTAGTAGAATTGCTACAGCAAGTACAAAGGTAAACAAATTAGCTGGTGCTAAAAAAGCAACCCGACTCTTCTCCAGCAGTAAATACCCTGGAGAAAAAACCAATCAATCATATAAATCAATTTTTGACAACAAACAAGTTTTGCCACACAGAAAATTTAATTATGAATACAAATCAGCACAAGTGGGAGATGAGCATTTGGAACAATTGCAATTCTACTATGTTAAACTGAAAACGAAATCAGAAAAGCACCTGTCTCTTGGACTTGGAAATTCTCCAACTGATTTGGAAACAGTTAATGACATCTTAATCTTTAATACTGGCAGAAATGCTTATGATAAAGGAAAGAATTTTGATAAACCAAACAGTAGCATGTCAAATGTAGGGAAGAAAGGAAAGGAAGACAGTGAATTTGATATTGGAGCAGCACCTTACTCAATGTCACAAGGACAAAGTTTAGGCATGCAACGTGTAGTTGGATCAAATTATTTTTACTCTCCACACTTGGGAAATGTACCCACAATTGATGTGCCTTTGGATTTGCCAGATTTACCAGGCATTGCTGATGACCTGAGATATCAGACTAATGAGGAGCCAAATATTGCACCATCTATTGCTGCAAGTGGGTTAAATTTGAGTGCTCAATTTGCAACTGTGATTCCGCATTTGCCAACAATTGGAGATGAAGTTTGTGAGGAAGGTAAAAGTACACCAGACAAAGAAGTTGTTGCAAAACCAGTTGAATTGGTTCCAACAACTGCAAAAGTTGAGACTACTATGGATACAGAACTGACTCTAAATTCTGCCAATAGAGTTTATTTGGAAGAAGTTAAAACAAGTCCAGAAGTTATTGGGCAAGTAAAGCCAGTAATAAAGAAAGGAGTTGAAGAAATAAAGCAGAAGCCAAAACCTACTTCTGCAGCTTTATTGCCGCAGATAAGTGATGGCCAGGCTAGTTTGATGAATGCTATACGAAACGCAGGAGGTTTAAAGAGTTTAAAACCTAGGAAAGAACAAAATGCTTTAGCTAAAAAGGATGCAGCACCTGTAAGTTACCTCAAGTTCTCACATTAATTTGAATACTTTGATATCAAATTCTACTTTGCTTGTAGGCTGGTGATTTGATGGCTGATCTGCATGCTAAACTTTCAATGCGTCGCAAAGGAATTTCTGGAAATAAAGCAGAAAATCCAACAACCATGGATAAAATTTCCGAGATGATTCCTCCGCCTCCAGCGACTCAAAGTGATAAGTCTGATTCAGCTGAAGAGGAATGGGATGACTAGCTTAATTTCAATCCACTTATACGTTTTAATATCTCCGATTAGCGATATATAGTAAACAAAGTGATCATTTCTTTAAGGTCTGATATCAGTACATACCAATTTAGTTTAGGATTTAATTTAGGTTGACTTGCATTTTAAAAGATTTACAACAAAACATCTAATCGATTTAATTGATAAGGTTTTACGATTTAAATGTCTTGAAACAATTGTAATATACAAACTTACCATGAAGATAGCCGTAAAACATTTGAGAACGTCCCACGTAAATTGTAAATAATATTTAGGTATGAAATCAATTGGAACTTAATTTTGCTTATCTATGTTATAAAATAAAAACCGATAATAAGTAGTTTTCATACGAATATTACTCAAATGCAATAAAGAACATGTTTTTCAAAATATTTATATTATAACATATCAGGTGCTTTCGTAGATATGTTAAAATGGGGACACACACATTCATATAAGAATTATTATTTTCGCAATATATTACATCATAATTTTATAAACGTAAGTATAACAATTTTCATTCTAATAGTTTTTGGTGTTAAGCATTGTTTAACCATTGTTCAATTCTAACGTTGTTACACTAATTTTGCAAAACCAGTCATCATCATGGACTCGTTCACGGAGAGAGACGACAATTGAAAGTCCGTACACGATACCTGTAAACAAATACAGACGCCTTGTCTGTATACGTTTTACCTGCAATACACGTTCGGCTGAGTTACCTCAGTTTCTGTTCAGCGCGCATTGCGCTCACGTCGTGACGTCAACGAGCGCCGTGTTTGCGATCGATAAATAACGCGCGGAGGCGGCAGCACGCCCGCCGCCAGTATTTAAATCCACGGAGACGTCAGTCACCGATTGAGTGCCGCCAGCAGACCAGCATGGAGACGCACCACCTGTACACGACCATCTTCTTCTTTGCTGTGGTGCTCCTTATCTGCGGAGATGTGCGCGCCTATGATGTGAAGAAGTTTGCGGTGAATATGCCGAGTGTAAATCCTTTCAGGGTGAGTCTTGACATTTGTTTATTAAATTGGCTGATTTAATATTGGATTGAGATTAAAGAGCTAAAAACGAAATTTGTAGAAGAGTGTGCGTTCATGTATAATGAAGGACATTTATTGGAAAAAGAGGAGGAGAAGGCTTCTGACCTTAATACGTTCATATTCTGCATGATGAGAATGCGCGGAATTGAATTGGTATGCCATGGGCATCTGTTTCAGTTATATCTTGTTTTGCTCAGTTCGGAAGCTACAAAAACGCGAATGAAGGAGCTAAACTGAGTTAAAACAGGCATGTGTTTCAAAGAAATGGAAAAGAGTAGCTTTGGAATTATTTATATCTCCGCTTAACAAAGCTTTTCTTATAATTTTGCGTTGCTATGTTTATGTTATGACGTGGTTCTTTCAATTACATCCGCAATGTATCTGTAGTATCGGTATTTTAAATAACAAATAACTTTAATTTGCACTTATATATATGGACGTGTATACATTTATTGTATTAAGTTCGTGGGTTTTTTACAACCTATTGATTTCAATGTTCATGATGCAGATCGCTCTCCGTTATACATTGATGTGTTGTGAATGTAATTTTATGCTTTTTTTGAAGGAAGTTGCGATGAATTGATTGTGGGATTATTATTGGGAAATATCAAAGAGTGGTGATAATGGAACAATATGTACTACTCCTAATTTATTTCGTTTCTTTTAACTGTATTAAGAATATGAATATATTTTTCCTTTTTGTGTTTCAGGATGAACTATATCTCTGCACTCCTATTAAAATCGTACATGATAAGAGTTTCTACATTGGTAGGTAAACAATATTTATATTATTATAAGTATTGATTGATTACTATTAATTTTAGTGGGTTTCGAGCCAAATGCAACAATGAACAGGGTACATCACATGCTGTTGTTTGGATGTTCTGAGCCAGGAACAAATGACCTTTATTGGTATATGTTATTATATTCAATTTCCCATGAGTCACTGTTTCATTTAATATTATTCTTGATTAGGGACTGTGGGGAAATGGCTGGTCCTGTTCACGACACGAAAAAATTGCGAACTGGTAATCCTTGCAGAAAAGGATCACACGTAAGTTATTGTTGTAGTGCATTTCTTTCTTCATTTTCTCAGAAAGTATCAATAGCATCTATTCGGACATTATTTTTTCATTAAAAATTGAAAATTTGGAATCTGTTTTTAGATAATAAAAATTGCCGAGTTCATTGAAAAAGGCAACAAGCCGTAAATATTATAACAATAAATATATTAATGTACCTATATTGCATTAACCAATCAATAAAATATTTTGTATTTTTTTCTTCTAGGTCTTGTATGCCTGGGCTCGAAACGCTGAATCTTTGAGTCTTCCCGAAGACGTTGGCTTCGAAATTGGGATGAACACAGACATCGCATATCTTGTTCTGCAATTGCACTACGCACATAAATTCTCAGAAGATGTGATTGATAGTTCAGGAGTTAACTTGATTTACACTCAAACACCGTAAGATTGACCTTCGTTTTCGATTATTGTTTAGATGGTCGCTAAATTGATATTACTTTTAGGCAGCCTAAATTAGCTGGCGTTTTACTTCTTGCAAGTGGGGGCACAATTCCAGCACGAAGTGTTACCTACATGGAATCAGACTGCACAATTGAAGAGGATAAAGTGATCCATCCTTTCGCCTACAGGACGCATACTCATTCGTTGGGAAGAGTAGTAAGTGGTTACCGCGTGCGATATGATGACTACGGACATGAAGAGTGGACTCTGCTGGGAAAAAGGGATCCATTGACACCGCAAATGTTTTACCCAGTCAACAGCACGTTGCCTATACGCCAAGGGGATGTTGTCGCAGCGAGATGTACTATGGTTAGTGATAGGGATGTAGAAACACGAGTGGGGTAAGCCAAGTTAATGGAATTATTGATTTATATTGGTATTCTAATTGCGGTTGTTTTTTTAGGCCTACAAATAAGGATGAAATGTGCAACTTTTATCTAATGTATTACGTGGAACATGGCAGACCACTAGAGCAAAGGTTCTGTTGGAGAGAAGGACCCCCACGTCAATACTGGAAGACTTATAATGAATTCCACAACATTCCTAAGGATGCGTCTAGTTTGGAAAAAATTGGGACCAAAAATTGAAGAAAAACGACAAATCAATACATTCCAGACTCACGTTTGATTCTCATTATTTGAAAATATGTTTATAGGATAGGAAAAATTATTATTAATGCACTTTTTGACGCAATTCGTTTCCAAAATCTTAACAAATGAATATTTTATAACGTGGATGAAGTTTAAAAAGTTTATTTTCTATTGACAAGATTTTAAATATTTACAAGTTCAGAGATATATTTTCTAATTACAACTAAAGCACACAAATCTGTTATTTTTCCATCCAATTGATATAAATGTTATTAATTAAACAACGTACTAGTCTTAATCATAAGCCAGTAACCATGAATATGTTATTATTTCTTACTTGATAAACCCAATTCAATCTCTGAAGTATTTATAAAAGAATCGGATCATAATCTGTTATAAGTCACTGATCTTCCAGTGTGACTCCAGTGATTTGGACGTTATTGCCGTCTACTATCAAATATTAACTGATTAGGAATCTATTAATCGAATGTATGAAGAAGATGAGGCTCAATGAGACTGATTTACAAAGTGAATCTCACAATTACGCAGACGCACTATCAATTACTTATATTGTGCAAATATGTCATATCCTATTTGAAAGTAGAGGAAGTGTAGAAGAAAAATAATTTTACAAAGTGTAAACAGTGTAATGTATATTGAATCAAACATTACGGAATGAGTATGTACAAAAAATCGTATTAATTTGTGAAGCTTCTAGATTGTAGTATGTGATTTAGTTGAAAATGTCGTAATTGTTTGATATGTGTAATTCTATTTTAAATCCTAGCTATTATTGTTACTTTGTAGTGTAGTTGTATACTAACGATGAGATGCTTATTTTAATGATAAAATGTTTAAATATATGCTGTGTGCTAAAAATCTAGAACCGGGATGCACTTAAAAAAGAACCGTCCCATGGGCACTTTCGCATGAGTTGCAATGAACAGATCGGCGCATCTACCAACAATTGAGAAATGCATAAAAATCAGCTGTACACTCGTAATAATGAATCCGTGTCGGATTCAAGCAGCGTTTAAAAATCCATAAGGTAGAATTGACTGCGTGTGAGTGGGACAGTGCGCATACTATACGCTGTATTTGATGTTAGAGTGAACGCGAGTGACAAATAACAGTAGATGCCCGTTCGTAGATGCCTGGGTTGTTTTTGTTTACATTTGGTGCTAGGTTTGCAAAACATTTCGCATTAGATGCACTTCGATCGTTGGAAGATTTCCATTTCGTGTAATAAACAATGGATTTCTTCTACTCACGAGGAACTGTTTAGTGTTCTGTTAAGGATATACGGTGCTCATCGAATCATAAAAGCACAATCTTTGCTTTTTTGGTATGTTTTGTATCTTAATTTTTTTATCAAGTAGGGTTACATTTAATTAGTATAAATCACTGTATTTACTTTGGTTTATGTAATCGTCTATATTAAATGAACCCGAGGACTTCGGTTCCAGTGAGTTGTTTACTCATGCTGGTCGTCGAAGAAAATAAAACAGTTCTTTCAGGAACTTCGATATTATTTGAATAAGAAATAACTTTACATTTATAATATTTACGTTTATTTTGCATTATAGTATTGATAAATAAATTAGTGTTTCATTCTTGTTTTGTTTGTTTCAATTATGACAATAAATATGTCTAATATTAACCGACCGTCAGTTGTCCGTATGGCTCAACGGTGTGCGTGCTGGGTCTGGTAACTTGGCGGTACCGGGTTCGATTCCCGGCTCCGGGAGGGTCTTTTCCAGAAAATTCAGGTAATTCCGAATTACGTTGAGCTTGTGCAGTATCTCATAAGTTTAAATTCCAAATATATAAGATAAAACTTATATAGAGTTGAAGAATTCGAAAATTAATTCAAGTTCGAAAAGTATAGAAGAAAAATAAATTAAGAAAACGGGTGCCTAAAAGACACAACAGGAGCCTTCCTGAAAAGGAGAAGGCGCGAGCATTTTGATTTTTTTTTGCACGTGTCGTTCAAAGACAGTCATCAAGAAATTGCTCTCACAATTTCTAATCTCACTTCTAATTGCTACCGGCCCAGCCCCGCTTCTTGGTCAGCGGTTTTCCTCCAGAATTATTAATTATAAACTCTCCGAAAATCTACCACGAAAAAGAATAATCTAACCCCCATCTCTTATCAGGTAGGAAAACTACCCCCAACATTCTTGGAAAATATGCTTTTCCTAATATCTCTTCGGGACTATTATTTGGGTACATTAAAGGACTTTATTAAATAGAACACGCCAATTGCACATTGATATAATCTTGAGATTATTTATTATGTTATGTTATATCTACAAGAAAATATACACTTGAATTGCTTCATACTCGCCCTGCGTGAGTCAATGAATGTACAATAAGTTAATATAATAAATTAAACTAACTACTATTATACAAAGCAAAGTAATAATTACATTCTCGGATGTATCCACTGTCTGTACTCATATTTCTTAGATATTACTCAATGATAATTGACATCCAGTCACTTCTCTCAGATCAAAAACAAAGCCAGCAATGAATTGCAAAATCCTCGTTCTCCTTTTACATCATTTCAATGTGTATTTGTTCTACATTTATACATTTCAGATAAACATCAATCACCAATATAACAACAATAAATAATATATGTACTCAAACATCGTAACAAGAACAGAACAAACAGCGTCGGTATACGTTGATATTTACCCTAATTGCTTATCATCTACAGCTGACAGCGCTATTAGTGTATCAATCGATTGCAATCGATTTTATAATTGAACAGCGCAGGAAAAGTCAAAAGTGCAGATACGATGAGTACGGTAAATGTTAACGCATTAATTACATCTTAGTTTAAATTTAGTTTCATTGTGGCCATATTAGAGGTGCAGTTACATTGTATACTCGTGTGTACTAGTAATTACACATTAATTTAATTAATTATCCTTATTATCGAATGGTTTACATGAAGATTCGGCGTAAATCTGTTGGAGATGTAATCATACTGCATTGTGGACATACTTTTTTACTTCCCTACAAATGGAAACCATGAAATTATTAGGGTATTGTTGAGTGTGATTAGGAAGTGTTTAATGTTTATTAGATTGATAAAAGTTCACTATAACACTTCACTAAATATTAATCTAACTGACTAACTGAGAAAGGCAACATGCCGAATAGGTTTCATCTAATGAATATTAGTAAGTGTTATTACGTGAACTTTTATCAATACAATAAAATTATTCATTCAAATTGAAAGAATCTACTCACCAATGTGTGTAACCAACACTCTTCACAGTGCACATGCCAACAAACAGTTGAAATCACCGGCTTCTTGTAGTGTTCCAAACAAATCAAACATTTGTAGTCGTCCGGTGTGTCTTTATGATGACCATCACTATCTCCACCACAACCACCGCCTTCGGTTTCCAACTGCCGTATGCGACTTCGCAGCTCTTCAATCATCTGCGCTCGACTACTGGGTTCAGCATCCGACGTGCTCACGTTGCTGTCACACTGTTGTTGGGCGGCCTCGGTTTTCACTTCAACATCTCCACTGGAGTTGACGGTAGCAACCTGAGACTGCGCTAGTGCATCTACTTCTGTCTTAGAGACGACAGAGGCGCCTTTGACTACAACATCAGATTCTGTGTACTGGGACGGCCCAAAAGCAGGTTCTTCGGGATCATCACCGTCGACAATAACGTCGCCTTCGGCTGTGCTGCTGGGGGTGAAACGAGCATGGCGGGTAAGAAGAGAATGAGTGCGACGGCGTTGACCTTCTGCCCATTCTTCGAATTCGGAGTCGCCTTCAACGTCAACAGGCTCATCTTCATCCGTATGGAAACCCTACAAACAATTCGAACTATATAGAATTTATAGGTAATTAAACTAAATTTCTTTCTAAATTTCTGACAATAATGAACAACATATAACGGGAGTAAGAAACACGGCACGATTTGCTGACTCTCTCACTGTCTGCACAAGAGTATACAAACTAGTTGCAATCGCTCTCTCTCACTACTGGCATGTTGCAGCGCAACCCAGTGCTGCTCGTGGTTGAAAAATTGACAAAAATGACAAATTTTAAACTCATTTTTCTCGTATTTCTAATTTGCTCAGCAGTGATTAATTTCTATACATCGATAGAGCAACTATTGAATACTATTGAACTTTTGAACTTTAAAATTAATTTTAAAGCACTTCTAATTGCTTTAATTGCATAATTGTAACCACTGACTATAAAACAAAAAGCCTATCGTTCCTACATCTGTTGCAGTTTTCCTGCAACTTAGAACTATAAACTTTAGAATTATTTTTACAGCATTTCTAATTATATGAATCAAAAGTGCTATTCTTTGGCTACAAACAATTTTCCAACGCGTGCTTTATCAATTTTCAATACCTAATCATGTTAGAGGTTAATTTTATCATTTAGTTTTCCTACTACAACTCTATGTTTGGAACAACTTTTACATATTCCTAGTCAATTCCATGTCAAGTTAATTGGATACCATTTAGTTACTCCAAAGAGATATCGTTTTAGAGAGATCGTTTATTTATATAAACGAAGCTTTTACCTTTCTGCAGTGTTGGGCATGTGCATCATCACATTGCAAACAATCATCCGCTTTACGTTTGCGCAGTTTAACTCTCAGCCTCCCTTGTCGATTAGTCTTGATCCTTTGAAAAGTTTCCCATCTTCCATCAGGGCCGGCATCACCTGGCAGCGCTGGAGGTCTAGTGGCATCATGCGTCCTCTTACTGCGACTCGCCGCCGCCGCTGACCCATTAATCTTGTAAAGTCTCTCCAACTCATGCACAAAATGAGTCTCCAAATCACCCGGAGGAATCGTCAACCCACACACTGGACAACTAGAAGAGTCTCTTTTCTTTTTTCCAGAAGCATCTGTAAATAAATCATTATGTAACATTAATCAGGAGAATCCGAGGTGCTAGTTGAAATTGAATATGCCGCAATAAAAGGAATTAAAGCAGTGCAGATCGTTTAAAACAATCAAACAATAACAATGATGACTGTTTCATTTGTTTGATGATTTCGTGCGTGCTTGGCGAGGGGAAAAGCACGCATATTAATTTAATTGAGGCATTTTGCGGCGGTCGTTACGCGCTCGTTTTGTGGAATGCGAACATATGAATGCACGGCGCGTGCTCCGGGGGCGGCAATGAGCCATTAAAATGCGCGCCGCACTCGAAAACTCCCTTCAACAGCCAGAACTCTGCAGCCAAATTGGTCGTGTATTACGCGAGAATTAATTGTTTCAACTGTTTCGCGCAATTTCAACCGCTTCTACGTCTAACTGAAAGGTTCAACTGGAAAAATCGAAAACAACGAAAACTTTTCAGATATAAATTAATTTAAATGCCGCGTCTGCTACGAATAGAGAACAAGGTGAAATATCAAACTATTAGCTCTCAGAAGTGAAATGAGTTTTCTTCCTCGGTAATATCTTATCGCTTGATAGTTATTACCTCTTGTCAGAGACGCCCCCTAGAATGCTATTTCCTTCCTGGACAAGCACAAAACACAGCGTAACACACTATAATATAATAAGTTTCTGACTACGCGTCTGGTCATAAAGAAGATAGCAACAAGCTGGTGGTGGTATGGAAGAGAAGAAAGATGTGCTAGCAGGAGGCAGCTTTTATGAAGATATTAATTTTCAAATTGTCAAGTGGCCCTTAGTGCAAAAGCGCAATAATACGTCGCGAGAAAGTCGCGCAAAGTCGTGCAAAAGGCGAAAGATTAGCGAAGAAGCAGCGCGCCTAAATTAATTAATTAAATCGTGGGGACGGCAAACGCCGCTGTGCTCAAAGCAGCTCAAACACAAGCCTTAAAAGACGAGCAAGTTTAAATGAAATGTTAAAAAGCCGTAAAGAAGCTCGTTGTACATCTTCACAGCTTAGGTCTCGTTAGCACTGCCGCCTTCCAACTTCTCACCCTCAGTAAAACTCGTAAATATTATCCAGCCAAATACTCAAACAAACGATAATTACAATTATATCAATTTCAATTGCAATTACGCCCTCATAGTATATCAAATCAATGATTGCATCATCTCTATTTACATCACCACCACACATTGTTCGATCGACGCGCTTTGCAAACGACAAATATGCGTATGCGGGCGATTGTAAATCACGCGCGACGATACCCGATACTTTGTGCGAATTAAAGGATCGCGCGAGGATTTAAAAGCAGAGGCGGCGAAAAGCCGCCCATTGCGCTTGATGACTTAAGCGGCGCTGATTTACGCACGCCGAGGAGGCAATTAACGAGGTTAACGCCGCGTAATCCCGTGAATGATGTCCCCGTTCCATTTCCGGACAGTGCGCGACCCTCAGTGTTTTGAGAAGGGGCTGAAAAGAGACGGCAATCCATCAGCGTGCCGAAGACTCGCAGGTGTTTAGTAACCCGCATTAGTTAAAAACCAACAATTAAAAAAAATCCCAAATTCGAATGTGTTGACTTTATGAAAGTTAATAAACACACTTTTTAATCAAATCCCAATCGCAATCCATCACGACACGATCGAACGTGTCAACATGCTGTCGCGATTAATGCATTATTGTGCACAATGCGCGTAATTTGCGCATAATACCTAATTAAATTATTAACCGCCGTTCGATAACGCCGGCCAAATGTTGACTAATCCATTCGGCAAACTTTCCCATTCGTAATCAGCAATCAGGTGCGCAACGCACAGTGCATATGACACCCTATCGCTGGCACACTATCAGCACACTACCTCTCTGGGAACATATGGTGCTTGTAAGCCGCGTTTAATCTCATTAGTTATCGCAGTTGTCGTTTTGTTGGCCAAACACTGTCGGCATGTTGTGTAGGCAATATAAAACACGTTATTGGCAATTATTATCGGCACCTATCAACACTGCGGAGATTATTAAATTCGAGATAAACAAAATATTTACAATGAGAGAGTTGAGAGTTCTTAAATAAAAGCTAATAATTGATATTATGGTACAAATGTGAATATGTATGTTTATATCCTTTTTTCCTTTTCCTTTGAAACAAAACGAAAACGCTCAATTTCCAGTCGTCCTCATCAGCACACGAATAAGCAAGCTTTAAATCCTTTCCGGATTTTGACCCCCATGCAGGCGCCCATATGTGACCCATCCACACGACGACTGACCATTTATCATCCGCACACACAAGGGTGGTTTTAGCACTGCGCCCCTCATCTTCACGCCGACCGCCCCGCTATCACCTCGCGCGTTTGTTTTACGTAATCGCTTTGTTTGCACGTCGTTTATCGACGTCCTTTCTGTACGATTGTTGCAATAACAATCGAACAATCAAACAATAACAATCCGCTGCTTCCGCCGCCCCCAACGCGCAGGAAACGATAAAACTTTACCGATTTCGGTTTTCATCTGCGTAAACCGCTGAGTATGTGGCAAGTGTGGAAACTTGCCGCCGCCACCGAGAGAAATATCGGTGTTTAAGCCCGAGCTATCGCTTCCAAGCGGGCGATTACCGCCGCTGGTAAACGTACAGTGTGATACATTTCAGGCGGCGATATCAATTTGAATGCAAAGCGTCGGAGCGCGACGCAATGGTGTGCGGACCATTGGGCCGGAGCGCTGCAGCATGGAATATAGACAGCAAATGGGGGCGGCGTGTGGGCATTCGGTCGGGTTCGCACGCAAATCGTCCCGAAAACTACCCACAAATAACATACAAAATTACGCATTTATTATCGCGCACATAAATATATGTCAAATAAAAAAATGCGCGCAAATAGATACGGTAGATACAGTAGAGGAAATATTGCCCTACAACATGCTCATTCAACTCCACAACAGAGTCCAAGAAAAATACCAACCGGGATATTGTCCCTACTGGAATAAATTATCAATATTTCACACCGTAGAAGGCGCACAATGGAAAGTAGCATTTCCTTCAATGAGCTATTGATAAGTCGACGATGTCGACACCAGCTGAACCAATTACCCGGTGCAAATCCTCGGCGAACCACACCGCGGCGGAGAAACTGATCCGCGCAGATCCTGTCGGGATTACACCCCACCTTTGCCACCCAAAACATCTCACAAGGTCCCAGCTGTTTGCACTCGGCAAGCATCTCAACTAATGCCGTCCCAATCTCGCCTCAAATATTCTCCATCTATTTATCGTCACTTTTTATACTTATTTGCCTGCCACCCTCAAAGTCAGCTTTGTTTAACATGGTAATTACGCCGATGGTCACCATCTGACCCATACAGAATTCGATAAGGATTTATGAGAATCCAGACAATCCAATTTATCGTCTAGCAAGTTGTACAATATAAAGAAAAGCTGGTTCATAAAAAGCGCAATGTTTCTAAGTGGCCAGACGGCTGGACTACAGCTGTACAATAGGAAGAGGGTTTTGCGGGAGGCTTCGTGAAGATAATCGCAACATGAGCGGCGCAAACGCGTTGAATGTCCGGCAAAGCGTGGAAAAAATGAAGGATTTACAAGGGGTCGTCGCCGGTGAACTGGTAGTGCGTGCGAGGATTGCTAAACATATCGGGACATAACGAAATGTGGCAAACAAGTAAAAGTTGTAAGGCAAGTGGACGTGGTGGAAGAGCAGAAGGTTGTCTTTCTCATTTCCGGTTGCGCGTTTATGCTATCAAAAGACAGCTTTGAGAAGGATATAGCAGGACTAATAACATTTGTTTTCCCTTTTACTGGCGGAGCGTAGACATGATCGCATCAGGACGCTTTTGTCGTCAGAGTTTTGGACTTTCGTCAACTCATATTAGGACCGCATGTTGCACTGATTTCTTTTCTAGCTGGAGTAGACACAAGTTAACAAAGTGGCAAAGAAAAGATGTGGCAAGAAGTCAGAGTGTAATGACAACCACATGTCGACATCAACAACAAAATACAACCAAACCAAAGCATAAATATTAACCTAGGGTATTTTAAAGAACACTTAGGTTTTCATTTCAACTTGAACATTGTATACGATCGCAGCGTGATTCTGTCATTAGGCACATTACGAAGTCAAATTCGTTGGATTTCACTCTTGCGAGAAGGGTGCTGCTTGCTGAAAACAGTATTAACTTGGGTTTTCAAGTTTTAGCGTTCGATCGAGGTGGCTGGTGCGCCATCTGGCCATGTCCGCAATTTCCCTGCGATCGTGCGGTATCATTAGCAGGATTGACATCTCGCGTCCGACACGTACCACCGCCCCACAAAGCTTCAAACACACGCTCAACACGTTGGCAACGTGTCACCCTTAAATCACACAAATACTTCCTCTTTTATCACCATTGATTCCTGCTCCCAGAAAACAAAACTACACCTTTCAAATCCTTTTTATCGCAATAATGAAATTTCGGTTAGCTTTAAGTTGACAAAGAAACATCAATCAACATGTTTTTAGGTACTATAAGTAAGGATTTTGTAACTTTATCGTTGACCAACAGCAGCCAACACTTTTTGCCGCCGGGCAGGATCACCTCGTTTGATGTCAAACATGCCTGGATCATCAATTACCCAATTAACAACCGCTTACTGCCACTTGTGCTGTAAAACCCTGCTGGACATTGAGAGATTCGAATTTGGTCATCGTGCCTGCAAGTCCGAAACGAGTTGAATGGTGATGAATCGAGGTGAAGACCATGTCCGAATGCAATAAATACCAAACCACCTATGATTAACTTCTCCCAACGCACCTTATAAGTTACAGAGTACACATCCCAATAGAATAGAAATTCAAAGCAGAGCTGAAGAAAAAGTGTTGAAATCAAGCAATAAAATCGTCAGTTTTTATATCATGTGCTTACTGTAGTTATAACTGTCTGACATGTCTGAGTTGTTCAAATTTAGACATGCATGTGTAGATGGGGAATAAAAATATACGACTTTGTCGGCATGAAGAAACATTGTGTATGGGTGCACCCCCAATGTTGAGGTCATAAAGCTGCTGAAGAATGAGCGACTTCCCATTTTGCGTGAGCGCGTCCGAGGCTAGTTTTATTCAATGCAACGCAATGACAATGTGCAACGAGCTAGCGAGATTTTTTAAAAAATGAATAAAGAATCATCAAGTAGGAAATAAAGTGCAATAATACAACGTCTGAAAGTTGAAAAGCAAGAGTTCTGGTAAAAATCAAGTCCTGAATATCATTAAACATCTTATAAAAACATAACAACACTCATTATTTAAATTTGAGACCTTTTCCCCAACGTACCCAAAATATATATCCAACAATTCAGGACATTTCATGGTATTTCCAGAAAATCTAGAAGCATTTAAGTAGCAAAGGCATGTTACTAGTGAGGATTTATGGCTTTCTGAATGAAAGCGGCAAGTGCAGGAACGTCACAAATGCAAAGGGTTAATTTAACCGGATTAATTTCATATCGAGGGGTTCACGGTTGTTCCAATAGTGCTCCTACACCAAGTCGAATTATTATCGCGTTACACGATAACAACCAATATTATATCACCACCATAACCAAAACAAAAACAAAAAACAATAACAAATTGTACATGTACAAAGTTCCAATGTGTGTTACAAAGTAAACCAGAAATTGTCGCCACATTTCATCCGCCACACGGAAATTGCAAACGATAACCGGATTTAGCTTTTCATTTTTCTGCCACGCTGCCTTCCGATCGCATCTTACCACCACCTCTGATCTTCTCTGCTTCCTCATTTCTCCCCCCAGCCTCCTACACCCTCCGCTTGCTTTTTTTCTATTTATCAGTTTTCTCAACCATCTCAACCCTTGTTAGGGTTGCCCGCATGAATGTACACGATTCCATTACTTTGCCCTTCATATCTTTGCAGTGTTACAGTTTTAAACTGCTCTGAAACTCTTTGAAATCTGCGAGATTTTATGATATGGTGACATTTGTTACTACATCGCATGAATATGCGGTTGACATGTCTTCATTTCATTCGATGTCTTTCTAAACAGACAGCAAGAAGAAAAAGATTTGTGTTTATTTAGATTCGAGGTCCATCCATGCATGCGCAATGTATTCAAACATTCAAAGCGTGCAAAGCTTCGAAATTTGAATGTCAACGGCGGATCAAGTGGCTGACGGCTACACACGTTAGAAATACCCGAAAAAGGGATCAACCTGTCCCAGTTCTTTTTCCCGTAGAATTATTTTTCCTAGAGGAATAAAAACTCTAAGCCTAGTATAAGACTAATTCCAAAACAACCATTCAAAAGCAACAAAATCTATTCCGTTGTTTTATTACGTTAAATATCTTCCCAAGCAAAAAAAAAGATGTCATTATAGAGATTTTAGTTGTGATTGGAATCAATTAGATTAGTTAAATGACTGGGAAACAAATCTCTATTTTGATTCTTAAGTGTTGCTTGAAAGTGGTCAGCTAATTCCAGGGGAATTATCGAATTGAATGAAAGGTACTTGATTGAGCAACGATCTGGAAAGTGGAGGTCGACATGCTCCAACGCACATAATTTCAACATTCTGGCATCTAACGTAATTCCACCGGGCTGCTGACCTCTTAATAAATCTCAATCTTTCAATTAGTACGAAAAGAAGAAGGAAAATCTTTTGATTTGATTGTACTTGGAACCTTCACAGACTTCTGGCAAAACCATATAGAGACTCCTAATCAAATTACTGACAAACCGAAATACATTCTCATCAATCTAATTCCAAATTTAAAAAATGTGCCAGATGTCACCACATCATGATTATAACTGCTTAGGATGAATAAACTGATGAATGCAAGAAAAGCAATCAAAGTAATGAAAGGGTTGATGTAATGCACCCAGAACGTATTGGCATGTCGGAAGGGGAGTGAGTCGGATGTTTGATTCCGCACAATCTTTGCTAATTGCCGCCTGCCCCGGTCGAGATGTCTCGATTTAATGGCCGATGCGCAAGTGCGCCGCATATTAAATCGACGAAAACGGAAGTTCACCCCTTTGCACACGTTCCGGCAATACTGCACCCAAAGCCACAAACTACTGCGGCATATGTTGGAGCAATTAAACTTACAGATGTTCTAATGTTGCTATATTACCAAATGTGGCATGTTAAATCATTAAAGACTTGAGCGAAGATAGAATGAAAAAGAAAGGTGATATTTTCTTGGATGTGTAAAGTAGAAAAGGTGTTAAAATTGAAATTTTCAAGATTAACACATACTTCCTGAGATAATAGCTAGACTGGGATTTAATATTATCCTCTTTGACATGGGTTAAGTCCTTTTTCAACACCTAAATCACACTTATTAGCATTAATTTGACTCTTTTAACACCTTCAATAGCAGTAAAATTATCATTTAGGTTGTTCCCATATTTCGTTTGCGATAAACCACGCCCTCGCGAGTTGAATTTGCGCTGGCGCTCAAAGAAGCAAGTATTGAACGCAAAGAAGTTGCACCTGAGTACCCCCCCCCCCAACTCCCCTTATCGCAAACAACAGGAAAAAGCAACAAAAAGAAAGCAGTGTTGGTCTGGAAACTATAAGAATATCTATCCCTTAGAAAAGCACAAAACAAAAGTTTTTCTTGACATAATAGGAAATATAGGCAAATCAATAATTAAAGTAAATTGTTTCTTGAAAGTGTGATGCATACAAAGACCCTACCTAATGTTACTAAACAAAAAGCTTGTGTAAATTTGTTAATTCCAAAAACTCCTAATGAAATTGCAATAAATCAATGCTGATTTTTATTTCTCCATCAATTATATTAAACTGCACTTGATAATTGTCAGCACTACACCTCCTCCACCTCTTTTTAGTTTTATTAATTGAATTTTTATTGAGTTTTACACTTTGAACGCACTCAATTTCGGCAATCATTGAAATATATCCAAATTTTTGCGTGCAACATTTGCATTGCACTGCACACATGCTCGCCATTCATCACAGCCGCGACTATTAATCACCCGGGAGCGGCGGAGGGGCAGGGAACAAAACGGATAAATATGATGAATGCCCTAACGCGCATAACACGCATAATTCCAAATACAATTTTGGTTTTACAATGAATCATTTTGAAAATTTCGAGAATATTAAATGACAAACCCTTTTCAACTCATGTTTTGAAAAATGTTTGAAAATGATCGTAATGAAAATAAAGATGGTATTTCAACCATTGACATTTATTTAGCCCCGTTGACATCTTATTGCCGCGGAAAATACAAAACCACACCGCAGGCGAATAAACAAGCCGGCGACTTGCGGCCGAGTGTGCCACCCCCAGAAAGCTGTCAACGACATTGCGGCTAATATTTCCGCACATAAATTTCTTGCATTTTGGTAGAGCATGCCGGCAACTGGTTGCGGTGGCTGCGGTTTGTTGAGAAATCATAACTTGTGACTTTTCATAACTTGTGCTTTCAGACAGACGACATAATTCCATTTGGTCCCATTTCATGTCGCATCCAAATTAAATGAATTATTCAATGAGACTATCTTTAAAATAAGACCGCTTCGTTTCAAATGAAAAAACTTCAAGTCTAATCATGTGAGAATAAATAAAATATTTGTAGCTATATTAATGTAATAATATGTTTACGTTATTATTAAAATACGTCAGTGATTGATGGTAAATGCACCCTCGACAGGGGAGGCGGCAAGCGCGATTGTGGTTGGCATTCGAGGCCGGAACGTTTTATTATGTCATTTTTTGCGGTTACTGCTCGCGTGCGGACAGCCAAAGAGAGCGATAACGTTATTTTATGTAACTAATAATAATATCCCTCCAATATGCGTTTTTCATTGCCCACTCGGCGAGCGGAAAATAGGGTTGGATTTTAATGGTGGCTGGCGATTTACACTCTCATCGTCCGAGAACGAAACATAGGTTGAACAAGAGATAAATATGATTGCTGCTGGTTTCATCACGATATTTTATGATTTAAAAAGCACCAATTAAATCATTCAAGCAAAGAAAAAAAAATGATAGTTCGAGAAAGACAGCACGATGTCTGTCTCTTAATATTGAAAAACTTCGAATTTCCTTACTTTGTGCATTTTAAGCATACACGACTAGACCGAAGCAATTTCGTACAATTTTCTCCCCTTAAAAGATACTAAAAGAAACAGTCACTTTCCACCACCCCTCTTCCTCCTCTTTTAACATGCACAACATAATCGTAGTCAAAGGCATTCCTTGAATCTCCACCTTTCACGTTAAATCCTTTGAATTTCTACTTTCCGTCCTTGAACAGACTTAAACACACTTAAACGGTAGCGTCCCAAGAGCGAAAGAAAGAATACCAAAAACTATGTTATACTATTTACGTTATCTCTGCGTTTCTAGCTCAGCTATCTCCTTCTAGCAATTTAGCCAGAGCACAGAGAACCTTTAGGCCATAGAGTGGAGATAGAACGCGATATAAATTGTTAGCAAAATGAGACCAAGAATATGTTCTGCTCGTGTGTATTTGCTGTGGGCATCAACGTGGAGGCGGAGCCGGCCCGCCGCCGCCAACGACCGCCGCCAGTCGCGTGCTAAAGACGCCGCCTCGCGTACAACAATAAAACTCACGCGCAGCCAATGACATTGCTTTGACCAGGGCAACATGTGACGGGTTGAAGAATGTAAAGACCACACCTTGATAACATTGAATGCAAATATCATTGTGGAAATCACTGGGATTTGTAAATAAGATACAAATGTATGAACAATTCGGTTCACAAAAAGTTTGTAAATATTGAAACATGTGATTAAAAAAATAATTAACAAAAAGTTTAACCTTTTTAAATGCCGTCTGAAGTAAAAACACTTCACTGAGTCTTCGTTTCAAATACTTGTCTTCCTTGATTACCACCCCTACTTGTCGCCACCGGGGGTTGCTTTTAGTCCTGTGACTTGTGACATTTAATCTAATCAGAATCCAGAAAATCTCTGGATTCTGCATTTGTGCACCTTCATTCGCTGTTTACAACAAGTACCAAGCCAAGAAATAAATAAATTCAAGTGTTTTAATTAATTGCATGAAACCCAACACTGTTATTTTCGCCACCCCCACAAGAGACAGCTTCTTAAGAACCTTAAGAATCGTTTGCAACGCATATTTCCATCAATATCAAATATGCATATCCTTCTCATCTTTTACATACACGTAACATTACAACCACCTCCACTCCCGAATAACCACTTCATCCAAAGATTCTAACCTGCCCCTTGCAGCATCACCGCCGCCTATTACTTTAGCTATTACTCCTCCGCACCGCTAAAACTGCATAATAAAACCAACGCACGATATGCTAAGAAGGTGTTTGTTTATCCTCGGATGGGGCGGCTAGTAAAACAGGTTGCACCGCAGCAAGAAACGAGGTAAGTTTAAAGACGGGGAACATGTGTGGACCATCTGTCAGCGGAGCCCGTTATCGCGCAAATTGCCGCCTCCCGAGCTGCTAGCAACGCGGGCAAAGCGGATAATCTAAAGCGGCGCATACGAGGGATGATCATATCACACATCCGCTGGAAAATTGCTTTCCCGGAACGAGGAACACGAGCAGTTTTAAAAAGAACGCGTTAAGTCAAGGGTTACCGCTCAATCCCTACGAAATGGGTGCGAATTTACAGTAAGGTAATCTTTGAGAAGCAATCTGCGTGGTGGCAAGGGTTTACAATTTAAATTGGGACAAAACCAAGTGATGCAATCTCTTAAAAAGGGATGGTGATAGTTTTCAAAGGATATTACTGTAAAAATATGAAAGACTAAGACACGTAATCGAATAGTTCAAGTAGGTTCAAATTAACATCGGTATCCTATAAGTATGTTCGAAATATGAGATTTTTGTTCCTTATTTCCCCACTTTACATAAAAATAAGCAACGGATTTAAAATCACCGAGAAATTCTGCATTGGATAAGCTAGCGTAAGATCAACAAATGGAAGCTTTTTTTGTCAAAAATATCAATATTTTAGCATATTTTATTTGACTAAAAATAAAATTTATATTTAAATCGAATCACGGCGATTTTTTTTTTTTTTTTAATCCGTTATGTGTTTCTGATAGTCAATATTTTTGAAGTCAATATAAATGTTTTAGAAGAATAGTACAAAAAGAAAGCATAAATCACGTCAATAGTTAATATTTGTATCAGGTGAAAAAAACTATCAATAATCGTTAGATGTGAAATTTATTATTTCGATGGTGCAGAGCGTACTCATCTATCGCATCTTACTAGTTGAGTAGTTGAGGGCTTTATTCCCAACAAGAATCGGTAATTCCGTGGCCTCGACGAAATCGTGAACAACAACTCTCAGTGCAGATAACTTGAGAAACCCTTTTCTATCCACCAGCGGAACTAAATCTACCACAATCGAATCACACTAACTCTACGCTCATAATGCAACATTGCAACCACGCAATTATAATGTTGTCATGTTATTATAAAATTATTATTTGAAAATCTTAGAGATAATGAATGAGGTTATGTATTTTCTAAGCTTATTTAGAGTGTAGATTGACTATTCATGATATAATTAATTAATTTACTAAATTACATGTCAAGATTAAAGACAAGTAATTTATTCTATTTAAATCTTTGTCAGGTAAATTCATTTCGTATATTATTTATTTTATTTAATCATTTTTTAGCATGTTAAATGCGGTGCATACGCACAAAGTTTAGCAAGGTCGCCGGGAGATTAAGAATTATCCGGATTACATACTGTTGACCGATTTTCTGCGGGATTAACATGATCAATTGAACCGCGAACAGCGGATTACCTTAAATAAATGGATTCAGTAGTTTTACTTTACTTCCTAAACTATGCTTCAAAATTTTCATTACAGTACAGAGACTTGACATCAACACCCTCATATCAAATTTGACTCCCCTTATGTGTCATTCTAGAAGATACACATTGCACATTGCAACATACTCCGTTTAGAAGTGTACCACCACTCCCTAAGTATCAGATACAATCTAGTAAAACAAACAACTTTTGTCTATTACAACTGGTGATAGCTGTTTAAAAAAATTCAAAGATAATCCAATAATATATTTAATATTTTCCAGCATTCTTGCTCAGTTTTGCAGTTTTCAAGCTTGCTTAAACGCCTGATAGTCCTCCTTTGCGACTGTATCCCATTCGTTTTATTGGATCCCTCCACACCTTTTGATCGCTGAAGCGCAGAGATACGTAGCGCAATATTCCCGACTTTTATTTCGCCCGGTCGCATTCCCGACCCCGTTGCACCGCTGCGCCACCCATGCCACCCCCGCACCAAGGGTGACGATATCGAGAACTTTGCCGCGCACTCGAGCGTCGTAAAAACGCTGATACTAACATAATTAAAGAACAAGCAGTGTAATTTTACTTAATTAAATTCCCTTCTTTTCCCTTCCAGATTAGACACCAGCCGCTTTTTTCCTCGCTCTCAATTCGTTATTGCCCAGGCCAAGATGTCAGGAAGTAGCAGATGATGAGATCTGCAATCTTCACAGCAACTCCGCCGCTTTTTGCCGCGCAGTTAACACCCTTAGGATTTTTAAGAATGCGCACTGAGGGCGGCCCGCTAGCCGCGAGGCGAAACGTGGCGACATTAAAGTGTGATGCTCGTTTAATTTCACCGAGGTGCCTTCTGACCGTAAAAAGCTGCAGCACCCTTTGGGTGAGCCCTTCAAACGAGCCATTCCCGCCGACGCGAATGGCAACGGCGAAAATGGACAATCGTCGTGCGCGCGGAAATAAAAACATGAAAACAAGATAAAGACGGCAATAAAACGACGCGGCGCGGGCGATAACCGCCTCGGAGGCGCCGTAAATTCACACTTTGCGCAATTGTGCAGTACAATGCCTTTCTACAATGCAAACCGCTTTTTCTTCACTGCATGCACAACTTAATTAAAGTGGACTCACCGTGGTCGAAGAGGAAGCCGCTCTTAAGGCCATGCGCAGCTGCTACTGCCGCCGCCGACTGGAGGCCTGGGATGCTGAAGGCGTAACTGTTGGAGAAGCCACTGCCGAAGAGAGGGCCCACTGTAACAAACAAAGCCAATTATTGCATTACATTCCACTCGCATGACTTGCAAACTCATATTAAACCACAAGCGCTGATATTGTGGAGAGAAGAGGGATCACTGATGTGGAAGATTTTCAGCAAATCATTTTAATAACTACCCATAAATGTCGAAATGCAAATTTGATATTGAATGTTATATTCAAGAGCACAAAAACATGGAAATCACATATCTGCAATCAATAAATCAATATATATATATGTTGCGAAAGAGGGTTAAATTTGTAACCGGTCACTAGTCGACTGTTCCAATGTCCCCAAAACCACAAACCTACATTTTGCACATTTCCTACATTCCAATACTACGTGCCCTTTTGGCACCAACATGCCGCAACCCACATTACTTCAATTTCCTCACACACAGCCGCCACCTCCCATTGATCTTCGGGGGAACGAAGGTGCGTTCCCCCTCCATCCTTGCATCCTCTCAAAAAAAAAAAAAAAAAAGGTTATACCTCGCCAGATTGCAACTGCACGAGGAAAAATTGTTTGATTTTTTCAAGTAGTCGTGTTACACCGCTACTTGAATTCGTTTGCGTGACCCGTTGAGATTCCGTAAAATCGTTTGAACTGGGCGCAAATTCCGCGCGAGGAAAAAGAGCGCGCCGCGTTCGAATGTGCGAAGAAATCGACGAGTGCCGGTAATCGGCAGCATTTCGCAAACAATCCGCACATAAATAAGTTGTCTGCGGCTGCTGCACTGCGAATGGCAGCAGCAGGAGATAGAAACAGGACGGCAGGAGTGCGTGGATGTAAGAACATACAGTCGGCACGATTTCGACATGCATCTAATTCACGCTTTGCCCAGCGAGACATTCCAATTGGAAAGCAATTGAAATGAAGAAAAAGAGGCGACTATCACACATGAATAAATTAGTAAAGCAAAAATCACTGTTGTAAGAAGTAATTTTACTTTCTTGTCTCTTTTAAGAAGCGCATATCGTATCATTGACTAAACTGCATAAATTCATGAAGCTATTGACTGACAAGTTGATGCGACGTTGAAATTGTTGCATGCATTGCTTCAAAATTTAAATTTCCTGCAATTGTCCTCATGTCTTAACTGCCATCACATTCGTCGTCTTCTCTTCAGTTCTCAGCCTGAAAGCTATCTACCGATGCAAATCCGTATATCGTAGGTAAATATTCCGTCTTCTTGCAGAGACAAGAGCTCTGCGCAAGCCACAATATTGATGAGCATGAATTGATAAAGGAATAACTCGCTGAAAAACCTCTCGTAACTGTCCGCAGCCATCCCCAGCTGTCTTTCTACTGCAAGTCTTGAATTGTCTGGAGCTTGTAGCAACATGTGTTTGCGTGTGCATTTTTGCCGTTGTTTATGCGCTTGTTATTTAAATACGCGCGCAATATAAGAATTTAGTGAGCGACGCATGAATTATGTAGATGCGTTCGGCCGTGCGCGCACCGGTAGTTATCCGATTGGACATATTGATATTCCTTTTGGCATGGCCCGTCCGCAGACGGGACGTTATTAATCGGCCGCGATTTACACACAATGCCAATTCCGCGGCAAGCAGAAAATGCCAAACGGGC
Organism: Diploeciton nevermanni; assembly: GCA_027575565.1. NCBI lineage: Eukaryota > Metazoa > Arthropoda > Insecta > Coleoptera > Staphylinidae > Diploeciton > Diploeciton nevermanni. The sequence goes on along the minus strand of JAODIE010000004.1, from coordinate 6,142,547 downwards.
CTATGCAAAGTCCTCGCAGGGGAATGCATGTTGGACGAAAAGGCAAGAGAAAAGGCAGAGGTTAAACTGAATTTTCTAATTTCACACCTGAGACAACAATTTACCTCTATTTGCGCTTGAAAGAAATAAACATTATTCTAACGATTTATCTTCACTAATTTTTGGTTAAAAGTAGAAAAACTCGAGAAAAAAATGGGGATTTTAACTTCAACTGCACGTATTAACCCCCCGTAAAAGAAGATGAAATCCTGAAACAATTGTATAAAAATAAACTTTTTACGATTCTATTACAATTCCCCAGACTCCCAACCGGCTGTAAAACTAAAATTTTTGACTCCAAACAGTGTCACGCGATTGCCGCGAAAAATCACATCGTAAAAGTGAAAATCTCAACAATAAAAGCACAAACACAATTGATTTTATCGTCTAATATTACACTAGACTATTTTTTCATCAACATGTTGATGAATAGTTCTCCGCGAAGCGGGGTTGTTTCTGTACTGTGGCATAAGTGAGAAGCCTGAAATCAATTCGTCACATTCGCAAGCAAAATAAACATTGTTACACTGTGTAAAATTAATGTGTGCGATTATAATCGGCTGTGGATACGCTTTACTAAAGAAAACAACCCCTAACGATATTATTAAAAGGGTAGCAGTCCTTATAAAAGAAGTCAATAAATTACAATTAGACTTTTCTTTCTCGTTTAGACTCTTGATTCTTCCAATAGAAGACAACAAAAGCAATAAAATTGCTTGCTATCAAACCTACTTAAAGTGATTTTGATGTTAGACAACCCACAAAACACCCCAAATCGTTTAACATTTTCAAAAGTTGAATTTAACTTCCGAAAGCTTTGCTAGTTACTACTGTTACTAGTCGATTCGGTAGCGTATTTGTGCATGAATTGTTTGCGCCCCTAATTTGCACCCAGGCTAGTTGTATTACCCTCGCAAAAGTCAAGAAATCAAGTTAGTCACTCACTCAACGCGATAAATACTGTCACAAGTCCTCCCCTTCGGCGACAGTGTTGACTGTCGACTACGTTGAGTGAGGGTAGTGCAGGATGGTTTTCAGACAAGGGTAGTAGTTCAAAGTCGATTCGCGACGATGGAATACCATTCAGATGCATTCATAAGCATACAATAGCAGCGATTGAAAGCAGCGAGATGAGCGCGCGATATGACGAGGTGTGCAAACGGCTATTTAGTGCACTCAACTGTGAGGCAGGTGTGTAGGGATGTCAACCCTCGGCCGGCGTCCATTCGAGGATGAAATAGACAGGAAGAAAACGTGTTTTGTGACCAGAAATTAGTGTCAATTTAGTGTGGCGACGATCAAAACAAGTAGTTGATCAACTTTCAACTCAACAAAACATCTCTACGAATCACCGAGAATGTAAATTTATAGAATACAATTCCCGAATAATCTAGAATCTAAGCAGTACCTACTCAATTCTCAACTAACATATTCCGAAATATTTTAACACCACCAGATTGAAACGCAGATTCGCTGAAGTTTAGCATGACAAAAAGGTTTATCTCGAGGGTTTTTACGGCGTGTAATAATAACCGCGTTACACGGATGTTCGACATGACACGCCGCCCCATGACCGGGCAGAAGACCGTAGACCGGTAACGGCGGCAATCTCCATTCTCGCCGACGCCACCGCTGCGAGGGTCGTGGATCATCGCCAATCTAAATTGTTAATGAGATGTTTGCGCCGCGGGAACATTTTCACGGCTTTTGCCGCCGTCGGGGGTGGCGGCTTCTTCACACCGCAGGACTGGACTTTTGAGCGTTATGAATTCTTTCTGAATGTTTTATTAAATAGCGTGCTTTCTTGTTGATTTTGACGTGAGTGACGTGAGATCATGTGAGGATAATATTAAACGGTGAGCAAGACGAGAAATCTCTACGAGATTGACAGGGATAAGATTGGAGATTTGAAAGTATGACTTAAGTCATTCATTTTCCCGCAATGTTCTGATAAATACCGGGTTTAGAGAATTATTGACTTTTTCTACGATTTCTATTCTGCAGTAGTAAATTTAAAGTGCTTTCGATGACACTTTAAGTATTTTAAGAATTTGCTCGTCATTTAAATCGTGCTTAAAGACACTTTAACGCGTTCTTGTGTCATAAATACCTAAGCATTGTTGCTAAATTTTACAATTTCTCCCCATGGGGTACATTAACGATCACGCCGAGTGCAAAATGGCCAGAGTGGTGCGCTGAAGTCGCATGATGACCGTTAAAATTGCCATAAATTACGCGCATCAATCGCGTTAAACGCGCGTTTTACGACAATCACGACGCTTAAACCATCCGCGAACACATGTTACACGATTATCATCCCAGCGGAGACGAATGACTGCTGTCTGTTTACTCGCCGAGCCAGTAAACGATCAAAACACCGCGCAGGACAAATTGTCCGAGCAAAAAGTGCCAGGAACAAGAGATGAACGTAAACAAAGGAAGCTGCTTGGTGCGAGAATGAAGGATGACTCGTGCTCAAAGAATTCAAGGTTCCTCACTTTTAATGGCCATAACTCACGCATTCATCGTAAAGTTTATACAAATTGCAAAGTGTAAAACGAACAATTGATTTTATTGGCACAATGGCACATCTCGTGTGCGAACTTATCGTAAAAGATGAGATGCAAAGAAGCACGCAAAATTTTATGCAAACAGATTGCAATAAACTGGTAAAAAATAAGTTTTATGATTGACAGAATACTAAGAAATTGTTAGAACATGTTATTTCTAAACGTTTCTAAACTTTTACTTTGAAGTGATTTCGAATTTAAAAGGCGCAAAGCAATTTATGAATATTCTGCACTAAACCAATATAAAACCCTAGAAAATGAGGTTATGTCATGTTCCAATCAATTTTTCGCAGTTTTGTGCATTAATTGATCACGTCTCAAATTTGCAAAAAACCGACCGGTCAAAATTGAAGCAAAAGAGCAATTAGCACGCGTACGTGTCGTTCCTGTTGTGAGGGAGCGGCCAGCGTGACACCCTCGGCCACACGTGTCTTCACTACGAGCCACGCAATCGAACATGAAGTGCATACCAAAACGTGTAATTACCACCTCAACACAATCTACAATTGTACGATGAGCAGAGTGAAACATCCAATGAACACATACGCAACATGCTAAATTTGTTTTCAATGCGATTGCAGAATTTTCACGCTTGAAAATTTAATTTCCTAGAATTATTTTACATATGAAATTTTTGATTGCATTGTTTTTGATTGTTATACTTGACGCGTTTTTCCACATCAAGAAACATTTAGATTCAAATGCATATTTCGTGCGAATTGTTTTTGACGTTTTTGCATAAGCGCAGGCATAAATTATATTTGTTTTATGCATTTTATGCGTTCGTGGGCATGCGTTAATTTGATGATGTTCAGATGTGCAATTTGTGATATTTTCGCTTATTTTGCATTTTACATTTGAATTAGCCGCGATCGCCGCGTGAATTTGACACTGACATTTCAATTTGCCTGCGGTGGTGCAAGTCAAACGCAAACTTGGTTGCATACCACCTACAAACACGCCCCAGAACAATAGAGAAACAAGTGACAATTGACACGGTAATTTAACAAAAATGTATCTCTACCAAGAAGAGCTTAATAAGACATGCGGAAGTCGCTGAAGAAATAAAATGTATAATTATTTTATGTCATTCTTGTGCATGCAAAACTAACAAAATTGATCCTCAACTTCATTTTGCATCGCGTAAAATGTAATTACTCTCCCGGCAGACTATAAATTGTCCTATTCCGATTGTTGATGCATTCTCTGCATGTCTAGGGATGCACCCTTCATAACACTTCACCCTTCTATGACACTACGCGCATCCTGAACAAACACAACACGCGCTAATATGCGTGTCATACCTTTCAACAATGAACCCTACGTTAAGAAGAGCAGTAAACTACCAGAGACCACAAACATGAAGCTACTACTTTCCAAACTTAAAACTTGAAAACTCAAATTGAATTTACGCTACCTCTAAGCAGCGCACTTAAATAGCTTTCCAGTTTGGTTGGAATTTACTCCAACTATAATAATAGTTTCAGGGGGTTATTATTATTGTGGGCTGCTTTAAAAGTCGGAGATTAGTCTAGGTAATAACCTGGAGCCCTCACAGTCCTTTCATGAATGACTAAAAGTCCCAGTCAAATTGGGAGTTTTTCAAAAGCGTGGTGGATGACTAGATGAGTAGAGTTTACTACTTTGCATTGACACCTTGACACTGTGGAATTAGGCTTTTCATGAAATGTGAGTTTTTGAAGATAGAAATAGAAATTCCTAGTGTCCGGACGTGGACAATGAATAGTGTAGAATCATAGAACTTTTGAAAGAGGGTGAGTAAGGAAGTAATTTTACAGCGCATTGTTAGATTTATTCATTGAAAACCTAGAAGGAATTGACTTGTGAAGCAATTGAAAAGAGTGACTGGTCAAAAAGTTACTTCCGGTTTGAAGTGACAGTTCATTTGTCACTAATTTGATATAAATTTTATTGAAAAACGTTATAAAAACTCACAAAGTTGGGGAAAACTGTTATATCTATCAATTACCTTCAATTAGTTTATATTATTATCTCATCTAAAGAGAAAACAAAAGAACAAAGCAAACAAAAGCTAGAATAAAACGATAAAATCAGAAATTATTTTCCTATTTAATAATCTAATTATATGAACGGAGATATAGAATTTCAAGCAAAAAACACAATTATCTTCTCACATATAAAATGGCTATCTGATGAAAGGTGGCAATTTCTATTTCTTGCACCCAATACATCCTTGGCATCCTTTCAATCAAACATTTCCTAAAAACAACTCCTATCTCTCGGTTACTTTATGTTCTCGACACTCTGGCCTCCGTGTGAAACTAGTTGATGAAATTATGGTGGCGACAAGCAGTCGCACCGGTATCACCACCGCCGCCGGCAGCGGTGCAAAACAAACGCGCTCGTCATTTGTCACAAAAATGCATAGCTAACAAAGCGTCAAAACCGACGTTTACATTTCGCGCTCTGCGCCCGAGCAAACTGTTGCAAGCCACCCCTCACGCCGAGTGTTTTTGCATATGTATATCTTCCCGCCGCCGCTGAGCGATGATGTCGAAGCGCGTCGCAAAAAGTTGGCTCGGCGCCTGCATTTCAATTAAAAATGTGCAAACATTAGCTCGTCATTTACGCGCGGCGAGATTTCGTAATTGATTGTGTTACGCACTAACTAGACTGATACTAACAGGGTAGACCTGAAATTTATCAAAAACACAAAAAAAAAACTTGCAAAAAAATTTATTAGGAGAAAAAGGTGAAGCTAGATCTACATTTTAAGGATAAATTCACCCTCTTTGAATGCAAAATTTTTTCCGTTTTTTTTTTTACTCTGGCTAATGAATAAGACGCGCTTTGCGTGCCAACTTGGCGCTCAAAGAATGATAGCGCCGGCTTTGTGCAATTATTAAAAGAACGATGAGCAGCCAGAAAGGCGGTTGGCAAGTCGGTAAGAGGGAATGAAGGGGTGGTTAGTGGGCAAGTGCCATAATCATTGCCTCTTTTCGCTTAGGCAATGATCATTTAAACGTCTTAATAACTCACCGGTTTAATTTCCTACCGCAGAATGAATCTAATCAGGTTTTAAGTAAAATACCAACCTAACTTTCAAAATAATGCCGATCTGACGTTCTTAAAAACCTAAACAGTTGTAAGTATAAGCATGATGAGATGCAAAATACCTATTTCAGGCCCTCCTGAAAGCTGCAAGAGGGTGAGTTTAGCGCGTTAAACACGTGTAAACATATGTGCCGCAAAAAGGGGGATGCGAAAAACCGCACAATCATTAAAATCTCCAACACGCGCGCTCAACCGCCGCCAGCGATTGCATTACGTTTTCCATTTTCGCGGCAGCGGGCGGCGGCGAAAAGGGTCGCCACTCGTCGCACATTCGTTTCGGCCAATTTCCCGACTAATGCGCGTTTATCGCCGCGGTATTAGCGCAAATCCAACGGGATGATTTGTCGCTTTTGATGTTGCGGTTCTCCAAAACGGCGCGCAAAATCACACAAAACCACGCAAAACTGAGGAAAAGCGGCACAAAACGGATGGTAACATATGAAATGGGATCATATTTTGCGGTTAAGTATCCCACAATGACCACAAATCCAAAATACAAAACAAAAGACAACAATTCCCATAAAAACACCTAGTTGCAAAGTATTCTTCAAGCAGATTATAATCCTTAAATTAAGAGTTATGCTTTCTATGCGTTTATACAACACCCTGTAAAGTCATCTTGCCATTATTAGAGTTGGATGACTCTGGACCGCAATGATTCGGCACAATTCTCGTGACAAATCTCTCTCTCTGGCTAATAATAATAGCCAATTCGCAATAGCAATCTTTGCGTTTTTAATTTCGCCGCCGATTAATTATTCCCCTCCGTCGATATCGACGTCAGTTCAGCCGACGGCGGCGGCAGAGGGCGAAATGAACGTAATATATCCTTCACGTCTTCGACGCTATGGCCATAAAAATACTTGCAGCAAAAAGCGCAAGGAGCGAAAGAATCGCAGAGACGAGCGCGGAATTCAATTGTTTGTTTTATAGAATCTATAAATCTCGCTTCTGACGGACGCGCGGAGTTCGAACCGAGCAATTCAACGACATTCATTGGCGATGACTAATTTTTATGCACGCCAAGAAATCGAAACACAAATGCAAGCAAACAAAACATCATAAAACGATAAGTAATAAAGTACTAGAAGAACTGACCTTTCACCTGGATGCTGAAAAACTCCACTGATGCACAACTGATGCTTTCATTTTAACTTATCGCGAAATTTTGTTACACGCTGCGAAATTATCAAACCAATTCAATCAATCCAATCTAATTAATTCACGAAGAATTTTGTCGAAAGGATGAGAACCACGCGACGACTTTGAGCGAAATTCAGCTCTACACTGAAGTTCTCGCTGTAGCAAAGTCGACAAGATCATCTACCTGCGATACCTCAAGCGTACCACAATGAAACTATGATAAGCTAGCACAACACATTTTTTATCAGATAAATCCGCAACGAATGTTGTAAACAACATCGGAATCAAAACACAACGGTTCAAAATAAATGAATATTAAACAGTTTGTAGTGTAAATACTACAGATGTATTTGTTAGTATAATGTTTGGTACAATTCAATAAATTTAAGTTGACTAATAATTTTTCATGGCAAAATGGTCTCATAGCAATAATATTTTTATTCATTATAGAGCTATTGAAGTTTTGTCTAATCTAATCTAAACTTTTGAAGTAAAGCTTTCAAAACTTAAACTGTGCCCAGTTGTTAAAGTTGTTCCAACATCGAGACAATTTTATCACTTCAAATAAACACCAACCATATTCCTAGATCCCAATAACAATAGTCTTGCGTCCACCCGTCGCAATACCCACGTCTCTTCCTTTCCCACTAAAACAAGTGAAAACAAACACAACTCGTCTCGAAATATCCGAGCAATTGGAAGTATTGAAGAGGCGAACACCCTTTGTGTCTCAATCCACGAGTTATGCGTCTGCTTTGACATGTGATACGTGTCTGGGCATTCGGATGTTATTTGATGTGTTCGGTCCGTTTGCCCGTTTTCCGCTCGATTTGAAATTTACCCGAATGCATGCGCCAGTTGCAGCCACCTGGACACCTCTCAACCGATCCAGCAATAACAATCCGCTTTGTTTCCCGAAATAGATGCACTAACTTAAGCTCCGAATCCAAGTGAAAACAAATGCAAACTTACATCGGAATCTCCCATCATCGTGCATAACCGGCGAATCTCCATCCGGATGTCCATGGGATCCACCATCGCCATCCTCAGACATCTGGGCGTCCATACTCTCCTCCTTAACCCTCTCACCGCCGCCCATTCCTTGACCTCCAATGACACTTCCTCCCTGTGCCACTCCACCAGTGATTAAAGATTGTGGTTGAGGAGACATACTTGCGCTCGCAGGTGAACACGAATCAGTTCTTGGACTAGGCCCCAAGAACCTCTCATCCGTCGGTGAGAAAATACTTCCGTGTGGTACACCGGCTCCAGCGGGATGTACGCCTGCATGTTGCTCGCTACCAGTTTCGATTTTGAGGCATTTCGGAGGAGCGAATGCTGATGGTGACGGAAAGGCTTTGAGGTCAGCTAGTGGTCTGAACGCTCCAGAACCTAGAGAAAGGCCTGGGTGCAGAAATTGGGGCTGGAGGTGGTTAAGGATATGTGCTGGCAATCCACCGTAGGCTTCCATGTGGCGCAGACCAAAATTGGAAACTGAGAATGGGCGATGCAGGTCTTTGGATGCTTCTGACATTTGAAACTGAAAAGGAAAGTTTAAATAGATGCAAATAAAACATTTAGATTGGTGTTAATCAGTGATATAAGAGAGGTGTAACATTGTAAGACGAACATTTACGAAGAACAATGAAACTATTGTTGTTACTCAAGAAATTGAAGACTGCAACGTCTACAAATGTCCAATATCATTGTCAAAGCACGTATTTGATTATATCTGACCTACTAAAATAATAAAAATCATCGTAGCCTCAATTAAAAGCTAGTTTACAAGACCTTTCATCGTTTTACATGCGTATGACTATTTCACATCCCATTAGAATTCGTTAACACCGATTTGTAACCATTTTCCACCATTCTCAAAGCCATTTTTCCAACAGTTTCAGCATTTTAGATACGCCTTTTTGAATACAAAGCACAAATTACGCAAAATATACGCATGTTACGCGCTACGGAGCAAAGTGGGGAGAAAATCACCTGTGGATTGAAGGGTCTCTGAATTCGGAGCGCGTCCTGCAGCCCACTGGCAGCCTGCGAGAACACAACCAACGCAGGAGAGGAAAGATGCGACGCATTTGGAACATATGCCGAATTCTCCATGCTTAACCGTTTCAGAGCAACTCACAATCTTTTAAAAATGACTTATCTTCCAAAATAGACTTATTCCAAATCGGCCAGTATATAGTAAATTACACCAAAAACATAAGTCATAACTATTCAAAAGTTCCTTCCACTGTTATATCACAAAATCCACCCAAATTACTTCATCACTCCCTCGCCATGTCTTTTGATTGCCGCACAATTCTTATTTACTATCCACCACAAAACTATCGTCTTGATCACTTCCTGACGTGATAAAACACAGCACACAGTTGCACCGTCAGCCGTGAGGCGATTACTGAGCTTGCAATCCTTGCGAGCTTACGAAACATGTAGCTCCCCCCACTTAAATTTAAGCCGAGCCCAAAGTGTATCAACTCTACGTTTGAAAGTCCCGCCCTTCGTCCTTTTTCTCTGTCTCTCTTTTACATATACCGAAGCCCAAATAAAGCAACTATTACAGAATATAAAGGATCACTCCTCTCCGTTTCTATTACTCTTTCTATTTAACTTCAAGACTACACCCAGTTGAAAAAAAAACTGCACATTGGTGTACATCAAGTAAGAGAATGGTAGCGCGAGAAGTAAATTTAGAAGTAAAGCTTTAGGTGAAGTAGGAGTGTGTAAAATATTATCACGAAGGAAGTGGCAGAGAAGGAGAGGCCAGAACAAACCAATCCAGGACCTATTTGCTTATGATTGGTGTCATAAAAAGCCTTGTGTCAGAAAAAGATGGATGTATACACAAAACAAAGGCAGAAAATAAAGTTATTTGGAAGAAATTATGCCCTTGCTGACATCTAGAAATAAAGTCATGTGAGCATACAAGCTGCTAACTGTGGAAACTGTAAGTGTTGAGCCTAAATTATTGATTTTCATGGCATGTAAAATTTATTATTTAAATTTTACGATAAGAACCTTTAAAATAATGCATCCCTAGATTCACCTCAAGTTATCTATCCAATTTCCAAGACTTGCCTCATATATTTAAATTCTTAAGTTTCATTTTAAAGAAATAAATTAGAATTTTACCCCTATGAAATTCTATTTTGTAGCCTGACTATATGCAACTTTCCTGCTTTGGTAAGCTCGATACACATCATCATAGAGAAGTTCTAATGTAGTTTAAGGACGTTTGAAGGTGACAAGGAATTAAAAAGGACTAAGAGGACTGTCAGGACGAGTGGGAATGTTTACGCTGTGACACCTGACAGCTGTCAGTGCCATCCTGGCACAGGCGTCACAAACACCAGCAATCGGAAGCGGCGGATCACTTTTTACTTCGGTATTTCTTAGTTTTCGCCGTCCCTAGGACAACTACGCGGCGGTGACGCTCCCCAATATTCCCACATGAAACGTGTGCAACGCCCTTCACCTCAAAGTACTGGATATTATTCTCGAATATCTACGTGCGCCGTATTTGGATGTTTAACGCAATACAGGAGTCACTTGTAATTAGTGCTAATTAAGAGGTAATCGCTACTTTATATAATATCCTCAAATGTTTGCTATATTGGATGTTATCAAAGAGACATTGATTTGTGAAATTTATATTTAGAATAAGTATTTTTATTCAGCAAACATGACTTTTTAGCTAACTGTGAATACCAAGAATCTCCCACAATGAGTGGAATAAAATCCAGTTCATCTGAGCGAACGTCCATCCACGAAATGCTCAAAGAAGCCGCTGATTCAAGCGACACGCACAACACCAAGAATTCGCACTCAAATTCTGATTCAGTTGGTCCCAGGCTCGGTAGTATACCAAACAGCACTAGCTCGCCGGCAATCATGGCAGCCGCCAATGGGCAGGGACAAGAAACGTCCACAATCTACCGCAGTACGTCCAGAATAGAGTTGCTCAAAAACTGGTCTATATCCGCTTATAAGTGCACTAAGCAACTAATGTTTGAAAAGCTGGGAAAGTCCTCAAGGACAGTTGACACTGAGTTGGAGACACAGATTGAGTGTCTTAGAGATACTCAGAAGAAGTACGCCAATGTGTTGAGACTCGCGAGGGCGTTGTCTAACCATTTTTATAATGTTGTTCAGACACAAGTAAGTACTTCTTACCTTCAAAAGTTATGCATCTAATGAAATGAATTTGTAGCATGCCTTAGGTGAAGCCTTCTCTGAACTAGCTCAGAAATCACCTGAACTCCAAGAAGAATTCATGTACAACTCGGAGACACAGCGTAATCTCACCAAAAACGGCGAAACCCTTTTGGGTGCATTAAACTTCTTCACATCTTCAGTCGCAACACTCTGTAATAAAACCATGGAAGACACGATGCAGAGTGTAAAGCAGTACGAAGCAGCACGCATTGAATATGACGCGTATCGCTCTGACTTGGAGACCATGACAGGACGTGGAGACGGCGCTGTAGACCTTGAAGACGCGCAAGCTGGGTACGACCGCCACCGACAGCATTTTATGAAACTCCGCGCTGAAGTGGCCGTTAAACTGAAGTTCCTCGACGAGAACCGCATCAAAGTGATGCACAAACAGCTTCTGCTGTTCCACAATGCAGTGTCTGCGTACTTCTCTGGGAACCAAGCTGCGCTGGAGGCCACACTCAAGCAGTTCAACATCAAGGTGAAGACGCAGAGTTCGATGATCACTTCGTGGATAGAACAATAACAGGAGCGACGACGTTTAGTACTAAGATGACTTACCGGCGCCGACGGTTTTAATTTAATTCTAGTCATTCCGAATAATTAATTAATTTATAATAAGAATTGATTAGAGATCAACACATATTTACTGTATTTATTTTGATGTGTCCGTCACTTTTATACTACTTATGAAGCTTTAATTTGTGTTCTGACTGTACCCACGCATTAATTCGTATTCAACTAAACACGATTATTAAATTCTTTAAGATTACTAACGATATATTCAATGCACAAATATGTCAAGGGTGGGTTAAATAAGAATAGTAATTTGTAGTTACCAATTATATGGATTACACATTATTGATGAGGAGTTTCTCCCATTCAATGGTAACAGTAAAGACTTCTTGTTCCAGCCATTGAAGGTAGTGCTTCTTGAAACTCTCGGATAACTCGTGGCGACTACCGAGGACACTGCTGAGGCAATTGTCGACTGGTTCAAAATCGGCGTCTTTTAGTTTATTTGTGTAACGGCGATTATTAAAGCGATCTACAGATGTCCGGAGGGAGCATTCTTCTGCTTGGAAGTCCCATGGGCGAGCGTCGAGGTCTAAATTATTAGAAAACCAAATTCATTCAAGTAATCTCATTATAATTTTTTAAGTTTAAGGTAGTCACCATTGCCGAATGCCCAATCATCATTAAGCCGATGACGTACTTTCGCATAAATCGCACTGATTGTTTTCATGTTTGATTTGCGCCACTGTCGACCGAGATATTTGGTTTGCATTTTGAGGAGTTTAAGGACATAGAGTTGAGTCATAGCGTGGCGGACTTTTAGGGTGCGTTTAAGAATAGGAGCAGATTTAAAGACGACTAACATCTGCATTTAACAAAAAAATATTCGTTAAAAATGTTGCTAAAGACTTTAAACTAGCATACCATAATCCTTGAATGCTTCCACTTCGTCAACTTGTTCAAAATCCTCAATAAATTAATACAACTGAAGACATTCCTCCAGGAATACGGTGCTGCGTCACCGATTTCCAAACTTTGCGCAGTCAATTCCGGTTGATCTCCAATCACACATGAAGGAAAGTCCAAAATTGGGATCCTAACATAAAAAAGCATAAAACAAATATTTCCTTAAACCTGTTGTAAATGACCTACATATTTTTAGCCCCAACATATGCCATGATATTCTGATTGAAGAACTTCAGTACCAACGGAATACAATTAGCGAAAACCAGATGCTGCGACATGAACTCAAACTGATACACATGATTCAGCTTAAAATGCTTCAACAGCAACAACAAAATACCAGAAACGGCCTTAACGATAATCTCCTTGTGGCGATTCAGATCTATGCCCAGCTTCATTGATTGTAGGACTGTCATTCTGAGACAACAGAAAAAAACACATCCAAGATTAATTTCTCTACGAATTATAACACCCTTAGGATGAAAATAACTTACGGCATCTCTTCTGGCAATACATCAGCCATGATATTAATCGAATCAGTTTTCGCCTTACTCGTTGGTGCCGCCGCCAGCAGAATCTTTAGCAGTGCAATCATATACTGCGGCAAATTCGGCAGCATTGCTTGATAAAGTGCCTCTGTAGGCGTAGCTTCAATCTCATACTCTTTGGTGGAGAATGGATTCCTCGCAATTTCTTCCTCCCTGACAATTTGCAGCTCACTCAAGGAGACATAAATATGATCTTTGAGAGTCTTGACCCCATCAGCAATGGGTTTAGGTAGTCCAGCAAGGCTTTCCCTATCGCCTGGAAGACTGTACCCAACAAACTTTATTCTGGCAGTCTCGAGAAATGAGTCGATGTCCTTTTGGCGTACTTTGGGCTTCCAGGGAAGGCCACGGTTTTCTGGAACGGCCATTGGAGGTGGGGTACAAACACGATTTGCAAAGTTGTTGAATCCGTTTATTCCATTATTGTCGCCAGAGTTATCTAAAGGACGTCTCTCGTCATATTCCGAGAGTTCGCCGACTTCGTCGCCGTTGTTCATATTCATCCCAGCTTCTAATTCCATACCGAGGGTTTCGTGATCGTCGAGGGAACTTTGCTTCATTAAGGACTAAATTTCATAAAAAAGAATTAAAATATTGGATAGCGTTAATATTACATTTTACAGTATCCGATTAAATTAATTTCGTAACCAATTAGACCGAAGGGGATCGTTTCGCACTAGGTGACGTTTCCGCATCGTTGAGGCGGAAGGCCACTGAAGCTGCACATGCGGGAGTTTAAATTTTCCCGCGCGGTTGCCAACTTTAAAGCAAAATATATGCAACATTAATTGAAAATTTTGGCAGCAAATTTGTACTTATTGATACTGCAACACGCTAAATGCATTTATAGAAATTTACAATATACGTTTGGATATATCCAGTTCTTGAGTTCGATCGGCATGACTAATCCCCGTAAGTCCAATTCAACTTCTTAATACCTACTACGCTCCTCCATAAAATAACATTAAGTGTGGCTTACCCTTCTAAAAGGGCGATTATTTCTTTTAATATTCTGAGTATCCAGCAGATCTGTAGCACTAACAGGTGGTGATGAAGCCCTCATTGTTCTTGCAATGTCCATTGTGTCCTCATCTTGTGGAGGCAAATTATAGGACGCTCTCTTCTGTCTTTTAAGTTCTTTGAGGACATCCATGCCACCCAATGAAACTAAAATCAACTTCCACAGAAGAAGTAATACCTTCTTCATTGGGAAATGAAGTGCTGCACCTCCACAAAACCTTGTTACCATTCCTATATATGGAAAAACACAAATTAAAATAAATGAAAAGCAAATTTAGGTGAAGTAGAATTCACCTAGTAACTTAATAATGAGTAACTCATCACTTGCATCACTTATCTCAACACAAAAAGCCTCAACTTGCTCAGTATAAGGTGAAGCTTCACCTAAATTCTTCTCATTTCGCATTAACTCAGTAATCATGTAGAGAACACTCAGAATCACTCTCAAATCTTGTGAATCAGCTAGAGAAACAGCTAATTTCCTCATTGCAACATGTGCAGCTGCATTATTCCTAAAAGAAACAATTGCATATCAACAAATGTTAGATCAGAAAAGTGTTTGCTCTGATTACTTACTCAATTTCAATGTTTAACAATTCAGTAAATGCACTAAACACCCCCTGATTATATAATAAGATACAATTTCTTCGTGACCACTGTTGCTGCTCTGCATCAGACTGCATTTCAGCCCAGCATCCTTGTGCAATGTACAAAATGCATCTTGCAGCTCTCATCCTCATTGGCTTGCTAGCTACTTCAAGTTGATCCAGTAGCTTCATCACCACACTATCATGCTGGGCTTCTGTGAGCTTCTGCCAAGATGGAGGTAGTTCATACTGTTCCATTTGATCTTCAAATGCTTTAACATTGAGCTGCAGTTCAGGGTGTTCAGTGTAGCTGTAGAGTTCTGCTATTTCATTTGCCATAGTGTCACAATCATTATAGATAAAGTCTAGATCAAGGGATTCAATGCCCTGCAACATGTATTAAAATTGTTGCAGTAAAGAAATAAGGAGGTTATAACAATAAAGAAGAAACTTGCAGAAAATATAAGGAAGTGCAAATACTTACACAATAGTCCTGGTTGGCTTTGTTGTTATCACCCATGTTTGATACCATTGAGTAATCCATCTTGAATTGTTTTAGGCTTTACAAGATTTACAAGAATGTGGAATGAAGCCAAAAATGCTTCACTTGTTAATTGATGTTATTTAGGAAAAATGATTACATTTTGGATCTGGTTAACAATATATACTTGGTCATACGCTAAAGTTATACACTTAACACTGCTTTTTAATACTTGACTGTTAATTTTAATGTTTTAACACTTTAAATTCTGTTTAACTCCTCGGCCCAATTTGCCTTCATTTTAGGAAATCAATTCTGTCAACAATGTATACAAAATTGCCTATATTACCTAGTGTAATAGAGACAAAATTTAAACATAATTCGTCAAAAATTTGATTCTAAATATGGTAAGCTCAATAAATAATCAGCAAATTACCCTCCCACACACAATTCATTTTTTTCATATTAATTTCTCCCTAAATTAATTAAAATTTCTATTGTATTGTCACTAGTGACATTTGACAGACTTTTTTCTTCTCGAAATCAATTTCAAGCCATTCGCCGGCGAAGGTTTGCGTCGTTTACGTCGCACGAAATAGGTTGAAGCAGGTAGCAGCGATCGTTGGAGGTAGTTAAAAGAAGCTGGAAAAGTGTTGAGACCTGGTGGTGGTAGCTTTGGAAGTTGCTCCAACTGCTGCGTTTGCAATGACCTAGTGCTAGTGACGCTATTCTATGCTGTAAGGTGTGTTCAATTGTTTTGATTCGCCGGACTGTGTCGAGCGTGCTAAACTGACGAACAACAGGTAATATGCATATCTTACATTTACTTATATTGTTCTGCTTGAAGTTGAATCTATGTATCTCTGGAGCAAAAGTATAGTAGTTCATCATGGTAAAGTTGTTATATTGATTAACCGATTCAATCGTGTTGTGAGGGCCGAAAATGCTGCGTAAAAGCTGCATTTTGTGAAGAATTTACTTATCGCAACTTTTTGTTTGTTGGAAGGCACGAAAAGCAAATGAATCTAAAGTATACATATCGTGTTAGATTTCCAGTGGAAAATTATATAATTTAGTTTGGTGTCACAGTGTGTCACCTTTGACTTCTTTGCTTTTTATTATCTCTGGAATTAATGAATATTGCTAGCATGCATGATATTAAAAGCTATAATTGAGTCCATCAAGGAGCACGACATTGAATACTGCAGCGAGTATTGACTCACCATGTATTAATGTTCTCATCTATGATGTCAACGCTGTAGTAATGCGATGCACGTACAAGGTGTTCACATATAATTGTTTATTTTGTCTTTACAGATTATATTTCTATCCGTAGGTGTTGACAATAATTACTGCGTTCATTAAACAACTTTAACCTCAACTCATCACTGCTTCTAAATTCTAAGTATCTTGGGTTGCCTGAATCACATCAAATTGAAAATGGATTTAAATTTGTCGGTTTTCCAAGAGCCACGGGGTGTGATGCGAATTTTACAATTCGTATGTCTTTTCCACTAATTACAAAGTAGGTACAGTGTTAACAATATTAAATCTATGACTTTCAGATATTCTCGATATGTGCATTCGCCACAACTTGCAACTACACCGGATACATCGATTTCCACTGTTTAGAAGCCTTCCACTATGAATACTCCTACCCATTTAATTTGCTCCTTAACCATGAGATGAATTTAGGGAAAAATACTTCCTGTACTCCACGAGTCACCCTCTCTGGGAACTTCGAATCGGATGTCAAGTTCTTTGTTGCCACAGGTGTCATTGCAATGCTGTATTGTGTTGTAATTTGTTTCGTTTACACGAAATTTGATGAGATGTACAAGAGTAACAATCAGATTCCTTTGCTTGTAAGTTAATTTCATACTTTTTATTGTGTTTTACGCATGTAATGTTAATTGATGTTTGGTGTGCTTATAGGACTTTTTATTGTCTGTTTTCATCGCTGTTTTGTGGCTTTCAAGCAGTGCTTGTTGGGCAAACAGTTTGAATGGTCTCAAAGACACCACCAATTCAGATAATATAAGATGGGATGGTTTATCGTCGGCGTGTCCGAAATGTGCTGTAACTACAAGCAGCTTTAATTCGTTGAATATATCTGTGGTAAGTTTTTTATTTAAACTTTATGATAGTAGAATCAGTAATGTGTATAGTGAAATGTTAACAATATAATAATGAATATTAAACACTTTGTAACCACACTCAACGATACTTTCGTGTGGTACTGGGTTGCTTTGGTTTATATAGGAGATTTAAATTTCCTTGCTTTATTAGAGTAGAGTAGTTCTATTGGTACGGTATATGGTTCGTGTTATGATGCTTTGATTTGTATTGCTGCTTATGGGACTTGTGTTGTTGAGTAGGATTTTACATTGGAGATGAGCGGTTCTAATGGTATATAACAGAAAATTGATTTTTTGTTGAGGAGAGTAACTTGCAAAAGATGTTGCTTGTTCTGGAGTGGATTCTCGACTGTGCTCAAACTTCCAGGATTCGTAGCCATTAGACCTCGGTGTCTTTGTGGCGCTGGCAGCGCGACAATCCCCATGTTATCGCAGCGCCGCCAACATTAAGGTGGCGAATTTCGCGTTTTCGTCATGTCATTAAATAACAATTTTTGAAAATTTTATTAACATTAATACTTAAATAAAATGTTATTAATTAAATTTGTTTATATTAGATCTTGGGTTTTTTGAACTTTTTCCTCTGGGCTGCTGACCTCTGGTTCCTCTACAAGGAAACTCCTTGGTTCCAGAATGCAAGAATTTCTTCACCAGTTGATGGCTAAATTCCATAACATCACGAAAAGTTGGTATACTTTCAACCTAAGAATAAAACAACAATACAACACACAATAAGACAAATAATAGCAAGTATAAACAATAATCTCATCTACTTAGTAGTATCTACAAATGGTATGAAGGAAACTAATAGCAATCATATATTCTAACAAGCAATTATACCCATCTGTAGATTATATAGTACTGTGTTCCAAAAATGCGCAAGTAGACTGTAGAATAAGGATTAGAATCTATGTTAATATGTCATGGGTACTTTGACACTTACTGTTTTGTTTATTGTTATAACGTGTTTGGTTTGTTGTCTTTCTCAGTGTATTTGGCAATTTTTGTGTTTTTGCATCTGATTATCTCATTGTTTAGGAAAGTATTTACCTTAAAACAGCGTACAACTGATTTTATAATATGATTTAATTGGAAATCTATTTTGGTGCAAAAATCGACCGATTTGATGATTTTAACTGCTGAGTTTTAGGTGTTTAGACTTCCATGATATGAATATCTTGTGTTGTATTTTTCTTAAACAGACAATTGCACACCTATGGGACACAAACCTGAAAAGGGTGGGAGTGGAACCAAAAAAAGAAGATTGATACATATGCATTCCATGTGCTTAGAAGACTTACAATTAGTTAATTACCGTTAAAACAGTCTATTACGCATTATAATTTGTTTAGTTGTTGCCTTTAACCATTTATTTCGTGTCATTTCGCCTTTAGTTCAACTTATTTCATAAGTTTGTATCATATAGTTATGAGATTATTTGATGGTTCATGAGGTTTATGAAATTGTTGAAGACAAGATGAGAAGATATCGGATATGTTGAACTATATCAGATTACATAATCATGAAACAGCTACCAAAATTCAACTATTTTTGAAATGTTATAATATAATGTACTCAATTTACATATAATTGATTTTTGTGAAACAGTTTTCTACCAATTTATTCGGTAAACACTGTTAACAACTACTTATGTAAACTTGTAACAAATAAATTGCGACCAGTCAGATATAAATAAATAACATTCAAACACAAAACCACTGTTATAGTATTGACACCTTTTTAAATAATTTAAGTTCCTGTACTTCAACGTAAAGGTTGTTCTTTGGTCTCCCACTGTTTCCCAACATCCTGTTAATATTGGCCCGGACACGACCATTTCTCATAAAACACCGCATCCGGGCTTCGTAGTCACCCATAGTAGAAGGAACTATTTCCTCTAGCGTTTAGACTTCTGGGCATATCTCTTGGCAGTGTATGGCAGCCTCTGAAAACTTCATCTGGGGCACTTGCAATTGTGGAATTTAAAGGGTGATCAATATTCAGCGCCATATTGGAGATTTGCCTCATTGGCAACACTGGCAAATCTAAATCAATATCAGCGTCGACCACACTGATATCATCTGCAAATCCATGTGGTAAAATGGAACCTCCTCCTCCAATACCACCATAACTAGCCAGGCGGTAATTTACATCCCTACGCGCTTTGTGTCTTTGCACCAGCAAGTAGGCAATGAGAAGACTCATACAGAGGAGAATACCAAGTCCTATACTTAGGATAAGGTACAAATAGAAACGTTCCTGGTTTTCTATAAATTTAAATTGGTTCATAATGATTCCTCGTCTGTTATCTAAGGTTTTCAGTACTTACGAGCAACAAAAGTGTAAGTATTAATCCACTCTGTTAGAAATCCAATTGCTTTTTTCGTCTCTTCAGAATTTTGTTCTTCAATAGTACAATTAACTTCCTGTTGATTCAGAATTGTAGAGGTATCGTTCTGAAGCATTCTATTTGAAGAAAGCTCCGTAGTTACTCCATAGAAATACACTGTGGAAGATAATTAGGAACTAATTTGCAACTTGGCACTTGTTAAACTCGTTAAGCATTTGAACCCTTGACGATAACTGACCTTGATCACTTTGATCGTTGAGATCACTGCCAAGATTTTTGTTTTTGGCGTGTGGGATTCTCTCGACTGCCCTCGGGATATTCGTTAATTCAACCATGCGTGCTTCGTATTGTTTCGTAAGCACTTTCCTCGGAACTAGAATCAAAAACAAAAAGAAAACCTCTCTTAGGTAAGGGGAAAGTAGCACCAGACGGGAGCTTACCGCAAGTGTAGATCACTTTAAGGTTTACTTTCAGGTTTTCTTTGCAAGGCTGACCAAAAGTTGTCGCATTGGCAATCAATTCACACATACGTTTTCCATGGCATTGTTGCATTGCTGTTTGAGTGGCGTAGCTTGAAAAACAACCTGTCCCACATAAAAGAAAACGTGTTAATTACAAATTAAAATTCACAATCATGTGGTATTACTTCCTTTCACACCGTCCCCAATGCTTGAACATGATTTATCGTCCTTTCCACGACCAAAAATTGCAGTAAAGATAGCAATCCTTGAATTAGTATTGCATGTCAACCGCATTCTATCGTCCTGACAAGCTAGGCGACTTCTAAATTCATCTAAACATAATAAATTTGCATTAAAAGAAGTAGCAGATGTAGATTTAGAGTTTGCGGCTTACAAGGACGGCATTTATATGCAATCTCAATATATTTTCTTTGTCCTCGACAAGGATCTTCTTGGAAGATACTCGAATTACTCTTAAAATGGCACTCGCTTTTTGTTTGGCAAATTTTTACGATGGTTTGTTGAACATTTGCTACAAGGCAGGTTCTTAGGTCAGGCAATTTAGTAGGAGAAAGGGACCATTGCAATTTGCGATTTTCCAAGGAAGGACAAATATGCTGTTGGTTTGCAACCCTTCCATATCGAGCTAATTCAACTGCAATTCGCGTTCCAGGAGGGCATTTAAGGTGGATAGCGTCGTCGTCACAAGCTGCAGCTTGGAAAGTTCGTAAGGTGCCTGCCAAGAGGGCTTATGTGATTAAAATAAACATTAATCGAAAGAAAAAGTAGTAAGAATGGAAAAGATTGACGGAAAATTTGACGTTAGATCATTAAAGTTCCCATGAAAGAAAAGAAAATCAATGTTAGTCATAGGCATGCTGCATATATATCTATTTTTACATCCTTAAGTCTTTAATCCCATGTTATTTCATGTTTTGGACAACATGGTTGGAATGAGCCCAAACAAACAATCGAGCTCGACACATTCAAGTCACAAAAATTGAAGCGCGTTCACTGGAACCGCTTGAAACATTTGAGACATTGAGTGCAGTTTTCGTAGGCGTCAAAATGTTTGCGCTACATCAACTTTGTTTACATTCTCAAACCCATTCTAAAACACTTTAAAACCATTCATAGTTCAAGCAACTGCACTCAGCACTAATTTATGCAGTTCTGCATTATTAGTCTGCATGTCACCTGTTTTGCGTAGGACACTAAACACATTTTGCTCCTCAACATTTACAAACATCGCAACAAAATGAACTAAGTTGGCATTAATTACACATAACTAAACACGCCCTCAAGTGACTTTTCCAGACATTTTCACTCTATAAAGCAGTGTAATCAGTTTGAACCTCTATTGTTATGGTGTACTAATGGCACTAGATTCAATTCCTGCTTGAAAAATGCACAACCTACACACAAACACACGCCATGCTGCCCACGATTGTCTAATTATTACCTAATAAAATATCGAGTGCCGACCATATGTTCACTTATGTGCTATTCGTTTTCCAGTTTTCTCTCAAGAGTTCTAAGAAGTTAATACGTTGAGTATGTGCGCCGTATATGTCATGAAAATGTCTTGCTTCATCATTCGAAGACGAAGAGAAGATGATAAAAAGTTGAAGCATAGTTTATTGACTTGGAATAGACTTATGTCGATAATACCTGATATTATTGAAGCGTTGCTTGTGGAGGCGTGAGTTTATTGCGCATGCGTAGTAGCACAAATTAAGTTCTACTGTAATTTACCTATTTGTTGTCTATCATTTACACAGTAATTTTAGCTGATGAAAGTTAATTAGTGGTAGTTTATAATTGAATGTCCTAAATGTTTTTGTTGCTTTCGACATTTTCTTACCTAGATTTGCCATGGTGCATTGCGTGATGAGTGCAGTGATGACGGCACAGATAAAAAGTTGCATCTCGCATCTCTATGCTCTTCACATCGCCGCCGCCGATCGCCGTTAGTCACGCGCCGCATAAAAATGCGCTGGTCGTACGTTCGCGGAATTGCATCGCGGCCACCTCTGACAAATTGTATTCACGAACAAATTGCACAGCAGTTAATGGTAACTCGACACAAAGCTGCAACGCAATTTACCACGCTTTGGTGCTACTGCCTGGTGCGTTGCCTGTTGCCGTTGATGTCCTTGGCATTGCAACTTGAACAAAAATATTACAAATCACTATGCCCTTGTATTCCATATAGCAGTTTCAAAATAAGTAAAACCCTTAAAATAGCAACCCGAATCTCTATGGTTTGAAATTTCTAAAACAAGTTTTCAACTAACTTGTTGCTTGTTGGCAGAAACACCTCTGAAAGGTGATACACCTCGTTCCACTCGTCTCACTCGGTTCACTGATGAGTTGAATCCAGTTGAATCACTTTACAGCAGTTTGCCAGAAGTGGGACATGATGGACATGAGCTGGAGGTGGAGATTTTCCTGCTGAAGACAATAGAGGGCCGCTGAAGGACGTGGAATGCTCATTGTTCATTCAGATCATTCTCACCCGGCGGAAATTTATCGTCTGGATGAACTCAATTCGATTGTTTGCACCATTCTGCACACGTCTTCCACCCTAAATTATCCTCTCAAGCGTGTAGCTTGTATAATTCAATAAACTCTCCGACAAAATTCCATCTATAATTTACAATGTCATAAAAAAACTATATCATATCTAGAAACAATTGACAAAGAATGCAAACCATTCTCGCATTTTATCTCCCCAATTGACAAATATTTTGTAAACATTATTGACAAGTTATCTAGCAAACAATTCGAAAATATTTATTCACTCGACTGACTCATTAACAACAAATCAAGCAGATTGTACTGCTTCGGTTGCAGTTTAATTAAAAATACGTTTCACTTCAGTTGCACACCCAACTTGGACTAAATCAGAATTAACTGCCCAATTTATTTGAACAGCTTGATTAAAGCTTAACAGTGGACAAGTGAATATTGTGCATTGATGTACTTGTTGCAACTGAACCATTCCTGCTAAGTCTAATTTGTGAGATGGATCGGGTGCGCAATGTCGCGGGACGAACGGGATAAAAATAGTTGAGAATTGAGTGTAGAAAATTGATGCACACTTCGGTGCGGTGGAGAGAAAGCTGAATATTTAAAAACATGTTTTTATGCTTTCAGTCTGAAAAGTATGCTTAGTTGTGATTTAAATTTGAAGAGAACAGACTGAATTAAGAATTTGGGAAAAACACTTCACTGGAAAAGCTACCATAATCTTATTAAGACCTAGAAAAGTAAGTAAAGGTGTTAAGGGTGTTGTTGATTTGAATGATAATTAGTTGTGCTTTACTTTTGCCTTTCGTCGGTATACTATAATTATGGTCCAAATCTGAGACCCGATTTGAAGCTTGGTTCATCCCATTCTGTCGGAAAGTATTGACTTCAGGAAAAAATAGCGGATAGCAGATTTAAAATTACGATAATAAAAAACTTCAATTTTTGGCTAAAGATAAATTTTAGTTT
Source organism: Diploeciton nevermanni (assembly GCA_027575565.1). Lineage (NCBI taxonomy): Eukaryota > Metazoa > Arthropoda > Insecta > Coleoptera > Staphylinidae > Diploeciton > Diploeciton nevermanni. Next base: position 6,118,904 of record JAODIE010000004.1, on the reverse strand, counting down.
AATTCATCTTATTTCTATACAGAATTATTCGTTTTTTTTTTAATTTGCTGTCCATTTTATCTAGCATTTCTAAGGAAACAGCAACTTTTTTCGATTTCAACGTGTTGCTGGAGTGACGATATTAGGCAAACTTCCAATATATATTGTTGAAGACAACAAACCGAAACCAACGAAAACAATTGCCATAACTGCAACGAAAGCGTAAAAATAAAGCATATTAACCAATAAACCATTATCAATATAAGAGAGGTACTTTATCAACAAACAACTTGAAATGTATCGATTTTTACGACATTTTGTTTCAGCCTTTTCTTTTATATTTATGAATGTTTACATCTTTGATCATTCCCGACCCTAATCAGAAATTATTGTAATGTCTTTATTGACGAGAGAACTTCCTTCTACATTTCACGACTTATAAAAACATTGCTAAACTAATTGCTAACATAGTCTTTTCTTTCAGTTCCACTGCCTTCTAAAATGTCTCTAAACAAAGAAACCTCTTTCGGCCATAGTCCTTCTTCTCATGAACACGCCTCAACTTTAACAGATGTCGATGGAATGCTCGCTCACGTTGGTAACTTCGGTCGTTTCCAAATGATCCTCATTGGTCTCTTCAGTGTTATCAACGCTCTGTCAGCTTTCCACTACTTTGGGCAGACTTTTATCAGTATAGAACCATCACATACATGTGTGGCACATCCTGAAGAAGTATTGAACAACAGTCAATTGCAGCGTATGGCTTTCTACAATGCTAATAGATGTGAGGTGGTCTATAAAGATGAGAATCATTCAAGAATTGGAGTGGAGAAATGCAGAGAGTGGGAATTTAACAGTAGTTATGGGTTTATAAGTTTAGTACAAGAGGTAATCACATAGTTCAGCTAAAACATAGTACGAATTTGAACTAATTTTGTTTTTACTTAGATGAATTGGATTTGCCGCAATGATTGGAAGCCCACCATTGGTCAAAATGTTTTCTTCGCTGGATCTCTCATAGGAAGTCTTGGTTTTGGTATCCTTGCCGATCGCATTGGACGTCTTCACGTCCTGATCGCATCTAATGTCTGCGCATTTGCTGGGAATTTTATCAGCATCTTTGCAAATGATGCTGTTACATACGGATTTGCTCGTTTTGTGGCTGGATGTGCTACAGATACAAATTTTGTGATGATGTACATGATTGGTGAGCACCAAACTGCTCTTAAATTATTCGAGAGGGTTTATAATCTTCTCCCTTTATTCACAGTGATGGAATATATGAAACCTTCAATGCGAACTGCTGGTCTCAACCTTTCAATCGGCGTGTTTTACTGCGTGGCATCCATGTTGGTTCCTTGGCTTGCAGTCCTCTTGCACAACTGGCAATACTTTCTTCTAGCAATAGCCATTCCCCATCTCATAGTAATTCTTTTCTACTTTGCTGTCCCAGAAAGTGTTCAATGGTTAATTAGCAAAGGACGTTTCGACCAAGCAATGCATTGTTTCATCCACATTGCGAAAGTTAACTCGAAGCAGTTAGATGATAAAGTTGCCAACCAACTCAAAGCTTATATGAAAGAGCACATTAAAGAAGAACCAACTCATGCTAGTTTTTTAGGACTGATGAAAACTCCTAAATTAAGACGAAAAACAATAATATTAATCTTTAAATCGTAGGTTCATCCACTTTCTGCGTGATATTAATCTACATACCTCAATTTTATATTAAATTTTAGGATGATCCTAAGCTTGTGCTACGACGCAATTGCAAGAAATATCAATGGTTTCGGCTACTCTCCATTCATCATCTTCAGCGCAACATCAGCAACTATTTTCCCAGGATGTGTTGTGATTCTTCTCCTTCAGGACCGCATTGGACGAAAAGCACTCGCCTCCGGTTCTCTTTTCATTGGAGGAGTCTTTATATCATTCGTGGGAATCATTTGTGCGATGAAAGAGACTAATCCATTGTTAATGTTGATTTTAACAGTTATAGCTAGACTTAATGTGATTGTTGCTTTCAATTCAGGACATCAATACGCGTTTGAACTGATCCCGACTGTGGTTCGAGCTCAGGGTGTTTCTGTGATACACGTTGCTGGATTCGTCGCGACTTTCTTCAGTCCGCAAATTTTGTATTTAGGAGGATGGTGGAAACCACTGCCTGATATTATTGTAGGAGGGTTGTTAATTTGTGGGGCAGGCGCTTGTTTATTCCTGCCGGAAACATTAGATCGCACATTACCGGTTACTTTGGAAGACGGCGAGATGTTTGGAGAGGATGAAGGCTACTTTGAATTTGCTTGTTGTGAAAAATTCACTGAGAGTAGGAGTGTATTAACAGGAAGATAATAAAGCTGAATATTCAAAAAATGAGATTGTTTCTTAGGATTTGGCGCGCATATAAAGTATTAGGGCACTTGATAAACCGCGCGATATACACTCATTTAGAACGATACCACGAAAATTAAGCAATTTCCAGATAATTTGATTGACAAATCGTCCATAGTTCATTAGTGTTTCCTTGTTGCACCACTAGTGCTACTGTACGATATGATTAGATACAGTCAGTTGTGTGGTGCGGTGCGTTCCATACGTGTTTATCTTTGTACATTATCGAATACCATACTGTTAATGAAAGTATGAATTAGTTTTGCAAGGCATTTTATTGAAAATAAAAGCGATTTGTAATTAGAATGCGTATGTACATTTTATTTACAACTAATTAGTATCTTCGTTCGCTTCGTCCGCGTCGTCGTCACATTCGATTTGATTCCGGTTTGCACACGCCTAACGGATGCGTATCGCATTTTGTTGTGTTATGCGTGAAATTATTCGTTAAATAACACTATGAGATAACATAAATACAATCTGTCTCTTTTGATTATGATGTGATCGGCGCGTATGCCTCGTAAACTTACTAGGTATGATTAACAGATGAATGGGATAAACGTAAAACTTAAATGAGCAATAGTGTTAACATAATCTACCGATAAACAAGTGGGTGTGTATGGCTGGCTCGTTCCCTACTTGGGATTGAAGTACGCCTGCTGCGGGTGGCCGGGCGGCGGGCCTGGTCCCGGCCCCATCGTCGGCCCGCCCATAGGGTTGCGCGTGCCGGTGGCGTACAGCTGCTGCTGGAAGTTGTGGAACTGCTGCGCGTAGTTAGGATCAGCGGTAGTGGGCCCGACAAACGGCGAGCTCTTAAAGCTATTGTTCTGACTCATCGACGGAGGCAGTGGTTGACCAGCGTCTGGCGACGGTCCACCCATGCCGCCGCCCATTCCGACGCCACCCATCGGACTGCCTTTGGGGCCGCCGACAAACATTTGCGCATTAGGTGGCGGGCCAGGTTGAAACATACCATCGGGTGGGGGTCCAACTGGTCCTCCGGGGCCATTAGGCGGACCGCCAAAACCCATAGGCATCCGCATCATTGCCTGTGGAGGTGGTGGACGCATTGAACGCATCATCGGCATCATTCCCATATTGGGTGGTGGCCCACCCATCATGGGACCACCACCATTTCCCATCCCGCCCATTGGACCACCGTCTTGCATTGGTCCCACCGGTCCATCCATATGACCGCCCCCCATTGGGCCATTAGGCCCACATCCACCAAAATACTGCATACCTTGCCCTGGCGGCATTTTACCGTCCATGTTGGGCACTCCAGGACCTGCCATTGGATTAGCATACCTTTGTAAAAACTCCAGAGAAGGTGGTGCACGTGGTCCAGGCGGCGGCGCTTGTCCCACCTGTGACTTGGCCGGCATGTATTGAATGGTGTTGGGCGCGTTGGGTTTAACCTGTACATTTGCTCCATTGTAAGGATTTGGACCAGGTGGCCGACCCATCATACGGGGCATGGACATACCAACGTGATTTCCAAACCCTCCAGGCAACTTAGGCGAGAGAGATCTAATTGGACCACCCATAGGCGATCCTGGATGGAATCCATGTGGCGGTCCATGTGGGGGCCCTTGCATTGGACCCATGCCCATGGGATCTCCCATATCAGGCATACCATGACCCATTCCGCCCATTTCCATCATGTGCATTGAAGGCGAACCGAAATTCATCATTCCAGGACCAGGACCGCCTTGGCCGTTCAACGAACTCGCCACACTATTGGTGAGTTGTTGGCTCATTTGCGCTAAGGAGGAGATCGGATCAAAATGAGAAACTTTAGGGTTGCTCATCGTATTAGTGCAATTGGGATTAAGTGGGACGTTGTCGTTGCGTGCACAGCCGTAATTGCCACCCATTTCCATAGGATTGGGTTTTCCTGGGCCGCCAGGACCCGATGGCGAAACATTGACAAAGTTGCCAGGCATTTTATTGCCCGGTGATGGGCTGGGGCCAGGAAATCTAGGAACATCCATCATGTGTGGGGAAGGTACAGGAAACATTTCGTTCTTAATTTGGTCGCCAAGAGGTGGGCCTGAGGTTTGGGGACTTAAACCTGGACCGGAACCGCTTAACCTATTAGGTTTATCTATAAAACACAAAACATTAATCAAAAACCAGTTTTGATTAGTGTGCAAAAATTACGGCACCTGTCGCAGAAGGCGTGTGCGGACTGGGAACTGAAAACCTGCAACCATCTGACGGCGTTCCCGGAAATCTAGGACCCATTTCCATCGACGTAGGTGTGTTAGGCCCACTCAGTCGATTGTGCGACAGGTCATTGTTGCCAGAAAATCCGCTGTCCATAGTTGTTGGCAAGACCCTAAAAGGCAAATTAACTTTACCATAAAAAATAATGTTTATTTGAGAAGTCCACTTACGGCGGCGAAATCATATTGCCATCTTTATTCAGACTTGTATTCGGCTGCTTCTGAATGATCAGCTCCTGTCCTTCAAAAGTATTCAAGTATTGAATCTGCTGCGGAGATGGTACTGGCATTAAATTGGGCTCTTTCGGCATATTAGGTCCTCCACTGGTAGGCACAACCATTTGCTTTTGTTGAGCGGCCATTGATTGCAATGTCCTTCCGAATAATCCATCTAGAAACACATTAATTCGATGCAAAAATTAAATTAATTAAAGCGTTTTAACCACTACCTGTTGGATTTGTATCAGTACTACTGGTATTCACACTGGGAGAGAGATGCGACGAAATTGGCGTGCCCGGATTGCTATGATTGGGTCTAGACGGTGAATCTTGTGATGTGGGGCTCTGCCCCGTCGCACTCACATGTCTCTGCAGACCAAAAGGCCTCGCTGTGTCTGCAGGTGAATTCAATGCAGACGACGCTCTCGACGGTGAAGGCAAGGATAAGTTGGAGGTGGGATTGTTAGGTGACGCCGGATTGGGACTCTGCAATGCTATGGGAACACTCGCAGATCTAGGTGTCTGGTGATAGGGCGGAGGTGGTCCTTGTAGCCTGGGTCCAGGCGCACTAGTTCGTGGCGCAAGACCAGATTTGTACTGCATCTTCTGCCAGTCCATCGGTGGTGGTCCTGGCAAATCCATTCCATCCGGACCAGGGCCTTGTCCGGGACCACCAAGCACACCAGATTGTGAAACAGGAGGCTGGTGGCCAGAAACCTGTCCTCCTGTCACATCTCCCCCAGGTCCGTCCGAACACAGCATCTGGTGCAGTTTGCGAATAGTTGCCAACTGCTCCTCTCGATGCTGGCGCTGCTGCGGCGTGAGGTTCTCGTCAGGCACTTTAACACCCTGCAGCGAGGGCTGCACGTTCATATCCATGTCATCTCCGAGGCCGTTTTCACCGTCCTTCTGCTCCCAAGGCAAATCTCCAATGTCATCCAACGGATCACCGCTCAAAAAGTCTAAACTATCGCCACCCCCACCACTCACACTGCCCGGCGGCTGCTGCTTAATCGGCGGGGGCGCGGGACTCCGCACGCACTTGGTGTTTTTGTTTGTGACAGGCCCACCGGGCCACTGGCCGTGTGCCTGCCTGTGGAACTGCGCCATCTTCAACGGGTTTTTCTCTAGGTACTTCTTCGTGCCCGGCTGCGAGCAATGAAACGCAATGATAGATGGAAACCGTCCTTGAAGCACTTCGTCAGCGCCTGTATTTGCTAGCAGTGTGCTAAAAACAAAGATTTGACTCTGCTGCTGCATATACTGCACTTCCATGCTGCTTGGTTGCTTGCTGATCACATTGCTAGGCAGTGATTGCACTCCCTCAGGGGGCCCACTCGGCGCGCTGCTCACAATGCCCATACTAAACGCGTCCGCAGGCAAATCACTATCCAGCTCATCCTTCACCACCGGCGTCGATTCGCCGTCCTCCAGCTCCGTCTTCGGGTCATGCAGAGACCCCATGTTGGTAGAACCGATAATGCTGCCGTTCTTAGTGACGGCGGCCGGCGGCCCCTTATTGCCCGACGCCGCCGCATCTTCCTCCTTCTTGACGCGCACCTCCGCGCCTCCAGCGTCCTTCTCCGAGCCACCCGGCTCCTCCTTGACGCCGCCATCGGCGCCCTTCTCGTGCTTTTCCTTAATCATCGTGCCGTACGCACACCGCCACTCAAAATTGTTCACCTACTCGTTGACGACGAGTCGCATCGGGACCGACACGCGAGCGCCAAGACCAACTCGCATCACATATGTTCTCGCAATGTTTTTATTTGCATTCCTCTGGCACACACGAAGGTATTTATTTTCATCGTTGTGGGTTAGAAGCGTGAGTCGTGCGCGCACCACTTTGGCACCCCTTACGTGGTTTCAACACTAGGCCAAGCAGGCACATTCACCACTCGCGATGCATTGCTTTTTATGGGATTCAGCCGCGCGTACTGGCGTTAATTAGGATTATTTTTGTTGGAAAAATGTCTCGCGAGCGCACTGAATGCCAAACTGTCGTTTTCCACACGCGTTGCTACCAACTTCTTTGGTGACTTTTGATTTACTCCGAGCGTATCACCAAGAGGACTTGACTCGTTGCCACTTCTACAATTTATTTCAAAAAATCAAAACAAAAACTACTAAGTAACTTAAGCAAACACTAATAAAACGCTTAGCAATTAATTTATACAAATAAACAACAAATATTAAAAGGTGGCTATGCAAAAAAATAAACAAAATTAATTAAATTCAAATTATCTTATGTTAGGCATGTTGTCATCGCCATATTGTTCACGTGATCAATTTTTTTTAATGGCGGACGCTTCGCATAAACCTTGACGAAAAAGCCAAACAATCACAAAAATACTTGAAATTTTTATATCTTCCGAGATTTTCTCCGTGAAGAATTGCCCTTGGTGTAAGGTTGGCGCAATAAACTGTACAAATCATCAGTGTACAAGAATTCTACGAATACTAGTACTGGACGCGCCACAAATGTAACCTCACTTTGTTGTTGTGCGCGTTTGTTTGTTGTTTGAGTTATTTAAGTCGCCGGGGTGGCCGGGGCGGTTTATGAGGAAGTGTCGGCGAAACAGCGGTGGTCTCATGCGCTTGCCACGATGGGCGACGTGGTAGCCGCGACGGCGACGACGCAGAACGATGGTACCACCGCGCCGCAGAAGAAGGACAAGTTATTTGACCCCTCGGTGGAGATGCTGGTGAATGACTTTGACGACGAACGCACCCTCGAAGAAGAAGAAGCACTAGCAGCCGGCGAGGCTGAGGACCCTAACGCAGAACTGTCTAGCCTTCAGAAGGTAAACAAAACAAATGAAAACATAAACAGCATGACAAATGTTTGTTTTTCATAGGAGAGCAATATGCCTCTTGAAGAGTTATTAGCCCTCTATGGGTATCACAATGAGAATAACCAAGACACAGCAATGCCTGTTGATGAAGAGAATGAGCAGGAGAATGAACAAGAAGTAGAGAATGAAGTGGAAGCTGAACAAGAACTTGGTGAACCCATGGAGGAGGGTCCTCTAGAACAGGAAGGAGCTGAATGTGAGCCTGAACCTGTTGAGCCCCCTTCTAACCTTCATACATTGTATGAACCAATGCCAGAAGGTGATCAGGATGCATCAAGACTTCTGCGATGTAAGCACAAAACATGATCTTCTCAACCTACAACTAATTTATGCTCTGTTTTAGCTGTTTCAAGAGTTAGTGAGGAGGAAGAAGAAGACTATGATTACAGCCCAGATGAAGATGAGTGGAGAAAGGTTAATAAGGTTAATTTATCTTTTTCATTCAATCGTCATCCAAATCAGCCTCATCCACGTCTACCACTTCTGAATTAAATGTGTATCATAATAAACTTTGTTTTTTTTTTTATCAACAGACTATAATGGTTGGAAGTGACTTTCAAGCACAGATACCAGAAGGTCTTTGCCACTATGACGATGCGCTGCCATATGAGAACGACGACAAGCTGCTTTGGGACCCCAACACGATTCCAGATTCTGAAGTAGAAGCGTACCTGAAGAAGGCGGCCAATGCGACACGGTCGCCTACGCTGCCGATGGGAGCACAACTCCGTGACGATGAACAGGCGTTATATTTATTGCAGCAGTGCGGGCACAACATGGAAGAAGCACTGCGGCGTATTGGGATTCAAGTGATTCCGTCGTCGGATGCGATGAGTTCCTGGTCAGAGGAAGAATGCCGGAACTTTGAAGCTGGCGTGCGATCGTACGGGAAGAACTTCCATCAAATTCAACAACACAAAGTGTGTATTTGTGTACTTGATTTTGCCCCTCAAATATCTACAATATAATTTTACTTTAATCAGGTACGAACACGTTCAGTTGGTGAACTAGTGCAATTCTACTACCTATGGAAGAAATCTGAGCGACATGACATCTTCGCCAACAAATCGCGCCTTGAAAAGAAGAAATACACGCTTCATCCTGGTCTGACAGATTTCATGGATCGCTTCCTGGAGGACCAGGACGGTCGTGACCGTAGCTCATCGCCGAACGTGCCGTGTAATGCCGGAGGCGATAGCAAGAAGTCGCCTGCGCTGACGGCGGCCATCACGTTAGCGACAGCCGCTGCTCCCACACCGCCTGCGCTTGCAGTGGATTCAGCGCCGGCAATCAAACCCGTTGCCGACACGTAGTTGTTATTATTTATTGTTAACCAAAATTGAAAGATATATTTTTATATAACGCTATCATAAGTTGACGGCCAAGGCGACGGCGGAGACGGTGCAGAGCAGTATTTATTTGAAGGCGCCATTATCATGGAGAGTTCAACGAAATAACATTTTGTGCAACTGTGATTGAGGATGATGAACGATGAGTGTTCTCAATTTCTGCGGCCCACGCGCCTGATGTGGAGGAATAAGAATTCGTACTTTGTATACACACAATTAAACTATTTTACTTATTATTAATTACATAAAATGCATGTAAAATGATAGATTGCTATGAGGTTGTTTAAGATTCCAATCGCTTTCTTCGTCTTTATGCATACAAATTCGGACATTTCGACTATCTTTTAAATATAAAACAACTACGTACAAGTTAAATTCGCATTGGATTTTAATACGCTGCTACACGAATTCATTATCTACAGTATCTGCTTAAAACAGGCGGCATTGTAAATAAAAGTGCGTCCTTGTAGCTTCAGTTTGATGGTGGAAGCCTTCACAACGGTGGTATTTATACTCATCCCACACACGACGGACCAAGACGCATCGCGTTTGGCGAGAGATCAACTCCCGAACACACGCCGCACGGAGTTCGTCGTAATTCTAGTTATTTTTGGTAAAATGCGAGGCATGTCAATCTTGTCTTGCGTCATTTGACGACAAAAACGAGCCAGCTGCGCATGATTTAGGTACACTTCCGGTTTTCGCATGCCAATGATATTAATTTAGCCGGTCAATGGGGTAAGAACCTATATTTACGTGAACCCAACCTAGAAATACATTTCTGGCGGGCATCATGACGAGTCCTGCGATTGGTAAAGTCTTCATATGATCCTGACTGATTTCATCGCATGGAGAGCAAAAAAAACACAAGTAATAAATAGAAGAGAGCCATTTCTGAGCAGAATAAAGAAGAACGTTTCTTTATTTTTTATTATGTGTTTTTTTTTTTTGTTTCGTTATCATGTTCCATCATATTTACTTCCTATTGTATGCAAGTCTAATACTGATTAAACGTACAAAAATCGAAGGATCATAGTTCGTTTTCTCATTTTTGTTCATTATAATTTAACATTAATTTGTTTATTTATTTAATTCTCATTCATAGCGTTTGTATCTGTCTTAGATGTACACAAAACGAATTCTGGTAAATTTGAGAACGTTTTCATGTGTTCCATAGTTTGGTTTGTGTTCCGTAATTCTTTACATTCTTGTGCAGCACGCACGATGAAAAATGGTTTGCTTGCTGTAAAACTAGCGAGAGTATTCGTAATTAATTTAAACAACAATGATAATCCGTAACATGTAGAATATAATAGGAATCAATTAAATTCGCACTAGAAACATAATAATAATCGTAATAAGTAAATATAAATTTGCTAATATTCGTCCGCGAATGTCCTCACAATATAATAAAATCGCTTTTTTGCAAATTGTTGCGGGCGGGCAATGAGGGCCGGCGGCGTCCGGGCCCTCAACAACACATAAATCACAATGATATAGGCGCCCGAAGAGTTTATATTACATTATGTACTTCGTTAGTTTATGTATAAGTAATTATAATACGTATTTGTTCACAAATGTTCTTCGTAAAAACGAGCGTACTTTACAGTGTGTGCGGGGGGCGGGTAGTGTTAGGGGCAAAAGGGAGGCCATGGGGGTGGGTATATTGCTGCGTGAAATAAACCGGGCGTACAGCGATTGCGTGGTAGCTGAGGGGCACGAAGATGGTCACCGCCGCCTCCCGCAACCGCTGTGCGTGCACTCCTCGCGCGTGTCTCGCGTAATTGACTCATTTCCGCGGCAATGTGATATGTGAAAGAGGTCGGTATCGAGGTGATGTGAGCGGGAGGAGAGATAGGACTGGCGGGCGGCGAGTTCGGGCTGCTCCTGCCTCCGTGTACTGTGTACGATTAGAAACGACGAACGCAGGCACACACAATTTACATTTGTTGCACTCACACTAACACTCACGCAGCTCATGCTCGCATCCACGCTGCCATTCTGAGATCCGAATGTTTTTTTAAATAATGCACCAACTCCCGTCTCGCACCGGCATGGCCTACCTAACACGACGATCAGAGAGATAGAGCTTCGAATAGAGAAAAATCTGGAGTAGCGTGTGACGAAAATCGAGAGAAGAAAAATATATCACCGTTTACCCTGTGCAAGTCTCCCGTGACTCCCGTCGCACGGACTTGCTAGGCGCTAGCCGAACGCATGTACAGGTACACACAGCAGAAAGGTGGCGGTCGCAGCGCGATCAACGCGGCGGCGCGGCGCGGGCGGGCGGTAATCAGAAGCCGCCAAGGTAGGGTGGGTAGCCGGGAGGCGGATGCGCCGGCTGCGGGTAGCCATAGTAGGGGTAGTTGGGACTGGGTACGTGCAAGCCGGCAGCGGCGGCGTGATGATGCGCCGCGTAGGCGGACTGCGCGTACGCGGAGGGCAGCTGCGGATAACCGCCGACCAACGGCACTGGCTCATAGGGTGGAGCACTCCATGTTGGCGTCGGGTAGAGCGGGTAAGCCGAGGTAGGCGCCGGCGTAGACGAGTAATTATACGCCGCCGCCGGACTCACGGCGCTGCGGTGGTATCCGGAAAATTGAGAACCGTATTCACCACCGCCGTGTTCGCCGCCCACAACGCCCAGCGGAGGTGGTTCCCCTTCGGTGATGCTCGGTATCTGATCCACCAGTGATTCCAGGCCCGACAACGACTTGGTCGCCATGTCCTGCGGCTGCCGCGGTGAGGAGTAATGTTGAGGACCATTGTGCGCCTGGGACTGAGAGGACGGTTGTTGACTCTGGCCATCCATCCCACCTGGTGGACCACCGCCCGCGTGCGGGTACGGATGGTACTGCTGATGGTAGTGATGCTGCTGGTGTTGACCATGATCACCGCTGTGCGTTGATGGTGCTGGGCTACCGCCGCCTCCCAACCGGCACTCGGCCTCTTCCGTCATACTGGTAGGAGGCTCAAAATCCGGTGGGCCCAAACTTGGTGACGCCGGCGACCCTAGTTGCTCCGAACTGATTGCTGCGCTGATCTCGGAACTGAGATCAGAGTGTGTGAACGGCTGCGAATGGGGTCGAGGTGACTGGCTGAAGGGCGGCGCCGGGCGAGGGCTAGCTGTATTGTACGCCGGTCGCGGAGATTGACAATACGAAGCGGGTGGATGCTGCGGTGGGTAAAGATTGCTCGCGCTATTAGGTGGCGTAAGCGCAGGTGTCATGTGATAGAAGCTGTTCGGCGATTGAATGGGTGATGGGCTAGAAAAACACTTGGAAAGAGGGCCCATTCCAGGCCCACCAACATCGCCAACACCTCCCGGAACTACCGTTGTGGCAGAGGGAATGCCCATTCCAACACCATCCATTTGTGGTATGCTATCCTCCACCTTCACTTTCTTAGGCCGGCCTCGCTTCTTCTTGGGGAAATCACAGTTGGCGTTTGCGTTTGACTGCGCTGGGGTCTTACGCGGCGTTGGGGTCTTTGCAGGAGGTTCTTCACCGTTCTCCAGTTTGATCTTCTTAGGACGTCCTCGTTTCTTCTTGCCCGGTATGGGAACGCCGTCATCGGTCTTGATCCCACTGACGTCCGTCAAACCATCCCCGAAACCATCTGTTTTGGGCTCTGCCTCGTAACATGACTTCACGCGTGGTTCACTAAACACCAATTCGGACTCGTCGATTTGACTCACCATACCATTCAGGTAGTCCCTGAATTTTTTGAGAGCCGCGTAAAATGGCACCTTGTCTGCGGCACGGGGCAGTTGGGCACACCTCGCACTGGACGAAGGCATTACCCACATGTGCTAGGAAAGGAAAAATATTCAATACCAACGAGTAAATTCAACGAAAGAGGTGACTTACCGTATTAGTACCATCAATCACATCAGGTTGCCGCCCAAATTTAAAGTCTTTCTTGCCGGAAAACACCTCGTAAATCAACTTCCCGTTAAACACTGCTATCTTAGGCTTAAATTTCCTCAGCTTCTCCAGAAGAATCTGACTACCTTCCTTAATCTCCTTTCTGGTCAGATCGGCACTGCCTTTGGTGGCACGGGCCACCATATTCGTAAAACCAATGCCGACCTGCAGCAGTTTGTAGTCCTCGTCAGCGCACATTTGTTGCGGAGTCAGACCGGAGAGGTAGAGGCATTTCCAGAAGTGGTTGCCGGGACCCGCATAGTGGTGACCTTTGTACGCAGCGAAAAGGCCGGGGTTGATACCAATCTGCACAAAGAAAAAACGGGGAGGCAATTTCAATTAATAATATCCAAGTGTTTGCCGTGGAAGAGTGAGGCTGAACCTACAATTATGATATCCAGATTGGGCGTGATGTGGTCGGGCAACGTGCGTTTTGAGACCTCCTCTTCGGGCATGCCATTGAAACGATCGTGTTTCTTACGTTCCTTAATAGGTCGTGGAATGCCGCCGTTCAACGCCGCTCCACTCACATCTGGGTTGAACTCACCACTGGAATACAATAAAGATGATCGGTAGTCTTTGATGTTTTTAAATTCTCGATGATAGTGTCTGTCGTTTGTGTTTTCGCTCACATGACCGGACGTGGATTGCGCACAAGATGGCCGCGCAAAAAAAATCGTGCGTCACGTTCGCACGCCGCTGAATTATCTCAATAGGTCGTGCATAATCATCGCGGACTGATAACGCGGCATCTTCAACAACACTGCGCATTGCGCGTAATTGCTCGCACGTTATGTTACAAGCGATGCGGTGCTGTACGCAACAGGTGAATTAATTTAAATATTTAACGGCGGCGAGACGCGCCTGCACTGATACGCGTTGGGCGGCCGCCTCTGCAAAACTTTTTAAAGGGGGTTAAATTCTTTATCGTTTGTTTTCATCATAAATATTTATGACGTGCCGGCCGAAACTTTTCGCGCGCGCGCCGCCAACTTCCGCCGCCTCGCGTCCGACGCACGCGCAGGGTGACTTCCCTCTGCGTGCGGAGGCAGCGCGCGAGAAGGATGCGAACAAAGAACGAGGCCCGTCGCGCGAACGCATTAAATATCGCCGAGTACAAACAAGTTTCAATTTTACGACCTAGAAAACTCCGCGCAACTCCCGTGTAACAAGTGTTTGTTTTGCGCTTTTTTCTGTGCCAACTTTGGAGGTTGTAGACCAGTCACCCAGTCATTAAAACATATGATCAGCCAGCCACAACAATGCCGATACGGAGCGGGTTTAACCTTTCGTAAATATGGGAATAATATGCTAAATACTTTGCAAGTTCATACTTTAAGTGCGGATTAATGCGCGATGCAATTCGATATTTAAATGAGCATGTCCAGCGCGTAATAGGGCATTTAATGGAGAGTAATATGAACATTTACTTTCGTTTTTAAGTAAATTGTTTCATTGAGAGATCCAAAGAAATTAAATTGATTCTTTCGATATTGCGGTCAACTTAAACGCTCCCTTCACACTTGAACAGCGGATAACTGAAAAGTCCAATTGGACAATTATTTGAACAATGCAATCCAGCAATAAATTATTTCGTGTAACGACAGGTAAGTTGGCAACTTTGAAGAGCAGGTAACAATGTCATTAACCACAGGTGCGCATATATGACTCAAGTTCACGTGCTCTATGTCTGCGACTTGATGAAATATTAATGCCCCAATAAGATATTTTCTTGAGCCATAGAAAATTTCATTACAAATAATTTGATGTATTTGATTAAATGACAGAACAAACATCCTGCTCAAAGTTTGTACAAATTTTTTGTCCCTTTTAGGATTTCATAGTGAATTTAACCGTGATTTATTTGATGTATTGTTTGTGTTACTTGTTGCGTCATGTTATAGTATACTTTGCAAATGACGAAATAACGCTTCTAGAAATTAGTGATACTGTACTCACTCTTCAGGTTTAATCTTCTTTTTCCGCCCCCTTTTCTTAGGTCCCGGTGGCATTTGCATCATAGGATTGGCCGCCTGTGCCATCTGCATCTGCATTTGTTGCTGTTGTTGCTGCTGTATATGATGGTGCTGCATTGATTGCTGTTGTTGCTGATGCTGCTGTTGTTGTTGCTGATGGTGATGTTGTTGTTGTTGTTGTTGTTGCTGCTGCTGCTGCTGCTGCTGTTGGTGGTGCAACATAGGCATGGGATCCTCGTCGATAAAGCTATAGGGGTCGTCCATCTTCTCGCACTTGACTTGCGGCGGCACCGCGCCGATATCAGGGTGGTGTGCGTGATGAGATGCATGGTGGTGATTGCTCAGCACCGAGGAAGGGTTCGACGGCAGCATCATGTCACCGCTCGTCTCGTAGCCGTCGTCTTGCGGCTCCAGCTTCATGTTCCTATAAACGCGCACATTGTAGAGGCACAAGGGAGGCGCACACACAAGAAGACATGCGAGCAGTAAGAGGACGCGGGTGTATTCGGTCGGTGCGGAATGGAGTGCGCTGAGTACTATACTGAGTAGCTGAGTAAGAGTAGCTGCGCACAGTGTTCTCGGTAGTGATCGTGGTGAGCAACACCAGGCTTCATGGGTGCACGGCTAGGAGCACACGAGAGACGGATGAAATGATCGGCCGGAGAGGATATGTGCAGGTGTGTTGGTGGATGGATGGTCGGCGCGAGGAAGCGAGAGAGACGTGGCTGGAATGGGGCAGAGTGAGATGCCCGTTTCGAAAGTGTGTGGATCTCTGCGTGGAGTGGCACTGGTCGTGTGCTCTATCGGTGAAGGCGATCGGGTTGTGCTGCGGCCGCTTTGTGGGTTCGGTCCGGCTCACGCACCAGCGGCGGTGCGGAGTGGAGGAGGTGGACTGCAGCTGCGGCGAAGAGCACCGCTGGCCGACTGGCCGGACGCGAAGGACGGTTGATGATGGCACGCAGGTAGTAGAGAAACCAGGGCCAGCTCTCTCTTACAAAGAACGCGCTCGCGTGCACATTTTTCGAGCGTCTCGCGAGCATCGTAGGCGACCGCCAGAAGAGCCGCCGCGCAGTGTGCCCGCCGCTGCGTCGAAAATAGATTGCGGATTACATCTGCCGCACGGCGGGTATTTTCGTAGTGCGGCCCCGTGCTCGGCAACACCTCCGGACAAGCCGCGGACGGCGGCCGCCGCCGGCACACACGCGAAAGAAAACAAAATAATCAATGAGAATGGAAGGTTTTCGGGGGGAGGCGTGCTGCACGCACACGAACACCAGCGCGCGCCGCATGCACCCACGGCACACGTGCACGCGACGCACGCACACACCGTCATTGGGAGAAAGAGCGCGCGGCGGCGGGCAGCAGAGGCGGCCAGGGCCGCACACCTACGCGCCAGCAATGGAGTGCACACGCACAGGCGGCCGGGCGAAAACCCGCACGAACGCATCAAACGCATTCGACGCACGCACGCACGCACTCCGCCGCCCCCGCGGCCGGCCTCTGCTGTCGTCGTGCCAGTCCCGTCCATACATTTTCAATTCTTTGCAATGCAGGCAATTCAGACGGAATGCATTGCACGCAGGACGGCATGATGCAGTAATTATGCCCCATTGTGAGGGTTCTTTTGCTCGTTTGGTCTTGTCAGTGAGATGGGCAAGGTTGGCTTAGACCGGAAGCGGAAGCCGAATTTGCAGGCGCGTGGTAAAGTCATGTGATTGTTGGAGGGCAGGAGGGCAGGATCAATTACCCGGTGGAAAATGGGTTTCTTACGTCTTGTTTACACTCGCCAACTGGTGATATCGAGGACGGGCGACGATAACGCGCGCCGTCGAACTAATTAAACAAGGACACCGACGCGCGGCGCGAACAAAGCCGATTGTTTACACACGCGATAAGAACGCTCCACGACGCGGTGGTTGCATAAAACTGCACGTACGCGCTGATAGCGACGCGGAGGTGATTGCCGAGGTGAAGAAACGCTTTGTGCGGCTGTGAGGGACGGTGTGAGGGACAGGATCAGAAGAACGAGGACTTCCGGGTCGATGCGTGTACCTGCGGAAATGCGTACTCACAGCTTGTATTTGTTGGCGAAAGACACCGGATGGCTGTAGTCGTTGTAGGCGATGGGCCCGGCGGGGCCGAGGGCGGCAGCCATGGCGGCGGGGTCGACGGGGGCCGGCATGGCGGGACCCGCGCTTCCGCCCGCCTCCATGCTAGCGCCGAGCAGCGACGTGGACTCGCGGAAAAGCGTCGCCACCTGCATCGGGGCAGCGCGGGCGCCGCTGGCCGCCGCCGCCGCCGGCGCTCGGGGGGCCGTCGCCGCTCTTCGCAAACTCGCGCACTGCACCTGCTGCTACTCCTGCTGGAGCTGGTGGTGGAGGCGCGGATGGCTGCACGCGGATGGGCGCCGTCACCTCGCGGTCAGCGGCTCTCACGGCTGGTCTCTCGGCGGCCGCTGCCGTGCCCGACCGACGCACGAAAAACCCAAAAAGCGACACAACAACCTCACCCTTTAAAAATAGTCCCGCAACTGTGATTGGTTCAACGAACGTTTCAGAAAAATCAATAGGCGACGCGTGTGTGAGTGCGCGCGTGTGTGCGCGGCGCGCGTGTGTGCGACCGGTTCGTATTTTTGTGCGAGCGCTTGCCGCTGCCGCTGCCGCCACTGCCGCCGCCGCTGCCGGTCATTGTCGATGTCTCCGTCGTCGTCGCGCTTTTTATCGCGCGAGCGCATTCCGCGCGGCGTGCGAGCGCCGAAAAATCGCGCTACCGCCGCTTGCACTATCTGCCGCCAGAGGGGGGCCGCCTCCGCTGCCGCCGCTGCGAGAGACGCGCGCTTTTCTGCTAGCTGCTGCACACGCACACCGTCCGGCTGCCGTTGCGGGCGCGAACACACTCCGCACGGAGTCTTGCACGTCCGCCTGCAGTGCCTGCCTGCATTTGCGCTCCGCTCGTTTTCTCGTTTTCGCCGCTCGCTCGCGCTTGGGTTACGCAAAACCAACAGCCATGACTAAACTCGGCGGGTCGCCTGTGTGCACTTGCAGGAACGCATTCTGTTGCGTGTCCTAACCAAAGCAGGACTATCCGGCAGTTTACTATCAACTTTATCGCCATCATCACCACTTTCTCCACTTCCTCCTTTTCCAGGCTGCCTATAAATTCCCCATTTAAAAAAGGCCCGTTAGAACACTTTCTGCTTGCAGGAATGGATTTTCCTTGAGCCAGTCCTGTGCTCACCACGATGCATTCGCGATTCACACCGTGAAAGCCGCGCTCGTTTTGTGCGTTGCGAAAAAACCAGCTTGTGCAACGTCGGACGAGCGCAAACAATGAGAACACAATGGGAATATGCATGATAATGGACACTAATTAATTGCAATTTGTACAATACACTGAGGACAGCAGAGACGACGTTGAAACTTGTTTTTCCCTTTTCCAAGTTTTGCTTTTACTCAAATGATTCTAATTGTGGTGCTCAACGTGCGATCGAGAATTGAATTTTTTATGAGCATTCCGGTGATAACAAAAAAGGACAAGAGAACATTTCTACATGAAATGACATACATATTTCCCCCTAGTGGCGCCTAAATAAAACATCCACACAGTAATCTTTATTGAACTATTCTTAATGGCTAGGTATTAAATAATAATATGCTTCAATATAATAATATTTTAGTACATTTTATTCTTTAATTAATTTTGAATAAATTTGCCATTAGAATAACTAAATGCACTTGGCCCTCTAAGAGCCAGCAGCATAAACTAACTGACACGATCAACTAAAACTCGAAGTAAAACATTTTAAAAAATGATCTTTTTGTTTTTTAAATTAATAATATTAAAAATTTACTAACTAAGTAATAATCTTTTATGATTTTATTCATTTAATAAAAAACCTAATTAGAAATTTGGTTTTGAAAACAGTTTTTGATCAAAGTAAAGACTGTTCGTCGCATTCTATATGATCATATGTTGCCAAGTTTAGATGAATAAACGCATTGAACCCGCTCTCCCTCAGGCAGACGACGAGACGACGGCTGGTTGGTGGACTTCTTCAATCACAATAGCAACGAAGCTGTACGGCTGGCCTGTACTGTTGATCTGCGTTGCTGAGAAGTTGCTGTTTTCGTCCCGCTGCCAGCCGCCCCCAGCCGAACAGAGGATCACTACGGAGGTGGCGCGCCATCAGGGACACATTGTGGCGCTTCGCCGACATACATGATTGCTGCTAGGCCGTCGCGTTGTTTCTGTGGTGAGTGGTGCGCGCACCCGGAGCCTGGTGTGGACGATGTTTTTGTAGCCGAAGTCGCGTGACGACCGCGAGCTACACGTCCTCCGTCGCCGCCGCCGCTTCCAGCAAGATGGGCAACTGCCTGAAGCGCGCCACCACCGACGACATCTCGTTGCTGCGCGGCAGCGACAGTGTGCGCGAAACCTCCTCCGACCAGCTGGGGCCTTCTCCTTATCAGGTGAGTGATGGTCACGTAGAATTGAGAAAGATTATATTAATAACGTTATTGATTTATCAGGAAACGCTGCCGATTCAGGCTGCTTCGCCGGTGTATCATCCCTCACCGAGTGTTACACGCTCCGTGGGCCAGCTCACCGAAGAGGAGCAAGTGAAAATCGCCAAGCGCATCGGCTTGATTCAACACTTACCCACCGGCACGTATGACGGCTGCAAGAAAGCGCGCGAGTGCGTTATCTGCATGGTGGAGTTCTTAGTTGGGGACCAGGTGCGCTACCTGCCTTGCATGCACACCTACCACATGAAGTGCATCGACGACTGGCTGATGCGCAGCCTCACGTGCCCCAGCTGCATGGAGCCGGTGGACGCTGCCTTGCTCACCAGCTACGAAACCAACTGAGTCTCGCATCGTGTTACGCGTCCACCAACCCACCTTCCGACATTCTACACACTACGTACACACTGCACACGCAAACAGTATACACAACCACCCACCACCACCACGGCCAGTGCCTTGCAACTGCTAGTGAAACTCTGTGATCTGAAAAAAAAAAACAACTGTCTTATCTGACGATGTATATCTCTGTATAAGTCTCGTTCAATTACCCCGGGCGCGAATGTGCACACTCACAAACATACACACGTAGGTGGTAGCTGGTGTGGATCTGGATCCTTCAGTCTAGCTGATTATGGATCTTACTTATGGAAAGGATAGTCGAGTGGCTGTGAATCTGTCTCCGATGGCGTAGGGACTGGATCGCCTGGCACTCCGGTCCCAACCTCGTGGAGGCGGGATGGATTTGTATAGTTCATACATTGAAGAAATACCCTAGTTAGAAATCTGTTTTATATTCATACATAGCTCTAAGTTAACATATTGTAATAA
This sequence comes from Diploeciton nevermanni, assembly GCA_027575565.1. Taxonomy (NCBI): domain Eukaryota; kingdom Metazoa; phylum Arthropoda; class Insecta; order Coleoptera; family Staphylinidae; genus Diploeciton; species Diploeciton nevermanni. The sequence goes on along the minus strand of JAODIE010000004.1, from coordinate 6,098,624 downwards.
GTGTTAGCAATCTACAGTCATTGCACCGACTGGGGGTTGCTGGTTTATACAAGGCAATGAATGCATCATGGCTGAGATCGTGAGGTGGTCTGCAAACAAATCCAGCGTTGTTTTGGCACTCATTGTTTACAAGCCCGAAAATTTAAACATTGCTTTATACTAATTTGGTTTGCGACACGGTCTCACCTTGAGCCGCGAGTGACTGATGTTGACACGTTGGTATGATTGTTTGTAATCGAAACTCAAACTTCTTCGTGCACCCTGTAGCAACAAAACGCATACGTCCATTTCGCGAATTAGTTGATAAGCATATACACAGTCAAAGCTAACAGCTGATAACTGATAAACGAAAGCAGGATTGATTGAATACAATGATGTGGCGTAGATGCGTACGTTAATTGAGCCAAAGATTGTGGCGTTGTTATTGCATCACGTAAAACGAAATTGAAACTGACGTCTGAAGGAAAGAAATCACAGCATCAAACTGGAATATGCCTACACTGTCTAGAGGGGTATTGATAATACTTATCAGGAAGTGTGCATGGAAGTAACGCTTGTTTTCATAATGGGACATACATGTTTTTGTACTACGAAGTAACTTTAGCTGTAAGTGCATAATACGAGTTT
>JAODIE010000004.1:6062316-6095163 GCA_027575565.1 Diploeciton nevermanni | reverse complement strand
CGAGTACTTGACAATATCCAGAACAAACAGTAGGCATGTTTTGCATTTTTTTGGCATGTTTTTAACTTTGGTCTTTGCATTGAGATTTAAGTCGAACCATAAAGCCAAGCCATACCAAGCTGAATTTTAATAGATGTTGATAAGTTGTGTAAAAATTCAGCTGAATCTGCATGTTTCTAATCAATGAATGAAAAGCAACTCGTATAATGATCGACACTTGAGATCCGAATGCTGACGGCGTTATTTTAATTTCTATAAATACTGATGGTGGAACTATAGAATGTCAGTCCCAAGTGAGAGCATCATTAAGATGTGGTCACAAATTCTTCTTTGCTGCCTTGGTAAGTAATACTCCCAACCTCCTAATTTGTTTTTGATTGAATGTTTTCAGTTGGCTTCGCCGCTGCCTCCGATTACGGTTGGAAAAGCAACACCGAATATGTCTACATGTTGCACGGTCGCACTCTCACCGGCCTGCATGAGGTCGAGAACCAATATTCTGGTATCGTCATGAAGGCCGCTCTTCACATCCGTCCCTATGCTGAAGGCAAACTGATGGCCAAGTTGCACGATGCTAAGTACGCCCAGGTCCACGCTTACCTTCCCGAAGGCTGGCACAGTGAGATCTCTGAAGGCAAGCTCTCCTACCAACAGCTTCCCATCAGCGAGCACGCTTTTGAAATCGTCGTCCGCAAGGGCGTCGTTCACGACGTAATCGTTGCCAAGAATGTTGCCAACTGGGAAGCCAACTTTATTAAGTCTATCGTCAGCAACTTCCAGCTCGATACCCAGGGTGAGCGCGTTATCAAGTCCCACATCAATCAATTGCCCGAAGCCGATTCCAACAACGGTGTCTTCAAGACTTTGGAAGAGAGCATCGGCGGACACGTTGAAACTCTTTATGATATTTCTCCTCTTCCTGAGTACGTTCTCCAGTCCCAGCCTTGGCTTGTCCCCAAGCCCGAGATGAAGGGTGATGGTGACTACATCGAGATTGTCAAAAACCGCAACTTCTCTCGCTCCGGTAATGTTGGTTATCACTTTGGCCTTGGCAACAATGTCGACTGGGAACCTTATAGCAACCAGATGGGAGACTTTTTCGTTCGTTCTTCTGTGTCTCGCGCTGTTATCTCCGGTAAGCTTCAGCATTACACCATTCAATCTGCTGTTACTACCAACAAGATTGTCCTAAGCCCCACCATCAACTCTCAGCAGAACGGTATGGTTGTCTCTCAGCTCAACATGACCCTTTCTCAGGTCCAACCCGCTGACGGTCAATTCCAGCAGCCCCAGCAAGGCCACAACCTTGGTTCTCTTGTCTACAGCTACAACAAGCCTTTCTCTGAGAATTACGAACCCAAGCAGTGGATGCAAACTCACCACGACAATGACTTCTTTGATGAGTCCTCTGAAGAGAATCAGTACGCTCACCGATACAACCGCCATCGTCGCTCTTTTGGCAATCAAGATCAGTCTGGTGAATCCGAGGAATACTGGACCCAGGACATGCCTCAGCTAGAAGAAGCTCCTGAAACTCCTATGCTTGCCATGTACATCAGCAACAAGGGCAAGTCTATCAAGCAATCTCAAAAGTTTCAAGTTGAGCAGGTTGCTCAGAAACTTGCCGAGCAGATTGGTGAGGAAATTCAGCACCCCGAGCATATCCGCCAAGAAAAGACTCTCGCCAAGTTTACCATTCTTGCCCGCATTGTCCGCATCATGAACGAGAAGGAAATGCAACAGGTTGCCAAGACACTTTACACTAGCGAAGAGAAGGGCGCTAAGGTTGATGCCTGGAAAGCTTACCGTGATGCTCTCGCTGCTGCTGGTACCGGTCCCGCTCTCCTCACTCTCCAGCAGTGGATTAAAACCAAAAAGGTCCAGTACGAAGAAGCCGCTGAGGTTATTGCCACTGCTGCCCAGTCTGCTCGTCAGCCCACTCCCGAGTATATGCGTACCTTCTACCAACTTGCTACCTGCGAGGAGGTCAGGCACCAATCCATCCTCAATGATTCTGCTATTCTTTCTTTCTCTTCCCTTGCCCGTAAGGTATACGTCGACAAGATGTACTCTGACAATCAGTTCCCCACACAGGCTTTCGGTTCTTTCCGCAAGAACAAGGAGGGCCAGAAATTTGTCACTGAAGAGTTCATCCCCTACCTGAAGCAGCAGTTTAACGAGGCTATTCACCACGCTGACTCTCATAAAATTCTCGTGTACATCCGTGCTCTTGGCAACGTTGCTCACAAGAAAATTCTTGCTGTATTTGAGCCTTACCTTGAAGGCGATAAGCAGTGCTCCCAGTTCCAGCGCCTTCAGATGATCGTCGCTTTTGACAAGATTGCCCTTGTTTACCCCGAGATTGCTCGTTCCGTGCTTTACAAGATCTACCAGAACGCCGGTGAGATGCAAGAGATTCGTGTCGCTGCTGTCTACCAGCTCATGCGTACCACTCCTCCTGCGTCTATGCTTCAGCGCATGGCTCAGTACACCAATGTCGATGAAGATGAACAGGTCAACGCTGCCGTCAAGTCTGCTATTGAGGCTGCCGCCGAAATTGAAGGTACTCAGTATGCTGAACTTGCCGAAAACGCTCGCGCTGCTCTACCCCTGCTCACCAAGAACACCTACGGCATCAATTACTCTCAGAACTACCTCCGCTCTTACGTGGTTGACGAGATGAACATGCTTTACAAGCAGGACTATTACACTATTGGTAGCTTTGACAGTATTTTCCCCAAAGGTCTTAAGTACCGTCTTAACACTGACCTTGGTGGTATGAATATTGAGCAGTTCTCAATCAATGCCATGGTTTCTTCCATTGATGAGCTTACCAACGTCTTCCAGCAGCAGACTGAGATCTACCAGCAAAAACAAAAGCAGCAGATGCAAAATGCTCAGCAGGCCCAAGAGCACAAATATTCTAGTGAATCTATTCTTCGTCTTCTTAACGTTCAGAATGAAGAACGCGAACAGCTTGAAGGCAAGCTTCTTCTCCAGCTTGGTGGTGGCGCTACCCGCTTCTTCTCCTTCAGCAACGAAACCATAGAAATGCTCCCCGAGGCTCTTTCTTACATTGAAGATCTTCTTCGTGAAGGCCAAAACATCCACTACACTAAGTTCTGGAACCGTCACGATATGACCATCAGCTACCCCACCGCTATGTCGTTCCCCTTCGTCTACACCCTTGATGCTCCTACACTTCTCCATGTTCAGGGCAAGCTCCAAGCCACCGCTGAACCTAAGCTCTCTTCCGGTGACAAAATCCACAAGCCCCATACCATGAAGGCTAAGTCCGAGATTCGCGTTGTTGTTTCCACCAAAATCCAGGCCAAACTTGGTTTTGTTACGCCTTTTGATCACCACGAATACATTGCTGGTGTTGATAAAAATATACATGTTCATGTGCCCGTTAAATCTCAGATTCAAATTGATCTAAAGAACAAGCAGGTCCAGGCCGAAATTGAGCCCCTCTATAAAGACAAGAATACCGAACTTTTCCACTACAGTATGTACCCCTACACCGCCAAACGTGATGTTCTTAAGGCCCAGCCCCTGCAGGAATCCGACTATCATGTTATCTACCAGGAAGAGCAGCCCCAGACCGCTTTTGAGACTGTGTTTGGAAGGAAGGCCGGTTTTGCTTTCCGTGTCCAGTACGCTTCCGAGCAGAAGTACATGGACGGCATGTGGCTGTACGACCAGCTCCAGCGCCACGACGCTATCTCTGCCTTACTTGCTCCCGCCTACGATGAGACCATCCAGTACACCAAGCTGAACATCGAATACGACGCTGAGAAATCGCACGCCCAGAAAGCTGTGATGCGTATGGGTTACGAACACCGTTACGAAAACGACGACGCCTCCAACGAGTCCGACTCCGAACCCCAGCTTGAACACTTCTCTCAGCTGCCCAAGGAATCTAAGGCCCGCCAGCAAAAGTTTGCCAAAATTGCCTCCACCGGTATCCGCTCTGCCCAGGTCTGTGTTTATGATGCTTCCGTCGAATTTGATGGCCACAATAAGGTTGAGTACTCCGCCACTTTTGCTGTCGCCGCTGGCCCAGCAGACCATAAGTCACGCGCCCTTGGGTACGTGAGGTGGCAATCTGCCAACGGGGGTGAATACAGGCCTTTTGAGCTTGCCGTCGTCGCTAAGGCTCGTACTCCCAACACTAACGGTCTTGACTTTGGCTACGCTCTCAAGTTTGACCCTACCACTTCCGCTCATGTTGAGATTGCTTACGGTGAAGACCTCAAGTCTGCCGCTAAGGTCCAGCTTTACGCCAAGCTTGAGAAGAGCGAAGCACGCCGCCGTTACCTCCAGGCCCATCCTCGTGCCTATGAATGTCGTCACGAGATGCAATCCGGTAATTACCAGATGCCCGCTTGCGCCAATATGACCGCCGAGGCCAATCTTCTTGACCGTGTTCACGTACAGATTCAATACGATAACATTTCCCCTGCTGTCCGCAATGCTACCTACAAGGTTTACTCTGCTTTCCGCCACTGGGGTTACTACAATCTTGACGAGAATGTCGTTTCTGCTCACGGTACCGGTAAGGACAACCAGATTGAGTTTGAAGCCCGCTTTGAGCCCGACTTTGAGTCCGTCAACGTCACCCTTTATGCCCCTAAGGCTCAGGCTTACTTCAACAATATCCGCGTTAATGAGTGGGCTCGCCAGGTCTTCGCCATCCACCCCGCTTACCCCATGTGGGTTCGTGCTTATTCTCAGGCTCTCGACATCGACACTTATCGTCCCATTTGCGTCGTAGACAAGTCCTACGCCAACACCCTGGACAATAAGACCTACCCTCTGAACCTTGGTAATGACTGGACTGTTATGATGCAGTACATTCCCACTTTCGCCCGCCAGTACGAGCAGGAGCAGAAGTACTTCCAGCAGCAGGAACACCAGCAACAGGAACAGTACACCGTCCTCGTTCGCAACACTCAGTCTGGTGAGCAAAAGGAACTCAAGATGACCATCCGCACTCCTGAGTCTCAGGGTCAGCTTATTGAGATTGACGTCAAACCACAGAAGCAGCAGCATGATGAGCAGCCCCGCGCTCTGATCACTGTTAATCAGAAACCCTACCAGCTCGACGACAAGAAGTCCGCCGATATTGAAGGTGGTCTTATCAAGATGTACGCCCTTCCCCGCGGCGAGGTCATGATTGAGGTCTATAACGCCTTCTACGTCATCTACGATGGTGAGCGCGTCAAGCTTGCCGCCACTCATGACAAGTTCCGCGACGCCGTCCGTGGTCTCTGCGGTACCTTCACCGGTGAGCAGGTGGATGACTTCCTCACTCCCAAGAACTGTATTGTTCGTGACGCCAAGCACTTTGCCGCCACCTGGGCCATCGAAGGCGCCTCTCAGCAGTACGCTGCCCAGTACAAGGGCCAGTGTGCTTACGAGGATGTTGAATACGTCAACGTTGTTTCCGACTACGATGCTGGTCGCACTCACCACAAGCAGGGTAAGTACCAGCAGCACCAGCTGGGCCACAACCAGCAACACGAGTCCGTATGCACCAAGCACCAGACGCGCTACGTTGAGCTAAACGGCGAGATCTGCTTCACCGTTCACCCTGTCCTCGCCTGTAGAAATCCTTGCCATGCCGAGGGCGAGCAAAAGCAAAGCGTTAAGGTTCATTGCGTGCAATCCAACAGCGTGACCGACCTTTGGAAGAAGCAGATCCAGCGTGGTGCTAACCCTGACTTCTCTCATAAGAGCGCCACTCGTGAGGAGCACATCACTGTTCCTCAGTCCTGTACTCGCTACTGAATACATAGCAACGGGAAAATGTCGATACGAATTTGATATTTTTAGCATTGAAAAAATTTAAACGATAACAATAAAAAGAAATATAAATTAAAACATACCTTTATTTGTGATGGATCTCGTCTTATAAAGTAACAAACAGCTAGTGCAAAACATGAGAGTGTTGACATAGATTTTTTATGATATAAATGGTTCGCTAAATTGGTCTTACAATAGCCTAATATGGTCCCACTTAATCTATTACAATCTATTTGTTAGTTCTATCAAACTACTTAAGATTTCACTATTAAACATTAAAGATGTTTTAGATTTAGAAGTTAGGAATCAGTAAGGGTGACGTCTGCGACTGACGTCACGACCATGTGCTCCCATCTGATTTCCGCGTCTTTTCTAATTGATTTAATTGATTAATGAACCGTTGCATCTTTAGGAAAAAACAACAAATTTATACCGTGGGTTCGGCTAGAAATTATTGTTTCTTTTGACTTTTCATTTGTTTCGTTAATTTATTTCTACGTTGCACCTTCGGGAACAAAGGTCCATTGTTTATCTTATCTATTTAATATTGCTTTCATGTGTCCGGTGTATTAGTTTCATAAATTCTTTGTCTTAGCAAAGCTGTAGAAGGGGACACAGCAGTAAAATCAACGCTACACTTGATTTGTGCAGTACGTGCGGGACGTGACGCGTAATCCATCAACTCGGATTAGAGTACCTAATTTGTGGTCCTGAGTTATTCGTTACACTCCACCCATCTTAGAAAATCTACACTCGCGCAAAGGTCATTGTGTCCTAAGTCTTTGGAAGTGTAAAAGTAGTTAGTTATTTACGTGAAGAGGAAATTATTGCTGCATTTTTTAGGAGTGGACGCAGACTATTCTCATGCCGGACAACAGTATGTATCTTGTGATGGTCTGGGAAAAGGAATGCCCGAAGTGTATCATCAGGAGCACTCTAGAACATTCGGTATCTCCCGACAAATTATTCACACATTGTAGAACCGAGCTCAACGTGGCAGGTCAGAGGTCATGGGATTAAAGAATGTTAGTATAAGAACTAAATATAATGCATGACTTTATTGTCATTAAATTCAAATAACCAACTACGGAGCTACGGAGTGGGGCGCATATTTATTAGAAACACATCACTATGATTAAATGTTTGTAAAATTTTCTAGTTCTTTCGGTTGTAAAAAAGATATAACTTTTTTTGAATTAAAAGGAAGCTTAGTGGAAGATTTGATGTATAGACCATCAAATCAATTATAGCATATTAAGCTAAACTAAGTTCCGCGTCTTTTCTAATTATCTCAATGATTAATCAACTCTGGAATCTGAAACTTGAATCAGTTTCTTTCTGCAATCATTCTTATACATTACCTTAAAGTATTTGGAAATGAAGTTTCTGGTTGTTAGGTTTTTATGTATATATTGTACATCTACATTCTCTAATAACACAGGTTGTACAGTTTGATACATCAGTATTCTTCATTAGAATACCCTTTAAGGACTCGTATTGACATTGTTCGCTACATTTCTGAATGCACAGCTGCATGTCGAACATCGCGTTGACAAGTAAAGTTTACACTGCTTGTAGTTATGGCTGCATTCTTCTGCTGCGCTTACAAATTGAAGTGCGAGTACCTTACGAAAGCGTAATTAAAGCAATGTACGTTGTATGCTGCAGCAAAAAGCCCGAGGAACATACAGCAACGAGGCGCCATTTTAACTGCTAAAATCTGCTTTCGGCAATTGACTATCAACAATATCATTTATAGGAAACATTTTTGGAAAGCATATTTAATCCATAAGCCATTCCCTTGTTTTACTTCGTTAATGTGATACTAATTGTGTTATTCTTTGCTACTAAAATATATCTGTTTTTTTTTTTTTCGAAGAAAGTAAATAGTAATATATTTTGCAATAGATTTATTTATCTCAGTAATAAAGTTAAATCTTGTTTTTACTATTGTCTCCGCTTAAAATTTATTTATCTGGTATAGGTAATACTGTGATTTGATTTATTTTGATATTTAGTTATTTGATACGCATCCCCACAATGTATATGATTATTGTCTAAACGTACTTCGTATATAATATCACGTGCTTAGCTTTATCAGTTATCAGTAGTAGTTGATCAGATCAGAATGATGCTACTGACTGAGAATAACTACTCGCGTTAACATTTTCACATATCGGTTCATTTAATTAAGTCTTATGCTATACGATACAATTGTCTACGCGTTTCGAATCTATCTTTTGATTCAGCTAAACTCATCTAGATTCTTTTATTTTTACATTTTACATTCGTTTGTCTCTCCATTTGTAATAATATTTTTATTGTCGTGGGATTATGGCAGGAATTTTCCATGCTTTTTCAAAGAAAGAAATATTTGTGCGTGATAACACCTCGAAATGCAATTGACTCTATCTGTAGAGTTCTTCTGTTTACTGCTTTTGAATTGCAATCTATTACAAATTCTAAAAGAGGGACACTTTGTAGCATTGCTAAGCCAAAGTATTGACAATTTATAGAATTAATTATTTCAATGTTGATTAATAGAACAATAGACCCATGTGCCCCAAAGAAAACAATAATTTGTCACCAGTCACAACACGCTCACGTTATAAGTTTGTTGTTTTTTTCTTAAATTATATTAGTGTTTTGGAGAACCGTCCAAAAGATTGTTGCAGGCCGTAGGTTGCCGACCTCTGTTCTACAAGATATGTGCGAATGCAGACCTATTCTATTAATTTGCAAGTGAGAATGAAATTTACAGAACAAATCCACAGATCTACTACAGTACCCATTAGCATTTATCATTTTTAGAGTAGAGTAGACACTAGATAACACCTCAATATACAATCAGTGCATGTGTCGCATCAACATGCATAGCATCAAATATATAGCAAGACGTATCATATGCTTTTATACTGTTTATAAATCGCTATACAAAACTATGATATATACTGTATATATCGTTTAATGTCAATCATTTCTGCGGGTATAAAATATATCAAGCGCCTACGTCATTTCCGCCATCATGCTAACCAGCCATTTTGGTAGCTGCCAGCACGATACTTTTCAATGACGCACAAGTGTATAATATGACACAGCATGTATAAGCAGATCACAAATAGTGGTCTGCTTCGAACACTAGATGCATTGTCATGTGTTATAAATGTTGACGTTCTCCGCTAGTATATTGTGCGTCGGATTAAACAGTTTGACAAACTTTGAAGAAGTTGATGATGATTGCCTAACACGCAGTGCGTTTCACTAAAGGATATTGTCAGGGTTTGAAAAGTGAAAATTTTATCCGCTTTCCGATGTCTCCGTTCAAAATATATTGGAAATAAATTATCGTCTTGATTGAATCACTTTTAAAATTCGTGTTCAGTCAGTTGATTGACTTCTTTTCTTAGTGTTATTGTCTTATCAAAAAGTGATTGTTATTGTCTTTATTTATGTATACTTTATTGTCTTATATTTTATGTCTTTTTGATCTTCTTCTCCTTTTTACGTTGCGCTTAATCAGTGTAAATCTGCATCTGCTTTAAAATCCATGGAATATATTTTGGGACATATGCATACACTCCTGGTAAATGCGGATGGGCACATTTGATTCCCCAAGAGACAATCCCACCGACAAACCAACGGTTCCTGTCTGATTCATCTCTACACAATAAGGGGCCACCAGAGTCACCTTGGCATGCGTCTTTACCACCTTCTTGATAACCAGCGCAGATCATGCCGTCAGTCACATTGAGTTCTCTATTTTCAAGCCATTTGTTGCAGAGTTCCCGGTTTAAAATCGGGACATCGACTTCGTTTATTTCCGGAGAATATTCCGAACCTAAAATATTTTATTCTTTGTGTGTTTTTTTTTTGTTGTTGATTTCTAAGATGATAAGTGTTAACTTACGGCCAGAATCTTGTTTTTTACCCCAGCCAATTACAGTGCAGACAGTACCGGGTTTCAGTTCTTCATCTGCTGATGGTAGACAGACTGGCGAGAGGTGTTCATGGAAGGTAACCCTCGAAGACAACTGTTTAACAAGTATTAGGCTCGATAAAAAGAACGTATATGACGTTTTTCAATGCAAACCTGGAAAAGCGCCACGTCATTATCATGAGCAATCCCTAGATTGTACTTGGGATGTGGCACGACCCGTTTTACATGAACTTTCTGTCCGTAATAAGAGTGAGCATGGCGTCTGGTGATTCCAAGTTGAATTGTCCACCCTCCAACATCCGAATGACTGCAACAAAATGCGTTAGATTTTCTCTTGTGATTCATTCAAGCAAGTCTTACTTTCCAACACAATGGGATGCCGTCAGTATCCACTGATCAGCAATGAGGACACCGGCACAGTAAAATATCTGCTCGGAACCTCCTAAAATAGCTGCCAGAAAGGGCCAATCACCTGGTTTGGAAGGTATGCCACCTACAATTCGTTTATAGCGCTTTTGTTCGTAGTAATTTCTTCTTACTTTTCCACACACTTTGTAGCAACAATTTACATTAGTATGTTTTATAGACGTCTCTAAAGTATCACTTACTATAATTCGTACATGTTAACTCAATAGTTGGATAAGTTTTGGAACGACAAACAAAATCCCGTATCATGTTTTTCGACTGTTTGGCTTGGTCACGTCTCCATTGGGTGGTGGTCTCATGAAGGTTTAACGCTATTCCATCGTTGTTCCTTCTGTGATTTGAGCTGGAATTTCTATAATACATTTATTAGCTTAGAGGAGAACATCAAAGGAGCAAAGGACTTACGAGTATCCCAACATAGTACAGATCTGGTCAGCTGTACTAGAAATATCGAAATGTCGTACACAGGCAGGAATAAACTGCCCAAGTGCGGGGCGAAACACTTCCAATTGCCCATGACCTTCATCTCCATTTCGTTCACTTAGTCTTACTAGAAAATATTATGCTGAGTCAAATTATTGGAGAAACAACTTAAATGTAGTTAACTTACAACAGTTTCTTTCATCTTGACCCCATGGGCAATCAACTGTTCCATCACACATATGCACATTGGACACACATTTGTTCTGTCCACAATTAATCTCTCCAGCCCTACAAGTGGTGCAATTCTTCTCGTCAGACTCATCTAAACAGTCAAGGTGACCATCACATTTCCAGTCTTTGGGAATGCATCTTTTTCCATCACATTGAAACCCATTTAAGCAAACTAAAGATAAATGGTTATTAAATTAATTTCGGGTGCAAATTAATATGAAGTACCTGGTCTTCTTGCACGATATTTAGCTTCTTTCACTTCCCTATGACCTATACATACGTCTGTATCAGGACTTTCCGGAAAATAGCTACATTTCAGAAGGTAATCGGGCATCTCTAAACCAAAAACATTGAGGAAAAATCCACAGCGTTCTTTAGTCTCTGCAATTTTAATTAAATGTATATTTCAATGAAATTAATTAAATTTCTAACGCACCCATGCATAAACTCCGACAGGGTCCTACTAGGGCTCCATTTGGTCCACACTTCGGAACGAATATAGAGCAGAGAAACAACGCCGACAGCTCATAGCATCGCACATCAACCAATGCGTCGTAAACTTCTAGCTCTTGCTGCGCCTCCGGCTGTCCAAAGTGCCCCATAAAGTTGGGAAAGATGGTGTAGTTGTAGGGTACGTGGTGCTGCTGGCAGAACGTGACAATCACCGGAAGGCAGATACCGGGCGCTGGGTTCTCCTCTACTCGCAGCGGCGCCTTCTCGTAGATAATAATCGGAGCCAACGCGCTGATATTGGATGCAGTCGAGTTGTTGATGATGTGCACTTCTAATGGATAGGCCTTGAAATATGCTACCAGACCACCGCCCAAGGCCAGCAGGGCAAAAGCATTGATGACCAATTGCGCAAACCGGAATTTCAGGAGATTATGATGACCAAAGGAAGGTCTTCTCATATCTTTGATTAATTTGTGATGTAGCGTTGATGTTATATTTGTTCCATTTTGGACTTTTACTATAGTTTGAAGGCTTGCTGGCGTCGACATGCTTTTTGTAAGGGTCTGATTAGCACCACCTTCTTCGTCAACTCCTTCAATACCCAACCGGACTTTGTGGGAATGGCTTAGAACGTTTAGTCCACCGTGTTGTTTGCTAGCAGGTGGGGTTCTAGGTGGTAGCAAAGGGGTCTCCATTGTTTTAGAGCTGTAGGATGGGCTTGATGTTTGACTAAAGCTGTCACTTGAAATGCTCGAATCTTGCCGCATGGAAACCTTATTTCTGGTCCTTCCTGCAATATTGTAGGATTTGGGAGTGTGGGGGGAAATGGCAGGACCTGTAATTGGAGGCATGGACATGCCGTATTCTTGAACAAATTTAGAATTGAATTCAAATATAGATTTTCCTGCTTTCGGGCAGTTGGTAGAGGTTATTGCGTGTGTAGGTGGCTTCTTTGTCAAATTGGGAGAGTTCGGATTGGATCTTCGTGCTGGTGGAACAGGAGGAATCTTAGAACGGGCTCCTGCGGGTATTGTTGGTATTTTGGCAGATGTGAATAGAGATGCGGTTGTTCTGGTTGGCGAGCTTTTGATATTGGATTGAGGTGGTATATAGTTACGCTTAGGAACTGCAGGAGGTGGGCGTATAGGGATTGGAGGTGGCAACTATCAAAAACCAAAATTATTATCAAATTTCCTGCGTACTTCTATTTACTCACTATGAGGTCTTCTTGTTTCATACTTTGTGCAGAGTGTCGCCTTGAGTAAATATTTGCAGTGGAGACGGGGACCAGCGTAATGGGCTGCTGGACATTTGCGTGCTCCACCTCTGGGCCAGTTGTAAGGTTGGAAATGTTGTGGGCGTGGTCGTTGTTTCCCTCGTTGAGCAAGTCGAGAAAAATTGCTTCGTTCGCCCATCTGGCACAAGAAAACATCAGAAGAATACAATGTAAATAAAAAGTAGGTCAGGGTTAGCAGATTTTGGAATGTAAAGTTTGTTGTCGTGTTACCGACTGGTGGCACACTCACCTTGACCTGGATTGATCCTCTACCATAGCCGCCACCCTGTTAGTTACAGCTGTATCCTGTGCTGCTGTGGTTCCAATCTAGTTCTCATCACAAGGACCTGTTGCACAAGTTGCACACCTGAAGCAGAAGTGACGATAATATATTTGTGAGGACAGAAAAGAATAAAAATAGTCATCTCTTAGTCCGTTTCCTGTCATTTACATTTTCCGAGGTCCGGTCAAACACGTGTCTGGAAATTTCTCCCGGACCAACAGCAACGGACACTACTATCCATGCGATGCGCTTAGTAATAATTTGATGAGCAAGTACATCAAATATCATCGAATGACCGTTTAATTCGTTTTTCTCCCCAATAACGACTGGTGGTGTATTAGAGAGACTAACAAAGTTCAGTAAATCTACTAACATAATCCAGGATAACATAGTGTACTGAAGGTTTCCCTAAAAGATTTCCTCTTTGAATTAAGTTTTCTAACACTTGCCTATGTCTATTGTCTGATACGAGGATATGTAAAGCACCTGCTGAACCGAGACTCAGGTCGAAATAAAGATTGCATTCGTGGCTCAAACGAGCGAAAATATTTCGTCGTCGACTTTTCAGGATTTGCAGGTTTTCATTATGGTGATTTTAAGGCATCTTCGAAAGATATGTCAATATTTTTATTTTCATCCTGAGCCTTTTTGAGTCCAATTGTCTAAATTAATTTAACTTCGCATTGTAAGACGCAAGTGTCATTAGCGATAATAATGGTCAAAGTACGGACAATGTTTAATTAAAACCGATAAACTTGGATCACTTTCATTACGTGGATACAATCATGACAATTGCTATGATGGCGTTAAATCTAATTGGTTTTGTGATGCTAATGCGATATTAACGTGGGTTATAACAGTCCGAAGACGAAAACATTCTTTTTTGTTAGCGGCTCTTCTTACATCACGCGCGTGCTGAAATTATTATTCCTTTGCTGCAGGAGCGCGTCAGGACATTTTTACGTTTTGTCATATGAAAATTGAATATCAAGCTGTTGAGCTATTTTTGGATATTTTAGAAAACAATTAAATTGATATTTCAAAGTGTAAACGTCGATTTTTAAATAATTTTAAACTTACTATAATATTTCTTACCATACCACAACTTATTCTATATATTAGTTATATGCCAAGGTGAGTTCATAGAAAATGAATAAATACCAAGAAGTAGAATTATACGATTGCCCTTTTTCTAATATTTTCTAATAAAATGAATTTTATTAGAAATAAAATTTCTAATAAATTAATTTAATACTTTGACATTATATTAAGTATTATAATGTATTTTAATATATAGCACAGTCGAGGTGCCAATCCTGCTAGATGGTACATCCAATATACTCTCACAGAATTCAGTCCCAATAAGTGCTAACTAATAACTCAAGTACGGTGTCGGTATCTCGGCGTGTTTGCGGTACGCTCCAAAAATTACAAAACAACAACTAAATCAAGATTATCGCAAAAGTCACATCTTATCTATATTGTCGAGAATTTAATCGGCTTCAATTGGTTATAATAATATTAGATGTCCTCTTGGGTAATCTTCACGGTATGGAATAAGAACCCTCAAAATGCATAATTGTGTGCACCTTGCTTGCTTTGTATGTGTGTCGTGTGCAGATGCGGAAATAAAATTGGGGCTATTTATTAATTACGCGGTTCAGCAAACCAGCAAGGCGGCGTCATGGGACGGGCAGATTGGTAACGCTTTGCAGAGCGTTAAATCCAAATCTTTAACTCTACATACGTTTAATTGAGTTTATTAATTTTTATTTTAGTTTAGGTTTATTGATTGAATTTCTGCTTTGCATTGAGCAAACCTGCTGTGGTCGGTTGCCATGCGGCATTCGCGTCACGTAAGAGTGGCTCGGCGGCGGCAAGAGCGGCGGCATCCTTTAGTTTCTCCGGGGATTTTATGGACTTGCAAAAGTTGAATGTTTGGGACCTTGTGGGTTTATTAATTTTGATGATAAAAATGAAATATTTGCGTCGGGGAAATGATCACATGACGTTATTGATTATAAGTCAAGCTGTCAAAGCAACAATAATGTCAATGTATGCCAACATTTTAAAACTATCTATATATGGAAGAAAATGTAACTTGTTAAATTTCAACTGAACGCATTTCATTTAAATTAATTTCTCACCGGAACAGTAGCAACAGCTCTCAAGGGGCGGCAGTCAACTTCTCTCGTCACATTAAGCTATTTTTAGCGAGAGTTGCATCATCTTTACGCTTATCAGCGAGAAACGTTTCACATTAAGCTGTTCTGCCCTGGCCGTACTCCTCGTTGCCGCCACATCTTGCCGCCCCTCACTTTTATCTCCGTTTTCACCATTTGCGTTATTATAAATATAATAATTTGAATAAAAACAAATCAACCAAGGATTTAAAATAAATGTGTTGTTAAATCTAGAAGAAAATCTAACAGTTTCTTTTAGATTGAACAAGAAAAATACTTACTGTTGGAAATCTGTAAAATCTATAAAATTAGTTTATGTTGATTTTTTTAAATTACTACGATTACCAATAGTGTAGTGAAAAGTAGTACGCTGGCTACTACACCTACCGCCCCCACAGATAGTACTCGTATTCTCAGCTGATGTCAGAGAATAAAATGCATATAATGTACACTTACAGAGACTTATATGAAAATAAGTTGAAAGAACGCACAATAATTCATTGGTGAATCCGTTGGAAATTGATTTAAATTGTGCATTTGCATCAAAGATTGTAAGATATTAACACTTAATTAGGCTTTGCATATTTAGCGATTTTAAGCTTGGTAATTAAATGAAATGTCCCGTAGGAGATCAGAAGGAAACGAATTGCTTTGCAAACTACAAAATGTAACAAGTGAGTGAATCACTTTTGACCACTTACCTTACTAATAGATTAGTTTATGCAATCCTTGTGCTGGTAGCAGTGGTGGTGGTGGCGGCGGCAAGGTGAGCGCTTGATCAGATCCCACTCGATCACCGTGCACGCTACGAGGCGGTCGTGCGACAACTGACGGCGGCGGCAACGGCGGGTGTCCGCGCGAGTTCGACGTTCCGGACCTCGGTCGGCTGGGGATGGCTCCCGCCCAAAGCTCCACAGCCGCCAGATGCCAAACACCTTCGGTGGCTGGCGCTTCTTTTATTACTTTTGCTTGGGGCTCTAAATTTAAGTGAACTCTTCATTACAGTTAATTACAGTACATTTTCATTAGATTAAAGCTTTAATAAGCTTCTTCTGGTTTTAATGGTTTTTTTTTGCGTATTTGCCAAAGGAAAAATAACATAATTTTTATTATTCTTATGTTTCTAGCGCATATAAAAATTTGTAACCCTCTAGTCGTTATTGTTTGTTATTCGACGTCTCGGGTGTTTACGACGCGCACTTCCATCGCTAGCTTGATTGCCATCACGCATCGACGGCCACCCAATCCAAGTGTAACGTGCAAATTGCGTCTCCGGGGGCGGCGAGCGCGTTCGTGCGCGATTGATGGATTTGTTCCGAGTTAATTTCTTGCGGTACGCACACCCGGCGCGTGTCAAGTGTGACAAAACGTTCGCAGTTGAATTCCGATGCGAGTATTGAGCAAATAATCTATTGATGATGGTGATTTAATATTTCTCGAAAAATCAATAAAACCGTTAATCTTATTTGGAGCCATTGATAGTATTAGGGTGAAGGTAGATAAAATTTATGAATTTATCGTCCTCAGATAATAAATAGCTGCTTTTTGCTCGATGCGGTGGATTTTTCAGGCACGAATGTGCACCGCGTGTTTGTGCACGTTCCAAGCGCATTCGACGCGCCGAAATGGAATGGATGAAGGAAAGAGTGAAATTCCTCGGCAGCTCCCTGACAACCACCCCACAAGCCTCCTAATCTCTGCCTCCACCTTCGTCGTATTCGTTTTAAGGTGCGCACACAAAGGTCTGTAATTTCATCTGAGGTCTACGTGGAAACAGTACTTACACACTTGGATTCAGTAAATCTAATCTTTCTCCAGATATTATATTTTCTAGTCTAATTTTCCACCTTACATTAGATTTCATTAGCATGTCACTACGCCATCCATCTCTTTTCTTCTGTTACCATCGTTCTGTCTTCTGATGCAGTCCTGCTGGGACGACCTTGACCGTAGCAAGAACGCGCGCGGCCAAATCGATTACTTTCTACGCGCGGGCCAACGATAGTACGCCCGGCAGCCGCCGCCACCCAGCCGACTACAACCGTCTCCACTATGCCCAACCAGGCTTCGATTAGATTTGCGCGGTACTACTCATAGTATGCGGATAGTACGCACACATTCGACTTCGAATCCAGTCCGGAATATTAAGTGGCATCCCAAACATTTTCAGTGAACTGAGTCTAGTTTAGGGAGTAGATCAGGAAAAGAAAATTACAAGAGCAGTTAACTTGCATTGCATTTATTTTATTCATTCATTTCGTAAAACATATTCAATATCTGATAATTATCAACTTAATAAATATATCTTCATGTGATTCGTTGCCAACCTAATAACGCATCATACATCATCCGATGCAGTTCAAATCTTCCACAAATGTTTACGAAACCCAACAACAACTCAAACTGATAACAGTAAACTTTGGAATTTTCATACTCATGATAACAATTTCTAAATTTAATAGTTTCATCAAAATCAGCGCGTAATGTTCACTCTTTTGGGTATGAATTTGACAAATTTGCATCAATACTTTGCTTAGTTAATTACATACGCATTGTTTAATTGAACATGGTATTGACTAATGTCTGTATGTATGAATGTGACATTTTCGTAGCCTAAATAAAGCTATTGCACACATTTGCGACGTAATTATACCATAACAACATTTCTCTATTGTATTAGATTCGGAAACTATTGATACTCATATTGTAATAAACAAATCAATCCTATTAATTCAACATTGATATGGTACTTCTACGTTACAGATGTGTACACTTTATTTTAATTCTTATTGTAACCACATTTTAGCAACAAATTAACCAGTTTAATTTGTTTCGAAGCAATGTGTCTTGTGTTTAAGGAACGTTGTAACACTATGCATAGCATATCAGTGCAGATATAGGCTAATCACATCAATCAAACATTTGTGTCTTTTTATAATCCATCATCTCCGTGTGGTTGTCAAATGTGTTTGCGTCATTCCGTTATGTGGTACATTAACAACCACGTCTATGTCTTCTGCTATCTAATACACATTTTGGTTCAGTCGCAAATGAATACATTCAACATCTACATCAAATTATATGATGATGATCGATGAGCTAATGTATTCTATATGTTAAGTGTAATACCAGTTCTTAGTCTACGATTATAGTACATACGGTTAATACTCGTTAATCGTAGTAATTTACAAATATTTAACAATGTTTCGTTCGGAGATTCACTGGCCACTTCCAGTCAATCAAATCATCAATGCCGTTAACATTAATTTCGAAGTAGAGAAGCGTCTTTGAAAAATGGAAGAATGTAAGAATTTGTTTTTTAAGTTTGTTGCTTTTTCTTAGTGCTACTTGTTTCTTATTTGGGGGGAGGGGAGATATAGCACGAGGAGAATCGAAAATGTACACAATGTACACAAAAAGTACAAATTTCTTAAACCAATCTGCATAACTTTAACGACGTATAGTTTGTTAGAGCATTTTAGAGTAGGTTTCAGTAGTGCAAATGCTTAAAACGCATTTGTTGCTTGATTGAATTTTATTGAAAAGCCACGACTTAAGCTGCCTTTAAATGTTTTCTATCGATTGGCTAGTCTTTAAAACATAAGCACATGTTATTGACTGTAGACTTACTTGTAATTGGAAATCAACGTGTCCTTCTGAGTTTAGTTGAGCATTGTGGACAAAAAGCCAGGATCCACCGAAGCTACTTTAGCAGTAAGGAAGGCGTGCATGCAGAAGAGAAGACTTTGAAGGATTGCACATTCCAGTTCCTAAATTATCGAACATTAAATCAGCTTTTATCGTTGCATTCATATTACCTTTGTCTCGATGGCTCTGGTATCAATATCCTGAAAATGTAACTTTAACTTAGACTTTCCATCGTCAGAAGATCCTCGTAACTGTGAGAATTTAAATTGCCAGAGTGGTGCCTTTACATCTGTTTCATGCAGAGAGAAACCATGATTCCAGTCCAGTGTCAAACCAGCGGTCTTTCCATTATAACTCACTGTGAAGGTCTTGTTCTAGAACGCACACATTTTCCATTAAACTAATACCAAGTTGATCATGTTTAAATTAGTTTAATTTGTTCGTAACTTTTTAACTAACCCCAAGTTTCATAACAGCAGTACAAACAGCGCAATGCCAGGCATTTTCGATTCTCAGTAGTTCCTGTCTAGTCTCCACTGAAAGGTACCGGGAATCTTGGCCGGAAGTCTGCACCAAAAAGCAATGCTGGCGCTCATCAACATTTTCTGATTCCTTCACAACGCGGAACATGGTTTGGTAGACTTTGAACATTAATGTGCATTGTGTCCAGTCAGCCACATTCAACTGAAACAATTCTTTACAGGTCAATAATGGATTTATATTACGGGAATTACCCACTTACAGGTGGCGTATCGAACAACATAAGATCCGTTCCTTTGAGGGCAAAAAACCTTGGTTTGTAATTCTGCCACGGATGATTATTATTCAGCACACCCTCATTAACCCAACCCATGTACTCAATTCGATCCGACACCGTAAAATTCCGATTGTAGAGCTTCATCTGTAAATGTGTCAGTCCGATTATATTGTCGCCGATGTATTTCAACCACTGAGAAAGAATAGCACTGTCATCACAGTGGATTATCCCAGTCGAAACACCGTTCAGCCCACGGACTTCAAACGCATTCGGGCGTAGTTTGTCAGTACCAAAAATGTACCGAGTAACATACGCCATCATCAATGGTAAAGTGACTAAATCAGTCCATTTGGTGGCAGGAAGTGCTTCAGACTCAGACTCTGAGTATAGGGAGCTAGGTCTGCTTCCAGTGCTGTTGGTAGCCAGTCGAAGACTTTCATCGCTGTTGCTTTCCTGCGGTGTTGTACCACTGAAGCTAGAAATGCCAGTAGTGCTTGCTAATAGAGCGGCTAATTCTTTCTCTTCTTGTTTTTGTAGGAATCTGGTTGCTGCCTTGTAATGTTTCACGGTGAGAACTACTAAGTCGCCTGCATTACGAAGGATGTTGACTGCATCATCGTGGGGACATGCAGTGATATATTCCCCGTTAACTTTAATGATCGCATCGCCGACGAAGAGTTCTCCCGTGGCATCAGCTGCTTGGTCTTTGTAAATGCGGGAGATTAGAATGGGAAGTTTGTGTTCGGCACCTCCTTTGATACTCAGACCTAAGCCCCCGACTTTCTGGCGAGTAATTTGTACCATACGTTCCTTAAAACATCATCACGTTTTTTCCTTTACATTTTCATCACAATTTAATGCTGGGATACCTTGCTATTGGTTGGTTTACAATCGGGTGGTACTATTTCCTCTTTTTGTAGCCGCAACACCTCCATGGAGAGATGCAGCCGCACTGCATAAGGTTTGCTTTTCCCGTCACTCAGAGCTACCATTCCAGCACGGACCTTCAACTTTTGGTCCAGTTTCTCTTCTATCGGTGTAGTCATACGGTGTGCCATGGTGTTGATCTTCATCGTGCCAACCCTATAAGTTTTCAATTTGAATTTCCGGCCATGATCCAGAATTTGTTCTTTGCTTCCTACTTACTTGCCTCCCGGTTCACACTTCATTTGTCCTCGTGCATCCACCTGCCCGATTTCCTTCCCACCCACTGTGGGTTTCTAGCATGTTGCAACCCGGAAACGGGTGATGGCAAAACCTGCGGCCATCTTCGCCTGGTTTGGGCCAAAACAACTCTGATGTCTTGCTGACCAGGACGAGGTGAACGCGATGCACAACAGGTTTGCATCTGGGATCGAGTATTGATCGCTTGGCGCGGGGCCAATAGGGTTGGAGGGTTTATGTCTCGACTACGTGACATTGGGGAATAAACTAGGGAAATAGGTTTGCAGGATAATCCTATGGTGCGATATTTAAAACTTTATTTTGAGTTGTTTTTGGGGTCGAAACAACGCGTTGGACAATAACCCTAAAAGTAGATAAAACTCATTGAATTAAGAAAAGAAACAAGTCAACACGATAAATCATAAGTAAATTGACTTTAATTTTCAAAGTAAATTAATAAACATCTTGTTTCTGATTACGCAAGCCACTTTTCTGCAAATATATTTAATTTCATCCGCTTAACATATCAAAATATTAATCTCAGAACAGTTCATTACGCGTAATGAACCAAACAACAAATGTTGTAAGTACAACATCCAGGCGCCGTACAAAACAAATTTAATAACTCTCATGTGGAATTTACGCTGTAGATATATCACTGTCGCGTAGGCGAATGGCAAGGAAACATTACAGGCAATCTTTTACGATACGATAGCACCTCATCCGTAAACAACCACAATATACGCCGTTAATAAAATACAGAACAAACATCATCGTTTTCAAAATTCACCCAAAAACTACCGTATTAAATACTATTTTAAACATTCTTTTAAACTGGCCGAATTATTTTGGAGCAATGGCTTTGGTTTTCGATTCTTTACAGGACAATTTTTTTACATAGTTCCTTATCTAATGATTTATCCTAGACCCGATCAGAATGTACAATCACAATTTTTATGGCCCCAGTTTTGGCAAACCGTGGCGAATCAGTCGCCCACATCGCTGTCGCGGTCTCCAATCATATACAGCACCTGGAAAGCAATGCCGAGCAGTAATGTCCCCAAAAGATCCCCAATAGCAGTTAGGTAAGGTATGGCAGAGTTGTCAGGATCGACTCCAAGCTTCCACATCCACGCAATCATGACCTGGGCGATGTAAAGCAGTAGAAATACTTGCAGCAAGGCAGCAGCGAGATAGACGAACATGAAGATTGGTGTGAACGATGTATGGCCGGCCTGCAGATAGCTGATAGTGTAGGAGAAGATTAAATGTCCTGGGACCACCATCAACATAAGCATTCTTGCTGTACTTGCATGTGGAGTCTTTGCGGTGTCACAGAAAGCAACACAAGGACTAAGGCAAACATCTTCACCTCTAGGTAGTCGTCCAATGATGGTTTTTGAATGTAGCTCTGTTGATATTCTACTCGCTTGTACTGCAGCAAGATTGCCACCGATTCCATTGATGACCAATTGGAAAACAGCCACTCCTTTATACTGGGATACCGTAAAGTCTAAAATCAATCCTCCACAGCTTGATATCACCATTGCTATAATTACGGGAGACCATCCTGTATCTAGCACCGCTTTACTGTGTTCATTTTTAGAGGCAAACCAGCCCCAAAGAGGCACAAAGACGATCCCAATGATAATTACCACTACTGGTAGCCACGGCAATGCATCCCTTGTCTTGTACAGGTACGAGGCAAAGTATGACAACAGTGCTAATGTGGTCAAATCACCCAAGCTAGCCGCAATCGGCGTAGCTACATTATCTGGGTTGATATGGAAGTGTCTTGAAAACAAAATCACACCTACCATTACCAAACCCAGAATAAAACTTGCCATGAAAGCTGTGCCCACACTACTGGCGCATAATAGTAGAGCATGTTGTAGGTTGAATTTTCCGGTGGGAATCCACCCGAATATTACAGCTGCAATCGACGCGAGGAATCCAACGACGATTGCTTGACATTGAATCAAGGACAGATTTCCGGCGATCAAACTCCACTGTTGGGATCTTGTATCAAGATGTCCCAGGTTAGCGTGGGTTGACAGACGTGACGCCAAAGTCATCTCCAGATTACCCTTTAACCCAAGTAGAGCTGGGACTAAGATGTACACCTCAGAGACATTTTGGAATACTGGCCAATGTTGGACTAGATCAAGAAGAAGTGATGCAGCTACCATTCCAAAACCTGCCAGCAGGAAGGGAATGAACATCTGCACTGATGTGGCCAAGATGGACTCTTTTGAGAATTGCACTTTTGGTTCATCACATGGTATCAGTTGGCCCCTTACTGAATCATCATCAAAATCTTCCTAAAATCCAATCAATACCCGACTGGATTGTCCAGTAAAATGTACTATATCAACGTGAAGTTATACTTACAGCATCCAGATGTAAAGTCATGGTTCTCTTTTTCTTCTTGCTTTTGAACTTCCTATGAGTGAGACTATCATCTATGGAGCTGTCTGATGACATGGTTCCAACCAGAGCAGCTGGAAAACAAGCAAACTCTCGTCAGGCACGGCTGTAAATCGGCGTGCCAGCATGGCATGCATATTTGTTCGTTGCGATAAAAGCAATCAAATATTTGTTACACTGCTCTTGGCAAGCGGGACGTTAATGGCGTTAATTGGCGTGCTAACCTCACTCTCATCTTTGGTCGTTGAGGCGGATTAGTTGAGGAGATTAATGGGTCTAGTTAGGTGGTATAGATTGAATTGCGAGCCAGCCGAAATGCACACAGCACCTCGAACCACCTGTGTCACGACGAATTTTGGACGAATTGATGGGTGTAAACGGTTTGAACGATGATACAATGCGCGGTCGGTGACAACCGCGACGATACTGTGATGTCAGCTGACGCCTTGTCTGGCCTTGTTCCTTCATGCCTGGGTACCAACGGCAACTATTCAACGCTCGATAATTTCAAATACTTGCAACATATCAAACAATAGAGAATATGCCAAGAATTCGCAATTTGCCAATAAGAAATGAATAGCTAAGCGATATGAAACTGTTTTTTACTTCGGATTGTTCAGCATGGCATGGCTGAACTTAAGCGCTATTAAACACCATCATAAAAAATACAAAAACATCGAGAAAAAACCTATTTGTTCAAAACCATATTATTCTCTCGAACCACCCATCACGTTACAACTGCATATTGTATGTGGTGTAAACTTCTAGTTAAAAATAGAATCACCATATGCTTAGCATTTTGAGGTTTAACTCAACGTGAAGCCGCACAGATTCCTCATCTTCACTGTTTCCATCATGATCAATTTAAAATTTCATATCTATTGCTCTGAAATCGTTCAAAAACTAGGTAAAGATAAAACCGAACAATTCGGATCTCTAACTGACGATGCATCCAGAGTCAAATTCATGTTTGAAGTGGCCGAGCAAGTTAAATTCGACTTGGCCACTTGGACACCCAAAGATTTCGATCGCGCAGAAGCATTGAAAGTAAGCGGGAATAAACTCTTTCAGCAGCGGAGCAATTTCCAAGCTATTAATATTTACAACGAGGCTCTTACAAGATGTCCCCAGGACTATGGTAAGCCGTATTTTTACCATAAATCATATTTGTATTAAGTGAATTGATTGCAGTGGAAGGACAGAGTCTCTACGCTATTTTAATTGCCAATCGCAGCGCTGTCTTCTTTGATAATGGAGAATACCACAAGGTTTTAAAGGATGCAGCTTTCCTAAAACAATATGGACACCACCCAAGTCCAGAAAAAATCATCGCGCGAGAAAAAAAGGCACTTGATTTTCTCTACAACGCCGTTGATGCAGATGTCATCGAGTTCGAAGAAGATGGCAGTATAAAACTGCCTCTTCAGGAAGAGTGGACTTGGTCCTCGAAAAACTTGTGCTATCCAGCCCTCTCTAGCAAAGTTGCAGTAAAAGAAGATGACGCCTTCGGTAGATACATCATAGCCAAACAGAATATTAAATCCGGGGAAATTATCGCTATTGAGAAAGCCTACGCTTCTATTATTTCCGGGACTGTTTACCGGACCAACTGTGCGCATTGCACAGTATCAACCAATCAGATTCATGCCTGTGCAACTTGCTGCCAAGCAGTGTTCTGCAGTTTGAAGTGCCTGGAGTTTGCGAAGATCTATCATCAACATGAGTGCTCCATTTTGTTAACTTTGTTTGACGCGGGAGTGTCTGTTAACAATCTTCTTGCATTGAGAATGGTCACTCAGAGGCCCTTACAACAAGTCATCAAAGAAGAAGCGTATGCTAGCGAAGAAAAGAATGTTGTCATTTACAAAACAGAAGATTATTACAATGTATCAAGGTTGGTTAGGCATGAAGATGCCAGCGATTCAGAAGACATGCGTCATTTGACTTTTATGGCGATTCTTCTGTTGAAACTCTTAAGAAAAACTGATTATTTTGGGAGCAAAGAAGGAAGTGATCTGTCTGAGAATGAGGTTTTTATTGGAAGATCACTTTTGAAATACTTACAGATCCTGAGGTTTAATGCACATGAAATTTTTGAGCTGCAAAATGTGACTGATGGCAAAATAGGAGATGATACCTTATATAACCAGTGGTACCAAACAGGTGATGTGGGCGCAGGAATCTACCCTACGTTGGCATTGTTTAATCATTCTTGTGATCCATCAGTCATCAGGTATTTTTGTTGTTCAACGAGATTTTATTGGCAATGACTTTCCTTTCCAGATACAACATCAGAAACACCATGGTTCTGCGTTCAATTAAACCAATTAAAGCTGGCGAAATTGTCTATGAGAACTACGGTTCTCTTTATGTGTCTACACCTAAATCGGAACGTATTTCCAAAATGGCGATTTTTTACCGGTTCAATTGTATATGTCAGGCCTGTGTAGAGGACTGGCCTATGTTTAAGGACTTTGATCAAGGAACATTGCGCGTTGTTTGTGACTGTGGAGGCGTTATTCCTACAAGCAAAGATATCTCAACACCATCTGTTACCTGCCCAAACTGCGATAAGGATAAAAACATACTTCCGGTTTTGACTTCCCTAATGGTAGGTGCTTTGTTGTCACTTGAAGAGCCAAATTCGATAGTGGTGGGATTTCAGCCTTTGGAACCGAAAACAAACAAAGCTGAGGAACTCATTTCCGGCGGGAATTTTGAAGAAGCCAGGATTCTATTCGGAAACATTTTAGATACACATTTGAAGGTTCTAGCAGCTCCCTATCCAGACATGGTGCAGATACAGAACAGACTTAAGGCTTGTCTTTTACATAGAGGCGATAAAAAGTTTGACTACCACCTAAAAATTTAATTGTCTAGATTGTAATTCAATGAAACTTGTTATCATTTGAAGTAATACGCACTTGTTGAAGTCCTAATCACCACCTGAATCCCTCAACACCTGGCAATATCTTATCTCGATCCATTAAATTCCAAACCATGTCGCTTGATAAACACAGTCATCGACTTGATTTCATCGTTGTTCTTGATTAATCAAATGAAGATGAATTTTATAGTAATTTGTTTTCTGTCGTCTTTCATTGGTAAGTCGCCACAGATATTCAAATCACTGCCAAAATGATGAAAAATTTTGGTTACTTAGCAAGTGTCACACCAACTGCATTTGATTGTGATACCAATGACTCATGTCTCGATGGATCAAGATGCGTTAATCAGTTTTGCCAATGTCCAGCTGGTATGATTTTTAATCAAGATGGAACCAAGTGTATTAAATGTAAGTTAGCTCTATTCCTTCAATGGCCGGAGAACACTGAATTTTGCTTGCAGTGGCTGCTACAGTAACAGCAGCTTGTAAAATTGATGCTCAGTGCGCACTGATAAATGGGCCAGTACTCTGTAGGGAAGGAAAGTGTCAGTGTGCTGATGGATATGTATATTTGAGGAAGAGATGCGTAAGAAAGTTGTCAAACAAAGCAGGCTGTTCGAATAATGATCAGTGTTTTGATGGAGTGGATTATAATTCGAGAGTTTGTCAGAATGAGACTTGCCAATGTGCGGATGGATATTATAACAGAGCTGGGTTTGATTGTAGGAGGAAATTAAGTAAGTATTCGTATGCCATATTGAGGTAGAGCAAACTGTACAACGGATTGGAAATCACTGCAGGCTAGAATTAGATCAGAAATCGCCGATATTTAAAAAGGCTAACCCTGTTTATTTTATGAAAGAACATTCCGTGATTTCCAATTTGCTGTCTGCCTATACCTAAGTAGTTTTTGAGAAAATTGGGGAATAAATGTTTAAATTAGAGATAGGGGAAATCTGCGCTTTATCTTTGGACTGTACGGATGAAGGAGCTATTTGTGAGAACAAAGTGTGCAGGTTAGAAAATATTCTCTCAAGTCAAACCTTCTCGTATCTTCTCAACCTCACAACACCTGAAGACCCACATTCAGAGGATCTGGTAGACAACCTTCCTAAACAAACTTTTGCTGACGCTTGCCTCCCTGGTGATACTTGTGAGGATCCCTACGCTGTCTGTTCTCCTGTTTCTCGTACATGTCAATGCCGAAGTGGGTACTTCTTAAAAGCCACCGCTGGTAAAAAAATCTGTCTCTCGGAGCTTGGCAACACCTGCAGCAAGAAATCTGAATGCGCCACTGGGTCTACCTGTGAAAAAGGACGTTGTTCCTGTACATTAGGCAAACACTACAGTGCTCATAACCAAATCTGTCGTGCCACTGCCTACCAGATGGGCATTGACTTGCATTGCAGTAATGATGAGTCTTGCAGAATGCTGGGATCCCATTATGTTTGTAACAATACTGACAAGTTTTGCAGGTGTGAGAAGGGGTATAAAATTAATGATGATTATATATGTGAAGGTAGGAATTGTCTTTTAGAAAAAATCTTAATTGGCTTCGAAATTAATTGGTTGTCCTTTTGTAGTAAGCTGTTTGTTTGATACTGATTGCAAGCCCCATGAAGTATGTGATGCCACCTACAACAAATGTGTTTGTGGACCAGAATATAAATTGGTTGGGAATGTGTGTATGCCAAGGATTGGGGGAGAATGTTCGGAGGAAGTTGACTGTGGCGTGGTAGAGAATTCAGTTTGTGATAAGATAGTTGGACGCTGCAAATGTAAGACTAAATACGTTCCATATAAATACGAGTGCTATAAGGGTATGTTATCTTGAAAACAAACCAATTCATAAATTCTAATTATCTCGGTATTACGTTCAAAAATAGAAGTGGATGTTGATGATATATGCCTTATAAATGATCAATGTGTGCACAAATGGAACTCAACCTGTACCCCAGTCTCAGTTATCCGTAATTGATGTAGATGCGACAAAGGATTTGTTAATGTGAAAGGAAATTGTTTACGAATTGCTTCACGTACGTATAGAATATATGGACTGTCTTTTAAGAGGGTTATGTTTAATTTAATAATCTAATGACTTTCTTAGAAATCGGTGATTATTGTACACATCCTGCGGTTTGTATGCCAGACACTCGTTGTGAAAAATCAAAATGTACTTGCACCAGAGGCTTGAAACCAAGTAAAGATAAATTGAAATGCCTGAGAAATACCTCAAAAAGTGCCTCTAGTTGCACTTATCAATATTCGTTGTTAACTATCCTTAATATCCTTTTAATTATATCATATATAGGCATCTAATTTTCCTCGGCCACGTATTATTGACCGTATGTAGGGTATTAATCTGTATTCTGAATAAAAAAAAAGTACGAAGGGATGTTTGTATATTTGTTGCTATTGGTGACACATTAGCATATTCCGTTGTGCGGACTGTCGCTGCTCTCGGCATTAGCAGTTTAGCCTGGCGATGGACACTGATTGCATACTCAATATCGTTGCACTGAAAAGGGGGTAAAATGCAAAAGACGTTGGAGATAAATTGCAGGTGAGTTTTATAGAGAGATTTAACTACACAAGTATAGCATAATCTTATATGATGCACAAAAATGACGGACTGATTAAATGCCTTAATATAATTTGCTTATGTTAAGTAGTAATCGAAGGGTCTAAGAAGTATACTCGGGATTGACAAAGTTGTAGACATTGTAACGACTTTCAATTGACATTGAGCAGGACTTATCAGCAATGCAGGAATCTGTTGTGACGTAGAATAAATGTTAGCACAAGTAGATTCATTTTGAGGTTAGACTTCATACCTTGTGAACAACAGACACCATCAGCAGCACATCTTCCAGACCCTCGTCGACAGGTGGCACTTCCTGCAATGCATGGTTCATGCTCCAGAAACATTCCTTCTCGTTGGCATCGAACTGTTTCTGGTGTGTTCATGAGACACCCAAAAGGACCGCAGCAGATGTTAGGTCCAAAGCATTGACCACTATGTTCAGGGCCACATGAAATGCACTGAAAAGCAGCAATATTGCGCTCACGTTCTAGGCTCAATAGTTAATTTCGTAACTTACAGGTTTTACATTTGCTTCCTGGAGATACTTTCCACTTCTTTTCCCGCCCCGTGGACAGTTCGTAATGAGACAAGCTTGGAGCAGTTGACCCAGTGCAAGGAGAACCACGAAGAAGGCAAAGCACTTGGAGATCATTGTCGTTGTTGTTGATGTTCTAAGGGCCGTTGAAGGAAGACAACTGTATTTTCGGTCTGGACTTCCATCGTTTTATATAGTCAAGCAATTCAAAGAAATATGCTAAGTTGAGATCTGAGTGATGCAAATCCTTCGGGAGTGCATTGGTAAATTGTAATTCACTATGTCTGACTCTGAAGAGGATGATACGCCCGTGCAGCATGTGAATGTGGTTTTTGTTGGGGAGCCAAATGTGGGAAAAGTCAGTGCCACCATTGACAAAAGAATAATTCATATGTAAATAAATGTAATATTTTTAGACTAGTCTGATACGTCGCTTCTGTTTTGATGATTTCCTGCGTCAATATTCGCCAACAATTGGGTCTGATTTCTACATTAAGCGATTAATACTGCCAGCTGAGAATGGGCATAGGCAGGACGTGGTTTTGAAGATGACTGATATTGCTGGGACGGGGAGGAAGGATCATATGTTGGATAAGTACTTGTTTAAAGCTGACGTAAGTTGGAAGAAGTAATGCTCAGAATCACTTATTCTCTTTAGTTTAATATTAATTAAATTTTTTTCGATATTAGTCTTAAATTTCTGAAGTTTTATGTTAATTTTTCAAGATGATTGTCCTGGTCTACGATATAACAAACAGAGACTCTTTCGATCATCTAACTTCCTGGATCGACGCCATTACTGCTCTCATAACGAGCCCACCTCTAACAGCAATAATCGGGAATAAATGTGACCTAGAACATCAACGTTGCGTCCGGCTAGATATAACCAAACAACTTATCAAGGAGCATTCATTTTATAGCTTTCTAACATCAGCTAAAACAGGGGAAGCCACATCTTCCAGTTTTGTTGAGTTAGTGGCAAAATATGTTGGCATTTCTATGAAACAAATTCAGAGAGAAAAACAGAATACGGTGTTGAAAGTGGAATTATCTGCTGACAAACTCGCACAATCAGTGGTGAGGAGAAGAGTGCATGTACATGAAATAAATTCATCTGTTTGTACCATGCAATGATAGATTCGTATCTGTGAAAGATAAATTCGAGGTAAATGTAATTAGGTGAAGGTTGCAGTGAAAAAATCGTTTTTTATAAATAACACTTTATTTTCATCCATTTGTCTAACAGTAATCCTCATGAAACATGAAAAAGGTGTACCTTTTATTTTTTTGTTTTAACATTCTTTTTACTTCCACATACATTTAATTATCACATTAATAATAATCTTTGATAGACTTGAATATCTCCATAAATTTAGTTTACATCACAGTATAAGAGAGATAGAGAATGAAATAACATCCAGGTAATCAGGTAATTTTAAACCCACTCGACAGTATTAAAATTTGTCTCCTAGATTAATTGCTTGTCGCCGTTAGTCAACTCAACGTGCAACATCCAGATGTGTGATACGTAAATATTGCAATACACTAATAGTTAATATTGTTTTGTTGATTGTGATCTAGTTTTATTTAGTTGGTTCATCGATTGTCTCTCTATGCTTACATTAAGTCTACGTTACATTAACAAGTATCTAATAAAAAAGTCAACAGAAAAAGTAACAAAAACATGAATATGGTACAGTTAGTGCGGTTAATTTCGATTTGACGACAAAGAGACATGCTTGTCCCTCTATCGCTTTGGAATCGAGCAGGGACCACTTTCATCAAATTGGTCCTCATCTGAAGAGTCGATTTGGGATTCAGCTAGAGATGACTGTTTAGACAAAGACTAGAAAATATTAAAACATTTGTAGACTGAATAATTGTTTAAGTTTCTTATAATTACCTGCTGTAATTTACGTCTAGGAGGAGATCTCTTATTCCATAAAGCTTCCAATTGATCGAAATGTTGACTCTGAGCAAGAGAACCCTGTTTATTAGGCAATCCACTCTGCAAATATATCACGTGTCATTTTTCTACCGTTGAAATAATCTTATAAATTTCTACCTGTCCTTCCTTTTGAGGTATCTTTGATATCTCCTCCATACTAGCGGAAACTGAGAAGCGCCTCTTAAATCGTTCATCTACAGCTGGTATCACTAAATTAGAAGTCAAATGAGCGTATTTCTTCTGCCAGGTATAGGTGTCCAATGAGACTTCCTTCTTGAGCAAACGACGGAGTTGTCTTTTAGGCGCTGTTTTCGTAGGATCTGAAATTGAAATTTTCAAAGGTGATTCAAGAAGGGAGAAAACTTCAAAACAAGTTGAAATGATATCTTACTTTCAATAATATCTTTTTCAGGAGCACAATAAGTAGGTAATTTAACGTACTTTGCAGGAGTATTGTGCAAACAAATAATGGGCATATATTGAGTATCCTTCAACATAACAGAAATCCTCGACAGATCCGAAGAAGGTTCCACCCTTATTATACATGCATGCATCTGCAGGGAAGTCAAGGGCAGACCTCTTTTTGTATCCCAGATAATAATACTCTTGTCGTCTGAGCCTGAAATGGCAATGGTGCCATCCCCACTACACTTCACGCACGTGATGTAACTCAAGTGTGCTGATAAAGTGTGTAAATCAGCTCCTGTGTTGATATCCCACACAATAAGATTGCAATCACAAGACCCACTTATGACTATGTTTTTGTCAGCAGCGGATACTGCCACGCAAGTTACTGCATCAGTATGACCAATGAGAACCTGTGAGAGTTTTCCGCCTGAAGCTTGCCATACTTTTAAAGACATGTCTCGAGATCCAGTTATAAGATGAAGGGAATCCATTGTAATGACAAAGCAAGTGATCTCCTCCGAATGAGAGACAGTGTACTTTTCGTCGTCTTTTACCAGAGACCAGATTTTCAAAGTGGTCGCAGCATTGGTGCAAACTGCGTATTTCATGTTATTGGTCACGCTGACCAGGGTAGAAGGACCTGTGACTGATTGAAGGAGGTTTCCATTGTCTGCTAACCAAATACAGAGGTTATCGTTGCGATCACTGGAGATGATTCTGGTAGAATCCATCATAACCATTACGGTTGAAACAGGTGCTTGATGGCCCTATAATTATTATATTAATAACTTCGAAATTTCAGGTATGATGTAGGTAAATACCTTGAAAGTAGCTACCAAAGACCCCAAGGTTAAGCCCCATACTTTAACAGTTTTGTCTTCGGAAGACGAAGCTACAAACAAAGTATTGGGAGCAAAACTGACATCAGTGATAGCTGCAGAATGCGAATTCAAAGTCAGGAGTAGTTCGTGGGTGTTCAACTGCCAGACGTTGACAAGGTTGTCACTTGCTCCAGTTGCGGAAACTAAACCATCCCTAGCAATATCCACACAAGTTATATATCCAGTGTGTGGGAGGAGATGATGTGCTGATTTCTTTAGTTTCAGAAGATTACGGACGTTATCATCAGACCGGAATGGATAGAAAAGAACTTTATTGCCACCTAGAACACCTTTATTTTAGCGCCACCTCTTTTCCAATTATTCTAGGAGTGCGTACCTGCCGTTAAAAGAAAATCATCTTTCTCTGTTACCCTCACAGCTGACACTTCTCCAAGTTGACCTGTAAGTGTCTTCGCGAGTTTCCCACTGTGGACATCGTAGATATAGACCCTTCCATCTGTGCAACCAACCACCGCACGGCAACTGTCCTGAGCCAGACAAATTGATTTCACCTTGAAACAAAATGCGTATTGAAGTTCTTCTTCATAGTTGCTATCTCGGTGTTATAAAGTTGCTGGTGTTGACTTA
>JAODIE010000004.1:5861670-6062216 GCA_027575565.1 Diploeciton nevermanni | reverse complement strand
TTGACTTACTCTGGATTTATGCTCGCCCAAGCTGTGCAACTCTGTTCCTGTTGCCAACGTCCGGAGGTACAGATTGTTATCCAAACAAGCGGTGAGTAAAAAGACCGAGTCGCTAGACACATCAATCATCCTCACTGGTGACTGGAGCTGGATTGTGTTCAGAACCGTAAACGATTCCAACGACCATAAACAAACAGTGGCATCATGACTGCCTGATACTAATACATCTCCAGCTGACGTCACTTTAACTGCTGTTACCGGCCCGCGGTGATGGTCAATCTTCATCACCACTTTTCCTTTTCCCAAGGAAGAAACAATAATACTACTGTCCTCACCTCCACTGACAATGACCGAGTTGTTCAATGCACTTATAACGCAAAGCACCGGGGCAATATGTTCAACGATTCTCAGAGTCAAAGTCAATGCTCGAAGATCCCAAACTATGATACTCAAGTCCTCTGACCCGGTTAGAAGATATTGAGATTGTTTTGTAACAGCCATGCAAACTACTATGCCAGTGTGCCCTTTGAAGGTATGAACTAAAGTATTGCTCATAATGTGCCACAACTGTGGTTCATTATCTGGACAGCAAATTACGTGCTGCCCACTTGGGGTTGACTCAATCAAGCGGACTCCTGGACTATCAACTATTTTACTCTGGGCAGGAAGAACTGGTTGAACCCAGTCTGTCAAAGGAACTACAAGAGGAAGAGTGAAGCCATCACACCATGCCATGGCGGCAATAACCAAGGTGTTGAAGAGACCAGTGCCAGATTTCTCGATGACTGGACGTAACCAGGTGATTATCTGGGTGCCAAGTTGGTAGGTATCCCTTGTGAGGATGTCAGTTGCTTTACGGATTGCATGATAGATAAGTTCGATTTCTCTGTCGAGAAGATAACAACGGACGTGTTCTAAAATACAGCGAAGGTAGCTTACTGAGATGGTATGAACCTGTAAGGATCATCCAGAATTTTTAATAATCTTGTATTCATAATAGGAGTAGGACTTACAGCAGCTAGCATGAAGTCAAAATTGCACATGGTCAAAGTTTTCAGTTTAAAGACATCACCAGCTTTGAGCAGATGTATCCAGGATTCTTCCACATGGCGTAAACTGTAAGTGACGTCACTATGTAGAGTAGACTGGAAAGGAGTTTCTTTGATATCGGAGGAAAGTGGGGCTGCAAAAGAAGCAGTCAAAATCTGTTTTACGTTCAAACTTAAAGGCATGTAATCCAACCTGGCTCATCTTCAGATTCGCTATTTTCTTCATCACAAAATTCGGCAAAGAACATGTTGGCAATCTCTGCATGGATGTTCTTTTGTTGTTCCTGGGAGGTAAGGTATCTACGTCGAGAAAACTCTTTAATGTTCTGATGTCGCCATTGAATCAGAATTTTACCACTCATCATTTTTTTACAGCAAAGATTACCTTAAGTTAAAGACATTTCAAGATATAAAGTAGAGAGTAATAGTAGTAATTGGCTTACCCATTTTTCTTCTGACTGAACACAATGTAGAAAAATTAAAATCGGCATTTTCCAAAGAAATGATAGAATCTAAAGTGACATTACTAGTGGGCATCAACATTTCCAGGAGTTCGGTCTCAGTCAGGCCATATTCGGAGCAGGTGATAAAAGAGAACAATCTGCAGATTGCAGAGACCCCAAATATTTCCTCTAAAGATGAAAAGGTTGCATCTAATTGGCATTGGAATTCTTGGACAAAAGGCAACTCCATATAACAGTCTACTCCTTTCATTCTTTCTTTCTGTACAGATGTTAATCGTAACCCATCCAGCTCCACTCCACTCGTACAAATCAAATAACAATTCTTGGGTAAACTAATTGGTAACCAACTTAATGCGGATACCACATCTGAATCTAGTGGATTCAGCAAATGTAGGTCATCCAGGAAAATAACCAGCACTTGATTCATATCTTCAAACATCCTCAACAGTCGCTGAAACCAGTTGTTGATATACAACGGATCAAAAGATGCATCCTTTGGCAGAAAGCCATCTGGTAGCTTTAAAGCAATACAAATTTGTTGACATATCACCCTGAGGAGCTCCAGGCTGTAAGACGATCTGGGTGTCGCCGCAACGAAACGTATAATTCGCAGCAGCTTACAAGAGAACCAAGTCTCGAACTGGCTGTAGATGGTTTTGATCAGAGACGTTTTCCCCGAGCCGGCGTTGCCATAGATGATAATCGGATTGTGACGCGTTTGAGCAGAATTGCAAACGATGGTTTTGATCCTTTCCAGGATGTCACTATGGGTAAAGTCAACATCGGGTTGATGGAAGTGATTGAATGTGAGATGAGTAATATTCTCTTGGAAATTCTCTTCGACAATTTTCTTTCGTGATTTGAGCTCAGGTTCTTCCACCAGAGAGTTCTTAATGAGAACTTGTAGTTTCTTAAGAAGAGCATTTTTGAACTTGCTGAGATAGGATTCGTGTACGGGATGTTCCGAATCAAGTCCTCCAGTTTTCCAAGGCACGCTGAAGGAAATAAAAAGAAAGTTGTTCTGTAGTTGTATTAGTTAAACAGTATTACACCTAGTTAAACTTGGTTCAATTTTGATAAACTTCTGGTAAAGTTGGACCTACTTAAAATAACATCTGTTGTCATCCGGTATCAACGTCTCTACGACCTTTTGGAAGGCAATCATTTTCTCCGCGCGATTTCCGTCTTCCTTGTGAGTTTCCTTCAAAACAGACAATATCATGAAAGCCACAGGAAAGAACAAAAAGCAAACAAATAAGTTAACTCCAACCTACAAGAAATCGACTCTCGTTAGGCCTTTCCTCTGGAAGCTCGAAATCCTTCAAGACAGCAAGGACGCGATTAGCGGCGTCAGGTGCCAATCCTACTTGACAAAATGGAAGTATATTATCATGCTGTACAATTTTTTTTAAATATATTTAATGCGATGTAAATACCGGTAGCATGGTGGAATTGTTGTTCGACGATCGATTGCGTCAGCGAGATGTACTTCCGACGTGCGGTGGCATCCAATCGGTTTATTGCTTCGTTTAACGCGGCTCGTAACCCGTCAGCAATGGGTTTCCACTCGTTATTGCTTAATTTCCTTTTAAATTAATGTCAAATTGATAAAACAGGTTCGGATTGAATTTAGAATCAATTCCAGCTTACTTGTAGTCACTTTTGAGTATGAACTCATTCTCATGTTGAGTGTACCACTTTTCCAAGGTGGCATTAGGGGTCTTCAAGATGACTGACATTAAATCGGCTTCAATACGATAGGGTAACGCGCATGGTGAGTATTTATTTCCAATTAGTGCCTAACAAATCATAGAGAGGTATAACTAGTTTAATGGCAGGAAATTTCACAGCTTACAATAAAGAAACATCCTCTTGAAACTCGATGGCACTCTCGAATCTCCTCGAAATAATCCTCTTGAAGTGCCGGATCATAAATGTCCGCCTCACTAGTGCCGTATTGCATGTCAACAATTTCCACCTTTGGAAAGGAACAGATCAGTAATGACATTCACAAACCTTGCAATTAAGTCCGTGTATGCAACTTACTTCAATTTGATATTCATTGCAAACAGTTTGCAACTCCGGCCCCACAAACTCCAGTAGCAATTTCCGCTCATCGGCAAAGTCTGCAACAGCAGTTGTTTTGGTCAACAAAATGGCCGACACCGAACGATGCGATTATGCATTGTGTAGGCCTTTTGTGTGGAAGACAATAGGCACATGGACTTAGTTAAACTCGTGTGAGCATAACATTTGACCGAATTACAGAATCTGTTGAGTCAGCACATGATTAAATTGTCCGCCTCGGGACTGGGATGATAGATTAAATCAAAGCTCTTTTAAATGAGGAAAGCATGCTAGTAAAATAAGCATAAATTAAGGGTTTATTTGTTTACGGCACAGATTTTCAAGACTAGCGTTATATTGGAGTCTAGCCAATTGGTTGAAAGTGCGAGTTGGGTTGTTGGTTTTCTGATTTATTCCCTGGAACACTCTAGACCCTAAAAGCAGTTGGCTTGTTCCGTTAACGGTTCTGCCGACTAATTTAACCGAGCTTTCTGTGTCATCTAAGCCACCGCGATGGGATAAACCGAAAGGATGCAAAGATACAGCCTTGCCCATAATCATTCCGTATCCTGTTCCGACTGAGTAACGTTGCATTGCCTCCATACTCTTTTGTTACATATCATCAGACACATTCGAATTGAATTACATAAAATGGAATTGTTTCGAGTTATCAATCACTTAACTGCAACGTTGAGTGCTGAGCTAACGTCAATCTACGAGTTAAATTCGCATAATTCCTCCCAACTCAATTAAAACCAGCTTCAGGATGTAGTGGGGAGAGTGAGTGCCAGTCAGTCAAAGTTGGAATGTCCGTCATGCACAAACTTTTGGGGTAGTTGGCGATTGGTAGTTTTCGCGATGGCCGTATTCAATTTGCATAGTGTTAACCCAATTGAGCTGGTTGCCTGTGTGCTGGGGGGACATTAGTTGCTAATCTAATCTCCCGCACTGTATATTTTCTCCATTCAGAGTGCTATCAAGCTATAATAATTTATAAACGAGCTGAAAATAGTCTGCGTTTTAATTCGTTATGAGTTTGAAATAACAAAGTATGTTCGAGTTTACTTTAATAGTGTAAAAGTAGAAAATAACTAGAATTTTTTGTTTGCCTGGTGATGGATTTGAATTGAGTTTTTAATAAGGTTGGTACATATATAAACTCATAATATTTCAATTGTTTCAATAAATTTTAGAATGAAAAACGTGAATTTATATTTTCTTGTCTTGATGTATTTAGTTAGCGCTTAGTTTTCACTGTTGTGTACTGAAACAATTGGGAAAATAGATTTAATTTATGTAGTATTCAATTCACAATTTCACAGGTTCTAAGTGTTAACAATTCAGTTTTAAGTTTTAGGAAAAAAAAAACAAGTTAAAACATCAAGACACTTTACTAAAACAATAAAAAATGTATTTTCTATTACTATAATGCTACAGAATTTAATTTCCGGTCGTTTTCTTATTTAATTCAGCTACCATCCTAACATTCAAACATTGATATTTGCTGCTTCCAGAATCAATCTTGTTCCACTTCTTGCTATTGTTTTTGGTCATTCACCCTCTTTCGCAGAAAGTTAAAAACATGTGCTTTGTGAGCGGGTATAACATAAGATTAAGCTCCGCGCCGGAAGCGAAAAGAAGCCCGCACAAAATGCTTCTTTCATCGCGAAGAACATCGAATACAAAAGGTAAGCACCGAAAGGCAGCATCAGGAAAAGTGTTAACGCATGTTCCTTGCAGGGTATCAAAGTTAACGATGTCTTTATATAGTTTTGCGCACATCCAACAAGAAGTAAGATAAAAAGCCGGCGAGTAAAACATTGCATCAATGCACAAGAAAGAAAAGAAAATTTATTTTTGGTGAAACAAATAAACAGCAGAGCATAAAGAGAAATACAGAGTATAAAGTTTTCTTCACTAATTGTTTGTGCCAATTTGAAACTTGTATAGTTAGTGATATGGCTTGCAGGTGGCGTAACGAACGTGCCAAAAGGTTTGACGTATGACAGGAAAGACGCACGGATAGAGGGCAGACTAATTTGAGAGCTCCGTTTGTACTCGACATAAGTTTGATTATTCTCATTCCCTTTCACATTTTACCGCAATCAATTAAGGGCGATCCCCGGGAAGACCAGATAAAGAAACGCAGGCGATCCACAGCAAACATCCTCTCACGCTAATTCTTTCGAAGAAATCTAGGAAATTATATAAAACGGAATTCTATTAATTGCGACATTAAACCATTAAAGACTGTTTGCTGCAGAGCACTTTCTCCACTGTATTGATTTTATTTTTATTGGCAGCGTTAGAATTGCAGTCGGTATTAAATACATTTAATGGCAATAAAAATAAATGCATAATAAACTTTCACGCAAATAGCTAGGATTCGTTCATATTGTGCTGGAAATGGGGAAAACTTTATTAAGCGGCTTTTTCATGATCATCATCAATATTTCTATAATTATTACCTTGCATTAAGTATAGGTTTTTATAAAAGCATGATTTTTGTCATTAATTCGTACAATAACTTGCTGTATAGTCATAAAAATAACTTTTTATTATTACCACAATAATAATTCAATATTATGTGAGAAGAGTTATTGGTGAGAGGGAAGAAAATTAATAACTTGTGATTTAATTAATTTGACTGAAATTCAACAAAACTTAAGTAATCGAAAAAGTAAAAAATTCGTATTTCTTCGAATGACTTTAACGTCGCTTCCCTTGGTTAATGATGTTCCGGTTGGGTAGAAATTATTTAAATATTTGCTTGTATTTTAAACAGCAAACATCCAGAGTTGTGGAGCTATATTTCTATTTGTTATTATATTTTAAACATTTTTAATGTTCTGCTTTGCGGGTCGCGGGTTTGACCCTTGATGAGAATGTATTCAACAACATCTTGGCTCTGTCATAATTTATGTTTTCAAGGTTGTTATGGTCTACTTTAATTCAAGTAGTTATGATTAAATGTTGAAAGTAGTTTATGAATTTACTTCTATACCAGGCCAATGAAGTAAGTAAAATGGTCTTTTCTGGTAAACATTTTACCCACTTAGCCCGTGGGATGTGCAAGAATGTAATAAGCTGTGTTGGCTGGTGCTGATGTGAAAACAGATGAATTACACCCTGTACTAGAACACAAAGTGCATAAATCAACGTCACGCGCACGTAATGCAAGAGGGAAATTACTATAGTTTGTTATAACTTGCAAGGATATCTTATTTAAGTATTTTATTCCATATAAAGTGCTTAAACCAAATAATGTGATTTCAGTGGCTTGTGTTTAATCTTATTGAACAATTTCCGTGCACTGCCCATCGAGGCCTGAAATCAATTACGATAATTAAGGCGGCACGCCAGTCGGCATAAAAGTGTAATGAGATAATAAGGTAATTTATCGATTGTTGGAGCGCGTGCAGCGCCGGATGCCGCAGGTGGCCGAGCGCAAACACCGGAAGCATAATTAAACAGCGCTTCTTTGCGTGTACTACGGCAGCACTACGTCCTATTTATTACCGGCCAGCCGCCCCGGGCGTTGCGGCGCCTATCTGGGCATTTTCTCGCCGTGGAAATACCAGCTGGGTATCAGACGTGCTCGGCTTTATTACATTCTCTTTTTGTCTCTAATATTTCATTTTAGTATTTCTCACTGATAGCGTGAAAGATGATTTATTATTTTCTGCGTGTGAATATTCTTGAAATCAATACGTAATTCTAGTTGCATTTTCAATATCGTACAAACTACGATGATTTCGCATTTTCAGTTTTTCTGTCATATTGTATTTTAAATTTCGGATTTTTTTAGCTGACATTGAAGTGCCATGAAGCTTTTAAAGGCTGTTTGTGTTGGGCTTTATTTGACTTGGTTTTGATGGCGTATAAGTATTTGAAAACACTTGAATATATCAGAAGGACAACTGAAGATTTAAAGAAAAATATAATTCTTTCGTAATTTGTGATATTTTTTGAGAGTTTGAGGAGTAATAATTTTAAATTTGGAACTGATAGTATTTTAACATCTCTAAATCAAAAAAATCTAATTTTATAAAAGATATATTTTAGGTAAAAACAAAACTAGTTTTACTAACTGAAAAATATGGCAATATTCAATATCTTTTTTTATATCTTTGCAAAACATTCTTGGAGTTTTATTTAAAGAGCATATTTCAAATAAAATATCACCATCTCGTAAGAATAATCTTACCTTGTTTAGTGCAAGCAATAAATATTTTCACCAACTTTGGCGCTGGCCACTTGCTTGTCTTGTGTCCTTGGAGAATCTCGAGGATCGTGTCGTCATTCTTTGTGTTCTTTGCCGTCGTGCTACTCGCATTTCTATTCATTCCGCTCATTTTCGCTGTTTTTTTTCTATAAAACGCGTCAAAGCCTGTAGCTTTAATTAAACATTACTCTAGGATCTGAAAAACAAAAATAACACTAATGAAAACATTTCATGTTTCATGTGTATTACTCCTAGAAAATGTAGAAAGATTGCATGAGGATAGCTACTGGTGGCCAAAGCTGTCAATTGCAGGGGCCTGAT
The DNA here is from genome assembly GCA_027575565.1 of Diploeciton nevermanni. Classification (NCBI taxonomy): domain Eukaryota; kingdom Metazoa; phylum Arthropoda; class Insecta; order Coleoptera; family Staphylinidae; genus Diploeciton; species Diploeciton nevermanni. Next base: position 6,054,090 of record JAODIE010000004.1, on the reverse strand, counting down.
AGAATGGCGGTTGGTAACTTACAGGAGAAAGGGTTAGCAAAAAGGTCGGAAATGGCGTGATTAAAGTTCACGCATTGCACTTAAAGCACGGTAATGGCGTAGAGTCCTTTCCTAGTTTCGATGATGGCGAAAATAGCACGACCAATTATATTACTGGATTTAACCAAAATGCAGGAAAGTAAATTAATTGAAATTGGTTGTATCAATTCAATCACAATTAAAAGTCAGTCGATTCCTTTAAATCACTGATTCCAACTGAAATTAAATCACAGCGAAATGAAACATGTAGCAATGTTGTGTATATTCTGTCATCTGTCAATACAAAATTGTAGATAGTGGAAGCAGTCAAGTAGGTAGAATTGCAGCGAAACCACAGCTGCCCTTCAAACCGTCGCCTTCAATTGTACCAACCACACAAGTGGCGTCGTAAGACCTCGTAAAGCACTTTAATGGCGGATGCCGCAAGCCGGAAACGAGCTTGCTTTTACAGAATTGCGAGGCGCGCAACATTGTGCGACGGATTTATTTCTTCCACGACGCGCGCCTTGCAAGCAATTTCCAATTAGTGGATGGAAAAATCGGTGAATGGCACAACTGTTACAAGTCTGCAATTTGAAATTAATGGCGAGATTTAATAAATTTAATAAAAACAACAGAACAAAAATATCTTAAAAAACTGATAATTTTCTTTGTAATTAACTACTTGAACTGAATTTGTATATTTGATATTGGAATATGCAAATTTCAAGTTGTGCTGAATTCTAATTAAATTTGTTGTTTTGGAATTTCCATACTAATCCGAATTAAATCTCGGAATAGTCCATGTTAACATCAAAATCGCATTCACTTTTGCAGTTGGACACCAACCATCAAATTCAGATTTACTGCATCAAACTCTCTATTTGGTTACTTCTAATTAGTTAGTTTTAAAATCCATTCTAAGAAAACTTATGGAATATTTAACCATACATCTGTCCACATACTTTGACGTTTTACTTCCTTCTCAATATTTTATTAAATTCCATTTTAACATGATATTCCATTGCTCTCTCTGCCATAAATTTTTCACGCGTTAAAACACATCAAACTTCTTTACCTGAAAGCTTTTTCAATGCCACAACTTCAAAGTTATAACTTTCTCCTATACCCACTCTTTTTCTCTTCTGCTTCACTAGACTACCCCAAAGTTTTCCAGTGTTACAGTTTATTCCGACATTCATACTCTGCCACTTACTACTCAAACTATACTTAATAATAAATATAAAATAATAAAGTAAGAAGCAATAAAATTCAATTTTAATTATTTACCTGATTACTGGTAGTGTTCGCCACATACAAAACTTTTACTGGGTTTCTTTATTTTCTCACTTATCTTTAGTGTTTTCCTAAGTTTTTTCTCTTTGGAGTCATTCGATTGTTCTGCTGGTGCGAAATTGACCTGCGACGGCCGCGTAAATTGATTTTTCATTGTTTACTTTTCACGCGAGATGAGTGCCGAAAGGCGAGAGTGCTTTTTGATCACAATTGATTGCGACAATGAGAGAGGTCTTTGTTCTTCAATTTTGCAATTGGCGTGGCGTTCATTTGCGAGGCTATTGAGTGAGGAATTTGAAGGAAAACAAATGAAAGTAAAATTTCTACGAAAATAGAAATTATTGCATTAATAAAAAGACCTACACCACTTTATTTCCGCTCTAATAATTTCTATCTAAAACTAAGATGAATTGTAATTTTTACTGCCTCATTATTAATATGTGTCACCATCACAATTTGCAATGACTATTTATCATTTTCTTGCGTGTACACCCTTATTCTAAACTTTACAAACATCCCTCATTCTCATATCGTATTTAGACTAAAAGCAATGCAATGTCTTGTAGGGTTATGCTAGATGTTCAAAGGTTAGTAATGAAAATAATGAGAAATAAAAAGTTAATTGTGGAATATCTATGACCTGAACATGGAGTGGTTAGTATAGTTGGAATGTACTTCATAAGACAGGACAAAACAGGACAAGAACCTCCTGAATTATGCTAGAGGCACAGATACAACAAATGGAAAATTGCGTCGTTTTTCATATTTTTTCTATATTTTAATGTCCAAATGCTCATTGAATCAAATACTTTACAGAGGGTCTATAGAAACCTGCAAATAATCACTTTTGCTTTTTTTGTCTCCTCAAATAAAATAATTTTTGTTTACAAAAATTGCTATTATACCCTTACAATGATGTGTGCTTTTCTAAAGTGGAAATTTTCGCAAACATCGTGGAAATTCAAGAGGAAAGTTAAGAGTCGAATACCAATTCAAGCAAATGCAATGGGAAACTGGAGGAAATTAAGTTTAGCATATGCTCCATAAAATATTGATCGGAATAGAATAAAAAGAAAACGTATATCACTTGAAAACTCTAGATGCAATTTCAACTCGTCATTTGGTTTTCGTTACTTTTCTTTATTTTCCAGGCAGTAAAATCAATCACTTTACATTTTTCACGTGTGTAATCTACGTTGGATAATCGACCTGAAACATCTGCTTCCGGTCTAAAATGCAGCAGGTAACCGCCGGCTATTTCATTTAGCCAAACAAAGTCAAGCTGTTCTTTTTACAGTTCCGGTGGTCCTACTGTTCCTGCAATATGGTTGGTGCAGAAAGTGGATTTAGTTCAGGTTTTATTGCTTGTCAGATGAGAGCAAATGCATTTTGTGGCTGCTAAGAATGGCTAAAATGTAATAGTATAAAGGAGAAAATCCAATAAAAAGATATTTTGAACTGCTGCAAAAATTTTCCATTTTCAATGTTCTAATTGAAATGTCCCGACAGTAAAAACGCTCTCTCATTGTTAATTCAATCACCGTTTCCATTTTCCATTAAAATCCTTCTTCTCTTTTCTCTTCTATTTTCCTCTAACCCCTCCAACTTGCTTACAATCACGTTTATAAATTATCAATTCCTTCCTCTGTTCTTGCATCAATAAATGTATCAAATTCCATTTAGGTTTCTATTTCTGCGTGCCTTGTAATATTGATTATGTCACTGAGTATTGAAGTAGGACAAGACAGAGTACAATAATCATGACGTCTTTGAATCTATTCATAGCTGACATTAATTGCAATTATTACGAGAAACGTCAAAGCTTTGTGATAATCACAATATTTTATTATTATATGTAATATAATTAATTATTTCATATTAATATCGCGTATAAATTCTCATAATTTATTGTTTCTTGCATGAAAACATAATTTCAGTGCAACCACTTTTTCTTGTGAATTATCTACTCTCTTGAATATGATTGATATTGAATATGAATCAATTTGCAGTAAACTGCATAGTGAATACGTAATTGGATAATTATGTTAAAATTATTCTATTTTTCCATTATGTAAACGTCGCAATAAATGTCTCTAAACTTTTTGTATTTCACGTATGGCCAGAGTTAAAATACGTTAAGTCGCTTAAGTCATTTATAATTGCATTAAAAGACTAAATTATATTGGATTAGAAACTTCATGAATTCTAATTCTGCCTAACATAGTTTGTTAATTAGTTTTTAAACTTTTTTGGCCAATGTCTAATTGTAAAGCAATCGTTTTGTCATGGCTAAAACAAGATCTACTTTGGTCTTACTTATCAAACTTTTCATTTTGAACTTCGAAATTGATTATAAAGTCAACCATTAAAGTAACAAGAGCCAAAGTTTAAAATTAATTTATTTCATAAAGTTTACACCGAAAAAAAAAAAAAGATCTGATCTCATTAAAACCTCATAGAATCTTTTTTAATTTATATCCTTCCATATCATCACATCAATCTGTCGCTAATTAATCTATAAATAATTGTTCGCCTTGCATAATTTAGTACACTTTTAACCCAAATCCAATATAAATGATAATTGATACCAAAGTTAGCATTAATTAGAGCTCATCGCCTCTTCCTATTGCTATGCCACAATATTATTGAATTAGTAGTATTAATAATTTTTGTTATGATAATTTGACGTCTGACGTATGATTATTGACGTCAGGCCGAATGAATACGTTTGAATCTCTCGGAGACTTTAGCGGAATAGTCACGTACAAGCTGCCACCGCAGCCGCCGCAACCGTCAATCGATAAGCAATTATGATTGTGATTGGAGGTGATTAAACATTGCCGGAGATCACCGGACGTCGCTTGGTGGTGGAGTGATGATGACTATACGTTGAGATGTGACATGACAATGTCAATAAAATGGAAATTATAAATAAAGAGGTTGAATTAAATTGGTGCTGCTCTTGGAAATTAACAAATTTATTGGGTATTTGAATTCAATTGTTTTGGTTTGTTAGAAATTGAATTCAGCAGGTGTTGAAATTGGAACATAAAAATCAACAAAACAACAAGGATTTGATGAAATATTTTAGGGGGTAGAAATGCGGTTTTTATTATTGTATATGATTAATTAAATTAAAATCGTGATTTTCAATAATACGTAAAATTATAATGAGCACGGTGTTCGTAGAAACGGCACGTGCCCATTGTTTTCCAGCCCCATTTCTGATTTCCGCCATCCTCTCGTGACAGGTACATCCATTTCCCAAGTACGTACGAACTTCCCTAGCGTATACGCGCGGAAAACAAAGGAAAACAAGTATTACGAGGATATAAAACGAATGCAAATATCACCGAAACAGCAGGAAAGAAATGTTGCCAACAGAATGCAATTGCAGTAGGAGGACAGGTAAAGGTAAAAATAGTTTTTAGAAATAAACAATTGTGATAGAAAAAAATCCGGAGACATGAGCCACATTGAAAGGGTTTTGAATCGTGGGAAACTAGGTCACGCGTTGGAAAAACGCACCATGTTTTTGTTTAGATGAAAAAATAATACAATGCTATTTTTGTTTTCCTACTTATTTTCACCTCTCTCTAAAAGGCAAAAAATACCTACCCAAACTTAGTAATGCAACGTTCAAGGCATATATTACGGTATTACATTAATTCCCAGTGATTTACAGGAATATGTCCGTCGGCGTTGAAAGCACGGGAATAGCGAGGGCAACGTTACATAATCATGTGAGTCTCGCTGACTTCCCGGACAGAACTAAAATCATTGCGCTAATGAACATTCAGCTTCTGCTCCTGCTGTTTATGTTGTTGCTGCTGATGATACGATTTAGATGTTAGTAGGTCACACAAATATACAAGAAATAATTATTGTGTTCATTTCTATCATTATTCGGTATTCCCAACGTATCTTCTATAAAGTATGTTTAATCATTCTTCCAAATATTTTCCTTTGCATAAGTCCTAAAGTAGCTAAACCAAATCATAGATTTAACTTGTTTAACTTGAGAAATCATTCGATTCCCACGTCTCCGGAGTCTCTTTGAAGCGTTTAACGTTCGTCACTTTCATACTCTGTTCCCTGGAGACTACATCCTTTAAATATTAACGTCTAATCCTTGAGGTATTGGAGCGTAGAATGAAAGCGTTGACAAGTGCAAGACATTAAATCATCATGATGAATGTACTCTGTTTTAAACCAAAAGTTCCAAAAATTGGAATAGTGATAGATAGATATGGTAGAGAAATTCAGAGAGTGTGAATCATTGACCTAACTTTTCAACAAAGACAAGAATAGAAATTTCTTAGTTGAAGAAGTGAAAAGTTTTTGTTTTTGACGTTTGCCAAGATTAATGTGTTTTATGATGGCAGAAATAACAAGGTTTTCTATGAGTGTTTCTAGTGTAGTCTTGTAACTCCTCGCATTTGAGATGAAAATGTGCTTTTAGTAGAAATTTTGATTCAAAATATTTGCACACTTAATGACGTCAGGGATTGATAAGCGGTTGTTAGAACGCGCTGATAGGCAAGAATGTGAGAGATTATAAGATCAAAACTAAAGCCTTCGAGGAGTTAAGTTGACTTAAGATTTTCCAATATATATACAAAGACAATATTTTACTACTCTGGTTGCTATCATCTATTTTCTAAAATTAAAAATATGAACACAGTTCTCGATGTCACAAATTTATTCAAATTAAGTACAATTTAAACTAACTTTTTGCAAACTTTTTATTTTCTAAACTTTGTCTTTTGCTGTTTTATCATTCCTAGTACTTAGTGTTGGGTTTAAGTCAAACTTTGTCCTTAGCTCTTCGTTCAGCGCGTCGAAATTGCATATTCGAAGGTAATTTTAATTGAAATAGACAAAGCTCGCAAACTTCCCGGGCTTTTAATACACTTAGGACCGCTTCACTAACTTTTCCCGACGCCGACGTCGACGATGCAAAGTTGGCAATTGTGTTTTTAAATTAAATTTCCATTCGGGACCAAAGGTCATATTTTTTAACTAAATCACGCGTCGAAACTGTTTGCGATGACGAGAAAACAGTAAAGTTCGTACGTAGATAAACGTTGCATTTATTAGATTAATGGAAAGAGAAAGGTAAAAATAGAAAGAAGAGAAATATAAATATTTTATGGACTATGATTGGAAATAGGATATATGGTAAATGTATAGTGGCGTGGGTAAAGCATTAATTATTTGACGTTTAAAGGGGAGAGTTGGTTGACAGGAAGCTTTACAAAATTTAAAAATAGATGGAAAAGAAATTTAAAAAATCAAGACTGAGTGAGGTATTAATCAATCAATAATAATCAATTTTTAAATTTTAAAAGATTGTTCTTGTTGGTAATCCTGATTAAATTACACCCATATTGGATTGCTGAAGATAATAATAATTAGTATAATAGATCCACCCCAGTTTCTAGTCTAATTCTAAACCAAATTATTTTACCCAACTACATTGAATTTAATGAGACATGTTATAAATCCCTATCTTAATTCACTGTAGGCTCTTTTTATGAGCAACAAAAAGTGCCCATCACACGTTTCGCACAGTTTGGTATCGCCGTCGGCGGCGATAAAATGCGATCAGGTCACGCCACCTCCGGCGCTGGCGGATAGCGTCTCGTCATAAATAATTTTGCGCATCGATTGTCCTCATTGCTGTCGAGCAAATTCACTAACCGCATTTTCACTTCCATGAAAATTCCATTACTGCTATTGGTAAACAAAACATGCAAATACAATCCAACATATTTATTAGTTTTTGTTGTCTAAGGATGTGTAGATAGAGCAAATTTTTGAAATTTGGTGCGCAGCGGGCGAAATTTCGTTAATTAACACATTTTCAAACAGGACGCGCCACAAATCGTTGAATAGTTTGGTAAACATTGCAGCAAGCGAACATTTGTTCACCGTAATTTATCAGCTCAGGATTGGCAAATACAAAAAATGTGTTGATGTTGGCGCCTGAATCACAAGTGTGGACTGCGTAAACTTTTCAACTGTCGTCAAACTGACGCAGAGAAGCAATTGAATCATGTTAAATGATTCAGTAAACAATCAACTTACTTTTTCCACTTGTTATTATCCCCGTCAAAGTTTGAACATTCCCGAATGATCGCTGATTCCAGCTTCCAAATCTATGCTATTTATACTCGCTGCGCAAAGTTGTAATAAGTTGCAATAATAAACACACTCATTAAGCGCGAGCGGCGGCGGCGCAACAATTGCCAGCGTCCAAACACATCCAACAAGTGGCGTGTGCCGGCAGGTGCGTACCCTGGGTGCGCTGGGATCAATAGTTTCACTATCCGGGAGTGCCGGGAGTGTGTTCCTCAATGAGTCGGCAGCGCGGAGGCGGCGTACGGTGCGACGCGATCGCGAGTCGAACGCGCACTGCCGGCGGCCGCGTGCTGGTGTGCGCCACGCGGCTGAAATACGGACTGAGACGGTCTGCGAAGCGTTACGGCCACCTCTACCGCCTCCAATGATGGATTTATAGTAACAACAAATTTCCTCATTGAGATAGCTTGCATGCAATGTGTGAGAAAGCAATGGGAAGTCAGAAGGATATCTGAGCTTGTTTAGACTGTTTGGAAGGTTCGCATGCGCAGGCGGTGAATGTTATCAGCTCTAGTCATTGGGGCGGCAGCAAACACGGTTTGTTTGCGTCCGCAAGCAACAAAAACAAGTGCGTGGCACAATTCGGGGTGCGTCATCTGCGAAAAACTGTCAAGCCTTCCTGGAAGAGATTAAGGAATGAATTATGCTGGAATTGGAGAAATTAAAATCGAATTAAAGCAGAATTAAATGGCAGACTACAAGATTAATTGCAAACTATTCAAACTAAACATTCGCTGGACAAAGAAAAAACGGAAAAGCTTTAAACACAAAATAATTACTTTATGCTTATTTTGATAGCAAATAGATTTTTATTACTCTCCTTAATTAAATTCTATTTTAGTCTGCTTAGAACTGGTTTAATGGTTTCATCTCTGCAGTTAAAATTAATAAATCTCTAATTAAACCACAAGCGTTAAAGCAAACGCACCAGTCTAGGGCATAACCAGGACGTAGGCAAAGCATGTAGGATAAAGGATAGCTGAGGAATGAAGAAAATTCGCGATTATTTGGATTATGAAAACTGTACGAAATGTTTCTACAACGGCTACAAGGAACAGCTGTCGATGCCTCAGAATGAAAAGCTCTGGAAACATAAAGTAAAGCGATAATGGTTTTAATTTTACGTTTCAACTTTTTTCATTCTTGTTTCAGGTCACAATAATAACAGTGAGAGCAATGATTAAGTTGAGCAATGATAGAAGAGTTTATTCAAGATGAAAATTAGAATCATGCGGGAAAATAATATTCGCGCATGCGCAGCTAGTTCTCCGCTTAAATCTACATTAAATATTTAAAAATATATTCGAGCTTATCTTAAGTAAATTTAAGGGGTTATTTAAACTACCCAGTTCACAGTTTCTTTTAAGTCAGTACGATCCGAGAAAATGAGGAAAACTATATTTTCAATTTTCTCAGAGAGTGTAGACTTGCGCCATTCCATTTCATAAAATAAAAGATGAGTTTTTGGTGAAAAAATTTAAAAAGTCCAGTGTTAATAAATAAAGTTTCGACCGATTTCAATAACTAATCAATATTACTAATTGAAATACTGTTGATTAATACTTTAGGAAAGCAATTGTAATAATTAATTTATGTTATTTGAGTTGAGTAAACGTAATATAAATAAAAGTCAGTTTTCATTTATTCGAACAATATAATAATAATAAGAGTTAATAAACTTTACAATCATAAGGGCATGTTTATACAATAAATCTCGCTTCATATCGCATTACAACTAATTCATAACTTTCACTAATGATTATATTCTTATGAATTAAGGAGTAAACATCTAAACAAACAAAACAAGTAATTACACAATAATTAATAAGTAATATCATTATTAATATTTATAATCATCAATAGACTGCACAATTGCATCCGGTACAATTGTCGCAATCACCTCCTAACTACCTAGTGAATATAAAAATTTATTTCATTGCAGCATCGATTTATTAAATTTATAGCGTATTTTGCGCAAAGTCTTTCCAGTCAACACTAACTATATTAACGTACCTTCAATTGTCAATATCTAAACTGAAAATTGTTGTAAGATTGTTTAATTATATCCTTAATAAACTCTAATTGAAAAAGAGAGCACAAATCAATGTCTCAAGCACAGTGCAGTGTTATACAACTTTTTCGTCGGTGTTAAAGGTTATAATTGTTCAATGTAATAATGCGCTCAATGCGCAACTGGTTTATGCTTAAGTCTCGCTTAGTAATTAGCTTTCTAGCATCAGCGATTTATTTGTGCTAGCGCGTTCAAGTTATGTCTGTAAGGCAGTTACTTAGGACAATACAAATATATTTGGCTAAAAAGCACTGTAGTCAACTTGCTCTAATTAGTTAAGTTGATTGATTGGTAGCAAATTGTCGAAGGGACTGTGTCAATGTAGAGTTAAGACGGAAGATTCTCTCCGGGTATTGCAAATTCCGAAGATTTAAGAAGTTTGGATTGAATGTAATTGAAAATCAAGTAAATCTTTAACAGTTGATTGGTTAATTGGTTAACTCCAAATGCCATCTTCAAGTCAATTTATCTCCTTTAAACCTATTTTCACACTAAATGTGGCATTTATCAATGCAAAGATTAAAATCAGACAGATGTTTATTGCCCCTTTTTGTCCCCGTTTTATATTGACTCTTTCTCTGTGCATTCGTAAATGTCAAGTTCTATACTTGAACCACCAAAATCAACCTTCAATTTACTATTTTTTTTTCCTTTACTAGATAACTAATCTCTTCTACTTGTCTTAATTCGTTAAGCTTCTTAGTTATCTAATTCTACTAACTCGTATCCTATACCTCGTTAGCCGCGATGAGATGATGTCGATTTCAAATCAACGTAAATAAGTAAGATTCCTATTTCAAAATTTTTGTTATTTTTCTGTCCGCCGTTTTACTCTTAGTTTGATATTCGTCTCTACTTTAATCTAAACTAGTTTAGAGATATTCTAATTACTTATCACATATTGTCGATATTGTTTAATCAACTCTAGGTCTGCTCTACTTAAGCTTGATGGTCTGATTTGGTGGTTTTGTTGGCTTCTCACATTTCCGGTTAATACTGATGGAAGAAGATGGCAATCGGAGATTGCTTCAATTTGATAATTGTTTAAGATCTACTTCACTTTCAGCTTGCGCTAGTAGGCCCCATCGTCATAGTCATCATCATCCTCATTGGGAAAATGATGCATGTACTTATGACAGGCCCTTCCACATCCTGGGCAGTACCAATAACTCAACACTCCCACCGATGCCACAAAAATCAAATTCGGTATTGCAATGGAGAGTATAAGGTGGCGCAACGTGTCATCCCAGGAATACCTCGCGACCACCACATCCGGGTACACTCTAGAATAGTAGCACGGAAAGGGTGTACCAGCAGAATCTCCACCGTACTGCTTTGCAAATCGTGTGCAGTTCACTCCTGGCGGGTAGCCACATCCTTCTGCATTGACCAGAAAGCGAGTATCCGCCACATCCCACTCTAAAGGCACCGGCGGCCGGTAATCCCGGAACGGTACTTTCGAGTAGTTGACATAGATCTGATGGCACCGGGTTGCTTCCCGCGTGCAGCCTTCGCGGCACGATGCCCAGGAGCAGTTGCGAAGCCCCTCGGCATAGACGTGACGTGAGGCGACGCACGTGACCGGCTCCGGCTCGTAGTCGGCGAGTAGCGCCGTCACCGCCGGGTCCACCACGAACGGGATAAGGAAGAGAAAGGCGAAGACGGAGAGAATCGCCGTGGTACCGAGACACAGCGACGCGTACCACTTGACGGACTCGGCCACGGAGATCATCTCCACCTCCGGCTTTTCCTCCATGTTGTGTTTGTATGGTTCCTAAAGCAAAGTTTGCACTGCAGCACGCTGTCCCCCTATGCGTTGTAGACGCTGCGCGTCGCTGATTCAGCCTCTATCCAGCAGCAGGGGAACGCCTAGAAAAAGTCAGAAAATCAAAGAAAATCCTTCACTTTCAACCTCCGTAACACCAAGTATAGAACCCCAATAAAAAAAAATATCGTACCAACATCCCAAATGCTACGTTGAGTTATCAAGCACTCAACTGCTAAATAAGGAAGATCAATAACCTCTCGCTACGCGCTAGGGATGACACACTTTCCACGTCCGCATCGCATCGCACGCCGCCGTCCGACGCCGGAAAATTGAGGAAAGCCAAAACTAAACTGTATGTCTTTATACACAAGTTCTTAACGTTTAAACTGTAATCAGAAAAAAGTGGTACAGCTTGAAATTGCATTCTGACAACCTGACTGCCCTCTCCCGAAGCGTCCTTGCCAAGCGAACTTACTTCAAATCAACCGCAACGAAAATCAATTTCAGTGCCGAGAGCGTGAGTGTGCGGAGCGGTGACGAACGGACCAGAAACAAAGAAATCGAGGCGTGATGGTGGATATTGCAGGGGAGGGGGGTGCAATCAATATATGCATGCATACTATATCGCATTACAAAACAACTGATAACATCAAACCATAAAACATGACTAGGTCACGTTAGAATGATTTCAAGCAGGTGGTTCTTACGTGATTGATCTCAGAGTGCCATAATATTGTTTCCATTCCCACCTCCGCCTCGATCAGTAAGGTCATTCAAAGAGCCTGTCTTCTCTACCATGCCAGCTGCTTGAGCAGCAGCAGTAGCAGCAGCTGCTTCCTTCGCAGCCGCACAACCTTGAAAGCGCATCTTAGCGTCATCTCCAACGACAACTGTCCTCTGACACAACACCAGAGTAACGCAGGATACGCAGAATAACACCGTGGGCACAACTGATGCAATCATAAACTGAAATTTCTGAGTCTCCAAATCAAACCTGGCAACCACTGACGTGGTATCAATATTCGAATAGAAGCATGTGAACCTGGCACGTGCATTATGATCGGTTCCATCCTTTCCATACACTCGTAGAAACTCCTTACACTCGTCTCTTAGAGTATTGACACATCCTTCAAGGTTGATCAACAATCTGGAATCATTTGCAATGATAAGGTCTTGTTCAGGTGGGCATATCTTGTGCGTTTCATCCAGTGGTACGGTGTTGAATACACTCAAGTAGCTTAAGTAGGTGAAGTTGGTAAGGTCAGTGAGGACATTGGTCTCTAGAAGGGATCCATTAACACAGTCTACTGCAACTACTCCGCGGCTGTCATTCAATATATTGAAACAGGATGCCATCATAATTTTTTCCTGTGATTCGTTCCATATCTCCTCCTCGGAGTCTAAAACCAATGCTCTTTGACAGTTGGATAAGTAGACTTTATCTCCGCTGAGAAGTATAACGTTTTTATTTCTGGTTGGGATGTCCACGCAGCGGCGGTCACAGTTGTATGGCGTCCTAATTCTTTCACAAGTTCCTCGATTACAGCTATAGAGTCCATGAAGATCAATGCAGGCAATTTTGCCACGTCGTCCGGAGCACTTGAGAGGTGGGTCCGTATCTCTGAACGTACACTCGAACGCATCTGTAATGTTTATGCACATACCAGAGGTGCAGTTGAAGGTCCCAGTGAGGTTCTTACACTCATCTGCAATGCACCTGCTCCGTTTGGCATTCTCCTGGTCTATTCCATAGCAGGTTTTATTCGCGGTGTTTGTACAGTTTGCTAATAGTATACTGGATCCATTGTATCGTAGATTGACGTAGATCTGCATACAAGCACCGGATGTTTTACTGAGACACCATTCACCACAGGAGCCCCAGTCGCACGCTTCCACCTGCTTAGCTTGTGTCGTAGTACACATCACCGGATCCTCCACCATGCCATACTTCATTGCCCGCGTAGAGGGCACGTACACTGCCACCGTCAGATACACGATGGCCACGCTGCTCAATACCAGAGTCATCTGGCAGATGCAGATGGTGCCGCATATCCGACCATCCTGCGGCGGGATGATCAGATCCTCCACCGGAATGGGTTTCTTCTTTGGCATGGTTGCAGCGGCGCTCACTGCGGCTCACTGCGCGCCGCTCAGCATGGCGGTCGTGCGTTGCATGAGTCTAGCGGTGGATGCGCGCGGCGGTGGAGGTGGCGGCACTCCGAGATCAATATTTCACTGCGCCAGGCCCAGAGATCGATATGCACGTATGTCGTCAGTAGTGCACACAGGAACGCCGCACGCACACCGACTCGTGCCCGGCTCGTGAAACCTCGTGCTACATCACAACAACAATTCGCAAGCAATCAGGACTCTTTTTACAAGCGTGCAGATTTTGCACGTCTTCATCACTGCATCAAGGTGGTAGCGTTGAGGATCAAGCGGTTTCGAAAGCAGAAGAGAAATTATTAAAGCTTACCTGCTGCAGGCACAATCGGAGCGACAGACGTCTCTTCGCGACGAGGTCATATGGGCGCCTCGCTGGTGGCGGCAGCTGCACGACACGCGCGAGTCCATCTGGCGGGGGCCGGCGGGATCGATACGCGCGCCGCGCGTCGCGGTGCCCGCAGTGCCCGAGCGAGCTCATAGTGAGCTCGGCGTGCCGTGAGCGTGTGTGACCTCGCAAGGTGCAGATCGGCTGGTGCCTGGTGCCGCCGCGCCACGCGCGCGATGTGAGTCCGCCGTCGCCGCCGATGGTGTCGCCTTCGCGCCGCCCCGTGCCGCCATGGATGAGGAGCCCGGCGCCGAGAAGCAGACGCTCAAGCAGAAGGTGCTCTTCTACATCACCGCTTTCTTCGTCCTCCTCGGCATCTTCTCGTTGTTCGCCTTCCTCTTTCTGGTGCCTTTTGTCATCGATCCGGCGTTCACCACCGTCTTCATGGAGTTTGACGAGCGGCCGGCGTGGTGCGTGACGATGGACGCCGAGCGCCGGTTGGGCGTCTCGAACTGCACGTGGTCCTCGTGCCGCGAGGGCTGCACCAAGGACACGTACACATGCACGCAGGTGCGCGTCAACTATCGGCTCGTGCCCGCCGACTTTAACTATTCGCTGATTGCGCTACCCACGGACCCACCTACGCCACCGCCGGTGGATCGCGATCGTCGTGCAGCCGCCGACCCGCCAGTGGATCGCGATCGGGACTACGATTACTACGTCGCCGAGCCTGAGCCAACAGGGCTGATGGGTAACGACTCTGAGTGGTACTACGTGGGCGCCAAGCTGATGCCCAACGTGAAAGGCTGCGGCTATCCGCCCATGCTCAACTGTTCCATTTGGCTGAAGCGCTACCAGGACATCGGCACCAACTTCAGCTGCTACTACAGTCGTGTGGATCCAGGCATTGTCATCTCACACCTGGACATGTGGCAAGTGTACATGAATCTTGTCTACGCCATGGCGATCCCCATTCCGTCATTTATCATCTCCGTTATCTATCTGACCTTTGCCTACTTCAAAATCTACAACGAGGACGAGGAGGCTGTGCCGTTGGAGAAGAATGCTGAGGCGATGGACATGGAGGGAGAGAGCAGTTTGCCAGACGAGACACCACTGCAGCCCACGTCTAGTGGAGAGACTCCAGCCTCTGAAGCATTCCGCGAGGACCTCGCCAGCTTTGGCCATCACTTTCAGGTGGCTATGGCGGACGAGATGAGTCGAGAGAGTTTTGCCGATGGGATAGCCAACTCCATTTCCAATCCTGGGTAAGACTAACCGAAAAGGCGAGAAATTAGCATTTGCTGATTGCACCTGTTATTAACTCCAAAGTTAGGAGAAAGTTTACTACACGCTCGTTACACTCTACCATTTTCTTGTACTCACGCAGCGTTGCGGTTGTGATTTTCCCCACTTACCCCACATAAATACCGCAACACATTCTTGCACCATAAACCTGTGCAATTAACATGATATTTGTTTTGTTTGTAGAAACCTCACGACAATGACGACGAGTATTTCGATGACAGGCGGGCCAATAGCGGACATTTAACGTGCTGCCCTCTGTGCGCGAGGAGCATCGAAGCTGGCACCTACCTTCTCAGGCTTGAGTGTTTTCGTACTTTTTTTGATATAATCTAACACGTAACGAAACGCTTGTGCAGCCGACGGCGGTGGCCGAGATGGTCAAGCCCGCACCCATATTGTACACCTGTTTGCGGAGGAGGTGTAACGATACCGGTCCCGCGGTGAGAACACGGAGCCAAATCGAAGCGTGCGCCACACTTGTTATACTCATTATTGATATCTGCATAAATATCTATTACATTTATCGCGCGGAACGTGATTTTTCGAATTTTACGTGTGTTATTGCTTTAGATAGAGGAAGAACACAGCGCAGCGTGACGACGTTGTGCAGAGTCCCGCCCACAAGTACATTCACAACACGCCCACATTTACACAAAATACTCAATAAAACACAACCAACGCATTATAATTAAATAAATGTACATATAAATTTTGATCTATGGTGAAGAGCTCAAAAAATCTTATTCTGGGCAGAAGAGAGGTGGAAATGCACCAAAATCAATGAACCGACTTTTACCCATTACTTTTACTATTGTGCAGCGAATTTTAAAACAGATATGTTTCGTTTCTAACTTACCTTCAAACGTGTCTCACGTGCCGTATTTACCTGTTTGTTATTGCTCTGTCGCCATTGATTTTCGGCTCGATGCGCAATCGATGGCGGTTCATTTCCGGTCTGCCGTCGATGTGACGCGTATCAGCAGTTAATAATTTAACACCCCCTCACACCTTTCTTTGGCACCCGCTTGCGCGATGATCGATGGCGATCAATCATTAATTATGCACACGACTAACGTATTAGCTGTACCCGTCCGTGTGTAACGAGCCCAGATCAATTTGAGCACCCAAAAACAAAGAGAACGAAAAAACGCGCCGAGTAGCCGAGGAGCATGTAGGACAGCAGCAACTAATTCCCTTTGTAGGCCCTATAGTACATTATAGTTACATTCGCTATCCCAGACTTTAGTTGCTAAAATTTTTAAAAAAAAAAACTACTAAAGTGCAACAATAGTGAATGTGGTTTAAGTAGCTTCTTAATTTAATCACTGCGTTCAGTGACGTTCAACTAATGGGCTTGATGATATGGCGTTGGTGATGTTTTACCCAAGAGAAATAAAAAAGTTTAGCACCACGCGAGATTCTACCTCATGCGCGGAAAATCGATATTGACACAAATTGTATAACTTGCTGTTAGATTACGTGCCTTCCATATGTATCTGTTGACATTATTGAGACATTACGCGGACCCAGAACCTAGAAAAGTTATTTCAGTAAGGAGGAGCTACCAAGAAAGCAAGCCTATTGAAAAACTCCGCCCACTCATCAGTAAAGTAATAAAAAATACAAAAAGGTAAATGAATCACTCGTAGCCAAGAATACACAGTAGCCAAGATTGTGAAGGGTCTTCAACGAGTTGGTTAGCAGCAATACCTAGTTCACTAGCTTTGCTGACACTGTGTATAAACCATATACAAGCAAAGCGTAATTGTTATTTGATTAGAACAGCACTGACTACTTGTAACGATTTTAACTGAAACCAAAGCGTGTGCGAAGAACGCAAAGAGTAGTGGACTTGAAACAAATGCAAAAAATGTACATAATGTTCTCCTAGACTGGATTTAGTCGTTTTTTAGTTGGAACACAAAGTAAGAAAACAGAAGAATAAAAAAATGTATAAATAGCACAATGTCACGCCCGGACTAAGAGATTGGAATTTTCAAATTGGGCGATGCATTCATAGGCATTGAAATTACATTGGAAGAACCAAATTTGCAGCAAATACATAACATGTACCATGTGTGAAAATGACTTTGTGTGAATTTCCAAAATTGAATTATCTTGGGCTTGACTCTAGAAATTACATTACGCATACAAAAAAAAAAAAAAAAACACTGGAATGGGTCAATTTGTCCATCACCATGCGAGCTCAAATGCTCGTGCATAACCTGTAAGCAAATGGAAAATTACCATGCAACAAATAAACATTGTGTTTGTAGCTTAGCAAAATGAAAAAGGTTTGAGACAGAACTTATTAGTCGACTCTAACACAAACACATTGACGAAGACAGTGTTTTACGACAGATTCATGCAGATTCAGCATCACTTGTGATATACTCTTATTATATAAATACTTAACTTGTGTTGGCGAGAAGAAATAAAATTCGAATCAAATTAATGAATAACCCAAAATTTCAAGAGTTCAAGAGGTGCAAATAAAGCAAAAAAGTGGAGGAGGGAAACAATTGTGGCCTAGATAGAAGATAGGTACTTGTATCATAAACGTAGCAAGCGAAGTCGACCTGCTGACACCTAAGCTTAAATGAGATCCGAGTAGCTAATCACCTTTACGCTGTGGCTTGATAAAATGAGACGCCGCCTACGAATTGCAGCGGGAGCAGAGTTGTTTTTGCATCGATGCAGTGATAGTATGAGGCAATTATCGCAATATATGAATTCTTCTTGTACCTATTCTATGGACTCGTGAGTTTGTTGCCTTTCTTACACGCTGCCCTTTGTCCTGGATTCCACGCCTCCCTTTCCTACGCCCCTAACCTTTTTCTTCGTCCGATTGGTCTTGTTGTCTACTTTCCTGTCTACCACGCCCACGGTTTGCTACGACTACATATTGTAAAGCAGATTATTGACTATTATTATGGATTGATTATATAATATATTTGCAAATATTTATAAACATCATTTGTGATACACTGCTCATTTGGGAGTACTAAAAATACTAATAGATATTTCAATAATACAGATTCTGAATATCACTTCAAGCATTGTTTCTTATTTCATGTACGCAGAAACCTAGTGTTGGTGGTCGAAGAAATCAATGATTTGCAGTTTTCTCGAAACCGCTTTTCGAATCAGCCAGTATGAGTGAACTTATGACAATCGTAAATTTAATTTAAGATATATTTTAGTCTCCTGTCCTGCACAAGTGACTTAAGTCGCGCGATTCGCACGCGAATTCAGCTCGCGCGTGGTGCGGTGCGCACCAGCATAACCGCGTCATGAGTCGCCGCTCGACTTATTGTTGGGCCGGTCGCCAAGCAACGCGCGTCTCCCGCACACGGCGCGAGAAATCCGGTCCTTAAAGATTCCTCCACGTCTACCTCTTCAGCATCTCTCTTCGGTCAGCATCGTGTCTAGCCGACTGGCCGCGGTCAGCCGGCGTCCCTCGGACAACATCAGTCTACCTGTTGCTTACCGACGACTCAAGCCTCAAGATAGCTGCAAACTGAAGAAATCCCCATCAACACTAGACCACAAAGAAGCATAACTACGAATCCGTATCTCATGGAATTTAAAGATGCATTCCCTTGCATTGGTGTTGCTTTAGGGATGAGTATGCCTTGGGTGGTTACTAGGAGTACTTTCGGGAAGACAGTGAGAAAAAATGACAGGTGGTCGGAGAGTGGGAGTGTTGTTGGAATGGATTGTTGTTGGAATGTAAGTAGAGTATAAGATGTCCTCGTACCACGGCCCGGTGCATCGCGATGAGCATGAGGAGGCGGACGAGGATGACAGTGAAACGTCGGAGGTGCGATGGCATGATGATTGCTGCGGAGAGTGCGCTTCCTGTCTTCGACTCACGGATAACAACAACAGATCGGATTCCGATTCTATGACAAAGAGGTAAATATTGACTGTCTTCGCCTTACCGATCATGATCTATCACATTTTTGATTAGTTTGATTTTTATTTGATGAAAGATGAGAGTGAACTCGATCAACCTTGACTTAAGTCATGAGTTACGGCGCTTGAGTTGACAGGAATAAAATTGCGGAACTCGCTGACGAGGAGGTTTCTCAGTGCTTGGAATTTTAATCAATTTCAAATGAATTGAAACACAAGTAGGCTTCATTAGGCTCATATTCGGGATTACTTCCGTCGTATACCGAGTGTAGCAAACAAATTGCTTTTCACTGACTTTCGAACTGGCTTGAATAATTTATCGGAGTCATCTCCGAATTCCAGTAAAAACTAATTTGGACCAATTTGTCTCTGTAAAGCAAGGTTGGTTGAATGCGTTTGGGGTTATATTTAGCCGTGGAGACGGCATCGGGTTGCATGCCAACGACGCGCCGCTGCCGCTCAATGACTGACTGATGTGAATTAACTAACTGCTCTTCTTTTGCTTCGCTCTATGCGCACGTGCAGGTTTGTCACTGTGGGCTCGGTGCGGTATGGTGTGCGGCTGGGCGCGGTGTCGCCGCCGCCGCCAGGCGTGGGCCGGCGATACCGAGCGCAGCGCGTACAGAGATGCTGCTGGCCGTCAGCGTCGTCGACGTCGTCGTCTGCCCGGATCCCCGCGACCCGAAATAGCCGCGACGCACGCGATATTTTAGGCGCACAGTGCCCGCCGTCAGTGCGTGGCCAGCAGCTGAGGCGCCGGGGCCCGCTGTATGAGCGGCTCTGCGACGGCGAGTGCGATCGGGAGCGAGAGTACGAACTGGATCGCTTGCCTCGCTTCCGCTTCGGCGGCAATCGGGACCATAGACGTGCAGATAAGGAGCTTTTCCTGAAGGAGCTGATGGACCGTCGAAGAAAGTTGCCCATTGGGCAGACGGGGACTGGGCCACCGGTTCCACCACCGAGGAATCGGCATTCTCCTAGGTCTCCAGAAGCTACGTTACCTGTGGTGGACCCTTTAAGGACTATGCCCTTGCGGAGTGCTTCATTCTCCGAGGTGGATTACTCAACGATTGACAATAAGTATGTGATGACCAAGCCCAAGCTTGATGAGGAGCCAGCATCTACAGTCTCTTCCACACCAGCTACCCATAGATGTAACCCATTGGATTACACAACATTACCTCGAGTGAAAAAGTGCAAGGACACTCCAAGTGCGCCCAGTGTGATACCAGAACAAGAGTGTAAACGATACAGTGACTCTTCTCAAACAGACCAATCTCTGCAGGAGAAAAAACGTGACAAATCCCGACGACGGAAAGGAATTTATCTTGATCAGTGGCCCAATGAAGTGCTTCCAATGAGTGACTTCCTACCCAATTTCACCAAAGACACCTCCAACACCTTAGCACCACCTCCCACTGCGGGCTCACCACTATGGTCTAATAACGAAATTCCAAAAGTACAGATTAGTGCTGAAGTTGACTGTCCTGACGTCTGGACTTGTTTAGAATCTCCACAAACTCAAGAAGATCTTGTCCAAACCCAATCCCAAACAGCACCGCCCAGCTTAGTAGAAACAGAGTGGCCTCCATCTAATCCTCGACCACCTCTATTCACCCAGAACTGTGAAGACAAAGAAAAGGATACTTTGAGGATATTTAAACCTCCTCAACTCCTTAGAGCAGACTCCTTATCTGAAGGCGAACCTGATGATAGACGATCCGAGGTAGCCCCTTCTGTATCAGATGTCTCAGATTGTGAAAGTCGTACTTCTATGGGAAATGACTCTCCAGGTCACACTCCGAGGAGATATTCAAAACGTCCACTTCGAGGACCTTATGGCCAAATGCTTGAAGCCGAAATGAAGAAACCAGACAGAAAGAACCAATGTCCAGAGTTGAAGTTTTTGGAGGATTTATCACCTCATGGTGGATCTCTTTCAGCAAGCGCATCAATGGGTGCTGCTGATACTAAAAACAAACACAACAGACGGTGCAATAATCATTCCTTGGATGACTCTCAGCTCAAACATCATCATCTCTCTGCTTCCCCATCACATTCTCCATCACCCTCTCCATCTCCAAGTATATCACCGATTAAATTATCCAAACGAAAAGCGAGTGTGGACTCATCTTCCCTTACTCCCAGTGAAGGGGATGGTGGTGGTGCAAGTGGGAACAAACTGGTAGTGTCCCATCAACGTACCACATCAAGTCCTTCCAAGTTGGAAGGATTTCAACCTCCGGAGGCATCAGATGAACTCCTCCAGCAGCTACTCCGAGGGAGTTCGGAGCAGCTTGCATTAAATGTAAGTGATTTTCGAGATTTTAAGCGTGGGAAATTAATCCAAGACTTAATTTAAGGCACGTTAAATGTAGGATGAGTTAATTTTAGATGCCATTGCGTTTGTCAATATTTCCTTGGCGTGGATTTAAAAATAGTATGTCGAAACTCTTGAAAGCTTGATTGATTGAAATACCGAAGCCGGAATATTTCCTCGCGAAAATCTAATTGAATACATATTATACAATATGCATCATTTTTAAATATTAGCACTCACGCTTGGTTCAAATCATTTGTTATGACACTTCGTTGGCATACACAGTATACACACGCGTGGCGCGGAAGGCGATATAATTTTAAAATCGACCCGAGCCCGATTGCGGCGGCGCCGACGCCGCGGCGTAGATTGCACACGGCGGGCGGGCGTCGCGACGCGCACACACACGCCAGCTGCGCGACGAGCCGGCCAAAAGGTGTGGCAGCGCTTTGCACGCCGATTACTGAATCGCAATTAATCGAGGATGTAAGACAGCGCGGCGGGCGCGACTTACCTACGATGGGCGACACTGAGGACGTCGTGGTCGAGGAGCGTCCTGGGCCGCTTATTGCGGACGGCGGCAATAGGGCCTCCGAAAGGGAACAACTTGTGGAGTCTACAGTGCCGTCGGTAACGTTCGAATACTAAAAACATCTTGAATCTCTCATAAATTAAGTGATACCAACTGGTGAAAAGTTGTTTGTAACTAGTGTTGGGTTGCAGAGAGTCTTGGGGGTGGCGTTGTGATGTTGATTTGTTCTTCTAGGACACAAGGACGCACGTGGTCATCGAGCTGTATGACACCGAGCGGCATTACGTCGAGTCCCTGCAGATCCTCGTCACGGTGAGTTGAGGTGAAACAAAATACCTGCCAACTGACAAATCCCAACAAAGCAATAAACACAACTACACGAATTCTATAGTAAGACTATCCCCTTCAAACTGAAAGAGACTGGGAGAAAACAATAGGTGCATTCTACTGTCTTTTGCAGTTCGCGCTTTAGCTTCCTTTTGTCTCTGGGTTTCTCTCGAGTTTATAAGGAAAACTGGAGCAGTGAGTAACTGGCACATGCCTTCAGGGACATTGCTTTCAAAGTAATATAACAATATGACGCTATGTCAAGCAGGGAATTTCCCACTTTGAGCAGGTTTTCTACACTGATCTTCGGTCCCAAGTTGTAACTTCGTTTCAAATTGTAATTATTTTTTATTGAGTGCAAGCACGCGGCGTATAAATAAATCGATTGTGCGCACAATGCGAATGCGCTCATAAAAAGGCGCGCTCGTAATTTACATGCACTTAAAATAGAGAGGCGTAACAATAAATAATGAATGGCGGGCGGGTCGCCGGACTTCGAGACAATAAATTAACACATTTGCCAATATTAGTCGGCGACGCGGCATATTTTAAGTATCATGACCGTTTAATGCCGATGCCATTACACACCACATTGCTTTATGTTTTATTGTTGTAGAAATATTTGGAACCGTTAAAAAGTCCTGAAAATGCCGGTCTGTTGGATGCAGCACTTGTCGATGAAATATTCTATCAAGTAAGTGCCGCAATTGTTGCCCAAAGAGTTATTTATTAATCGGCATATTTTTAGATCCCCGCTCTACATGGCCATCACAACGCGTTCTTGGAAGATCTAAAGAGACGCCTTGATCATTGGGATGTCCAGCAGAAGGTTGGAGATGTTTTGCTGGCAATGGCAAGTCGCATAACCTCACTCAACGCCTATTAGTATAGCTAATATAATCATGTTTATTTACAGTATTCTAATCCCGTGGCCACGGAGCTGTATACAAATTATGTGAACAACTGGAAGCGAGCTAGGGAGATCTACAAGACTGCCCAGCAATCGAAACCTGCATTTGCTAAATTTCTAGAGGTAGTCTTAAATATTTAATTGTCTCCAAATACTCCCAAGCATGGCATATTAATTTTCCAGGCAAGCGCAAAGGAACACAAAGGAAAACTAGCCCTTGGCGAGCTTCTGATTAAACCAGTCCAAATATTTCCCAAATATGAACTCCTCATTCGTAGATTAATAAGTCATACCAAAACAGCCCACCCGGATCATAACCTCCTCCTATCAGCTCAACGAGAACTCCACGAACAAATCCTAAAGATCAACTGTACAGAACGAGAGGCTCTTGATTTAGACCAACTCAGAGAAATAGAAGGTCTGGTTGAAGGTCTAATGGAGTTGGTAGCGGCAGATCGTCAGTATTTACGCCATGATTCGGTTCATATGAAGGCACCTGGAGGAGGTCTCAAAGAGCGAGCACTGTTCCTCTTCTCTGATTTACTCCTAATCACCAGTATAAAACGACGGAGTGGTACAACGCGTAAACCAGTAACGATTGCGAGTGTCCCTGGATCTCAGAACAGTGTGGTAAGCACACTAGAAGCCAACAAATACAAACTCCTCATGAAGATCTCCCTAGAAGAGCTAGAAATAGTACGCGCAAAGGACGAGAACTTCAGACAGATGATGATGGAGATCGAGAAGTTAACCGAGGACATATCCACCTTGAATCAGATACAGGATCTGGTATGGTCTTTGCATAGAGGACATGGACAATTGGATGAGATTGTGAGGGAAATGTTAGGAAATATGAGTAAACAATTAAGTGATCAACAGAACTCAGATTCGCAACTTTGCTGTCTCGATTTAAGCGTTGCTACTTCAGCCGAATTGGTATCACTTGTTTTTGCCAAACCAGACAAAAGGGCATCTTGGGAAGAGAGTTTCAATGAAGCAAAACATAAATTGGCAATGTCTGGAGATCGTAGACCACATCCTGAACTGTTAGCAACTGTTCCAATTAGGAAAACAAGGGCGGGTCTTCAATTTAATTGCGCGGCACCAACCCAAGGAGAAAATGGGAGGGACGTGTGGGTTTGTAACAGTGATGGGTTCGTCGGACAAGTCTGTGTTTTGTCCCTACAACCAGAACCCAATGTGATATCCTGTAATGGGGTATGCAATGCGAGAATATTATGCATAGCGTCAGTTCCTGGGGTACGAACAGAGCCGAGTCCATCACATTCTCAAGAAACTAGTGAAGAACATAAGGATACAGGAGACCATCAGCAGAAGGAACACCAAATACAATTTGATAGCAGTTCTTCGAGTGATACAGACGAAAAGAGTGATGAAGAGACTGCTGAAATCGCAAATACTAAACAGGATGTGGTAGTAAATCAGGGGGCATTTGCTTCAAATCAACTTAGAGCTAGTACCCAGGAAAGTGTAATTGATTCCGAAGAAGCGGATACCTCCGTTTCAACGATGTGGCTGGGAACCGAAGATGGTTGCATTCATGTCTACAACTCGAGTGATAACATTCGCATAAAGAAGAATAAAATAAGACTGCAGCATGGGTCAGCTATCTTGTGCATAATGTGTGTTAACCTAACCTAGATATACGAATTCTAATATTCTAATTGGAGATTTTTGCAGATATTTAGAAAACAGGGTCTTCATATCATTAGCAAATGGGGATTTGATCATCTACGAACGGGATACGAGTAAGATAAATCATCTCAAAAGTGTTTTTTAGATCTCCCGAACATATTTTTGTAGGTGGGGTATGGAATACCAGTTCCCCGACTGCCATGGCCATCGGCAATGCTCAACAACCAATCTCTAAGATGTTGTCTAACGCTGGAAAGTTATGGTGCGCGTGTGGGAACTCTATCAAAGTTCTCAACGTAGATTCCTTGGCTGTTGAACACACTTTTTCCGCGCATGGGGATGCATACAAATACATCGCATGCCTGGTAGTAGCCGGGAATGGAGTATGGCTATCCCTTCAAAATGCAGCCATGATTAAATGTTACCACGCTTCTACTTTTGAACTCCTCTGTGAGGTGAATGTTGCGCCTGCTGTTACCAAAATGTTAACAAGTAAGCATTACTTTTGGCTCCACTTTAGGTCTATGTTAGTGCCACTAAGGTATTGGTTTAAACTTGTTCATTGCTTTTGTTGAAGGTTGCGATGACATAATTCGCCAACATAAAGCAGCCTGTCTTCGGGTAACTTCCCTACTTGCCTGCAAAGAACTCCTTTGGATCGGAACCTCCGCAGGCGTTTTGCTCACCATGCCCCTTCCACATATCCCCACGTCCGCCACACGCCTCACCAGTGTCCCCAGTGTGATGGGTGTCCCACATGGACACACTGGTCATGTGCGGTTCCTCAGTCATATTGAAATGTGTCCACCCGAACTAGTATCCCACACCGCGACCCAAGCAACATCTCATACCCCGACTCATTGTCTTCGGCACATCGCTCACAAAGCCAAACCTACCACACCTGCACCTAAACTCCTCGTTATTTCTGGAGGTGACGGATATGAAGACTTCAGGAATTCGAATCTTTCAGAGGTGGCGGGGCGCGAGGACTCTACAAACCACCTACTGTTGTGGAATATCTAATTTCTAGCAAGGCCTAATGGGAATTTTATGAATCCAATGCATTTAATGCGACGTGACAAGTATACAAAACGTAAGACAAACATAATTAAAACAAAGGTGATACATGCATTTGTTCTACACATCGTCACATATGCATGATGATGAATAAACTACAGCAAAATACAGTTGAAACTAAATAGGCAAACACATAAAACACAAAATTTATTATTATATTACGTGTGATAATAATATTAAGTAAGTGACTTGTACATAACTGTCGAGTTGATTTTTGCAGTTTTACGTTCCTAACTCGATTCTATCAATTCTCGTATCGATTAAGTGCAATTTTATTTCTCTCACATATGAAAGATGTAAAATGATTTTCCGACGCGAAGCAAAACACTATTGTTTATAGATTTATAGCTAAATGTTACAGAGTAAATTATTACAATATATTAAGCTAATCGAGCTCAAGGAGACCCAACACACATCAAGCTGTTGTAAACATGCGAAAGTTGTTCGTAAAGCACTCGTTACTTCATCACAGTAATTGGAATAGTGCGCGTTTAAGCGCGTCATGCGTAGAGTCAATAGAACGCAGTTTCCAGCAAAGTTTTTAAATCTTCATGTTTACGACATGGGCTTATTTTTATATTGTTGATATTACGTCACAATCAAGTATTTCTTTATTAAAAATAAAAGAATTCAATGAAGTAAAAAAATAACTGCAATGAAAAGAGTAACTGCAATTAAAACGGAAATCATTTTAAGCCAATGTTATTTAAACTTTTGACCTAAACGCGCGAATTAAAATCTGTCCTACGGTTGCAGACTTCGTTGACAGATGTCGCTACCAATATGATCTCCACGGACAAATTTTGTTTATCAACTCGACTCTAACCTCCAGTCCATCGGTGATCAGTATCCCGTGTCAATTCGTCCGATTCTCGTTCTCTAATAGATCATCGCTCAGTGCAATGATAGAACTCTAATGTCAAGGATGGTACGTATGAATACTTCACGCATCATTTAAATCAATGTTAACATCAACTTAATACACCAAATCAGGTAAAAGTATCCAATCTAAAACTGGCCTTCGTCCATCCCGATCTCGGTATCGGTGGTGCCGAACGCCTCGTGGTCGACGTCGCCGTTGCTCTTCAAAAACAAGGCGTCCAAGTTCAATTCCTCACCAATCACTTTGATCCAATACATGCTTTTGATGAACTCAAGAATGATCAGCTCCCAGTCCATGTCATTGGAGACTGGCTTCCCAGACATATTTTTGGGGTCTTTCAGGCAGTCTGTGCATACTTTAGAATGTTATACCTGTCTCTAGTCTATTGCATATTTATTCGATTTATGGACACACCAGATATGTATTTTGTGGACCAAATACCAATGGCTGTACCTATCTTGAAGTGGACTGGAAAGAAGGTGATCTACTACTGTCACCACCCTGATCTCTTGGCAAGTCCTGAAGGAGGGTCTTTGAAAAAGATTTATAGGTATCCCTTGGATTGGTTGGAGGAGTATGGAACCTCTAAAGCAGATGTTATCTTGGTCAACAGCAAATATACCAAGGAGGTGTTCACGAAGACTTTTACTAAGATAGCTAAGCAAGGTAAAGATCTCAGAATTTTGTATCCGACTATCGCGTCTTCATTCTTGGAGGATATTTCCGTTGCGAAAAAGCGCCGTTTGCATGAAATAGCACCGGAAATCGAGGCAACAAGACCCGAGGATATCGTTTTCCTCTCCATAAATCGGTACCATCCAGCTAAACAGCTAGAACTGGCCATAGAAGCAATGGCCAGGCTGAGAGATAAGCTATCTCCAGATGACTTCCATAGAGTCCATCTAATCATGGCTGGAGGGTATGACCCTCAATCAGCCATCAACGCCTCCTACTTCCGGAAATTAGTAAATCTCACCCATCAGCATGATTTAATCGTGAAGGTTGTTTTTCTCAAGTCTCCATCAGATAAGCTCAAGGCTGAATTGTTAAAGACAGCAGATGTGTTGATTTACACCCCTACCAATGAGCATTTTGGAATTGTCCCGTTGGAAGCGATGGCTGCTAAGAAAGCGGTGATTGCCTGCAATAGTGGGGGGCCAAGGGAAACTGTTGAAAGTGAGGTTACAGGGTACCTGTGTGAACCTACAGGGGAAAATATGGCGGAGGCTATGAAAAAGTGTCTTGAAAAGGCACAAGTCAAGAAAATGGGGGAAAATGGCTGCAAGAGGTTGGATAAACTCTTCAGCTATGGTGTTTTTCAGAAGGAGTGCATGGACATTGTTACGAATTTGTACGAAGGGAAATAGTACTACGGGTGTACTGGGTGCATTTAAACTTTATTATGTTTATAATTCTATAATAAATCGTTACTGTTCTGCGCGTAAAGTAAAAAAAAAAAGAGGAAGAGTAACGAGGGATTGTGTGATTCACATTTTGTGAATTTCCTATTCCTACGTGATTTTCAACACAATTCCGTAACCGTAAACTACTTACTGGAATTATCGCTAACATGACGTTGGTTTATCTCTGGTGATAAGTGTAAATGTGAATAATTACTTGGTTTAAGCATTACGCGTAATTAAATTAAATCCTAGGAAACGGTAAATTGCGTCTTGGAATTCTAGTTTTTAAAAATGGATCAAAGATTCTTAGAAACCAGCATTTCGTCTGGCTGAGAAGTTTTTGATGGTTTTATGTAGTGAGGAAATGGCCTAAGTTGATGAATATGCATGGAAAATGAGTTTATCAGTTTTGGTGAGCCGTCACGCGCAAGGTCGCATAAAATAGCGATAATTCTATTAGTATCATGCGCTGTTATTCAAATTAGCGGAAAGTTTAGACAATAACAATTTGAAGACATGTCGTTTTTGAAATGTTCAGTTGCAGTTGCTTTCAAACGAGATAGGTACTTGAAAGGAAATCTTCCAGAAAAGAACTCTACAATTATCTTTGGTATCAAATTTTGAAGGGGACATTTTAACTAGTCCCCTTTGATCTGTACCGGATAGTAGTAGGTGTATAGACATTGCTTTGAGAAGCAAGACACCTTCACTTAATTGTTTTCTTGTGACTAAATTGTGCCAAATTTAATGTTTCTTGGTACAGCATTTGAAAAGTTTACCTGAGACTTGCTTCTCTATTGGAATATACTGGATCTATCGTCTATTCTCCCTTCGCGCACCACCGCGGCGTCAACTACGAGAACGCCCGAGCGTTACTCCGCGTGGCGCGTCCACCACTCTGCCGCCGGCTGCCAGGCGCATTGCTCAGCATTGAATGTCCCGCTCCCGAATATCGGCAGTAAGTCAGCGACGCCTTGCCGGTTCGGTCGTGGCGTTCGCATTTCGAGTGAGTGTGGAGCACACGCAAACATAAACAACGCTCGCGCAAATAGTATCACTCACAACCACCTAATAATATCTCGGAGCACTGGGGCATTCTTCCGTTACCAGCTTATCTGAAGCCCAACTTAGACAACACCATCGCGGCGAGTCTTTGGATGGTGAAGATGCGGACGTCGTCGGCACGGCATTCGCAGCGCGCACCACGCGTACGGTGATGTTCAATGTCTATTTTCGTCTCTGCGTGCAGTTTGCTCCATCGACGGATGCTGGATGCCTTGAATTCATCGGGATCCGTAGATTCGTTGGATTACTACCGGTGTTTGTTGGGACGCACCGTCTAGGGTGATTTATATGGATACTAAGTAAGTGTACTAAGTTAGCTTAAATTGACAAAAATTTGTGATGGATAGTGGCATGAATAGAGACAGGTTAGTGGCTGATTATGTAATGTCTGACAAAGTTAAATCTTTGCGAAAATAAGCGAGCTGTGTCTCATCCGTTGAGAGTGCGGAGATAAGCGAGTATGTCGGCGGCGAGTTTAATGCGCATGCGTTATGTACTCAGTTACCAGTTTCGCGGAGTTTAGCTACAACTTGAACTGTTGAGCAACCAATTTTCAAGCATTTCCATCTTATCAATGCTTTATTAACAGTAGCGTGTCAGTATAATTATCAATATTCACTGCACTGTGTTCATAACACCAGTATACAAATTGCGGGAAAACATAGTATTGAATGGCATTTTTATAGGTAAGCGTATTTACGTTTACGGACAAGTGACTTAAACCGCCTAAAGTTCGACACAAGCAAGTTAATTGAGTCAATTGAAGAGTATGCCAACTTGACTTGAGTCAAGAATTACCCATTTTTGGCGCTTTATCAATGTCACTAAACATAAGTCAGTTCCATCTTTAGAGATTCTTCTAGTCCTGAAATAGTGCAGTCGAAATTTTACCCTTTCATAAATATGACTTCAAACGTTCGAACTGAAGAACATCTGTTCGGGCATTGCCAGCCAGCGTGTCTTCCCGCAGGATAATATTAACATTCTATTACTTTCCTACTTTACTCCAGCTTCTACCAAATTTAGAAACTATATTAACGTGTATTAATAGATGAGGAGGCTAACTTGGAGACACTTTAATATAGAAAAGATGAGTTAATTTTATTTAAATCAACGTCATGCGTAACACAAACTGATAACATGGAGTGATTCACCGAGATGTTCTTTTCTCTTTCCCATTTGATATTGTACATTAGGGAGTTATCAATGACATTATTGGTTGATAAAAATGTGGAGTAATTGTAAATTGATCAATTAATTGATAGTGTTGATGCAATGATTTTTCAGTTAGAAAGCCGTTTAGCGGCGAAGAGGAACCACAAATATTACAGACGTGTACGCTTCTGCAAACAGTAACTGATAACACTGTTTAATGATTCTTATAGTTTATTTTTAATGGAGCGTAGTAATGCGGCTCTTTTTCTAGTTGTAGTTTAGTATGGTTCAATGTAGTACTTTATTTAATAGATTCATTATTATAAATTTTAGTTTATTAATTAGAACTGCACTAAATCAAGTTTCAGACCATGTCAAGAGCACTTTATAGTTTCTACTCTTCTTGTTTTTTTTTTTTACTGCACAAATAGTTTCGATATCCACATCTCAAAGCAACATAAAACCCTCCACCTTTTAAGTCATCTTCATTCTTCTGAAGTAAAACAAGTAGGAACATTTATAAAACAAACATTAAATAGAAAGCAGCAACTCGGAGGCAAGTTTTACACTATGACACTCTACATGCCGTAGTTGGCATGCATTTTAATCCGGTGCAAGCGTGGAAAAAGTACCGTAAATTTGCACAGCGTGCACGCGCTCGTCGAGGGAAATATTCTTACATCCCCTATTCAAATGGCGCATTCCACCGGCTCGGAAAATGGAAGGTACACGCGAGCTCACGTGGGGAAATGCCGACGAATGTTTGCATGCGGTACTGGGGTGTACATATCGCTGTTTTACCTTTTACCGAGCGCGATAGGAAACATTAAACAAAAGACGCCTTAATAATAGACTAGGACTAGAGCAATGAGGTTCTCTATTTGAACATGGGGCATTAGACGAAGTATTTTTTTTTCTATTCTGAATTGGGTTAGATTTGTCATGGGTTTGTGAAGTAAATCTCCTTTAGTTACTTTATCCTAGGTATCACAGGTAGTTTCCCAGAATATAGAAGTTTCGGAAAAAGTTGTAGCAACCGTGTTTTACCAACCTCCAGGGCGCGCATCGTACTAGTCGTACCACCAGTCGAGTTGACTAGTGCTTATATTAAAAGTTGCCTTGAGAGTACGGATGCATTTCTACCTGCTTGCTGGGAATTACCGAGTCACGCAACTTTTCGACTAGACGGATGCGGATTGACAAGGAATGATAATACTAATGAACGTACTTTACGAGAGGTGTAATTTCCAGACGGGGCTTTAACTCTGGAGTAAACAAAGTATTATTCAAATGTACTATTCTTAGAGTTTTAACTGATGAGAACTAAAGTTAAGGGACCAGGGTATATATTAAGTTAACTCTTGCAGAGTAGAATAGAGTACATTTGTTTTGAAGTTGGCTGTGGGTACAAATTGATATCCTTAGTAAAGCCCCGTTTAGAAGGGGCCTTGTTAAGTCTAGAAGTGAACTTTGCTTGGCTTGCATGACTTTTGAGATGTCATTAGAGACCTACGCGGATAGAGAGATAATTACTGATTCAACCTAATACAGTGGATTTTAAAAAGAGTAGAGTTTAAATAAGTTGCTATAATTGGCAGCAAAAATATTGGCGACGACTGTAGGAGTTGCAAAGAAAAGCAATAAAGCTTACATGAGGAGGGACTACAAAGAGCTTTGAGAAATTACAGTTAGGTAGCTAGGTGATGTCTCCGGAGAGACCCGACTCGACAGAGTTCACTCAGCTGGGGCCATTAGCAGCTTCTGATGTTGACATGTTGACGCGTATCGCATGCACGTAAAGACTACACAGTTGAAGAAATATGTTTCATTAAATTAATTTTATGTCAACTCCATCGTACTTTTTCTTCTCAATTATTTTAATGCAATAGAAATGCATTTCTTTCGCTAGGAAGGAGGATGTTCGCTATTTATCCAAAAATTTCCGATTTAATTTTCTTATTTTACCAAAGGGTTTTCCTGAGATCCGATATTGGTTTCTTTCACTAGGAAACTCGTAGAAAACAATTTCTTCACTTAAACTATCTCGGTTAAAATATTATAGGTATACTCTTCTTCTCTATATGACTCCTAATTGAGTTTAAACTGGTTAATGGAAGAGTATGCAAATTGTTACTTGAAGATAACTGAAATCTTCCTGATAATTATCAGAACATGTTTTAAGCCAGTTTAATTAAATTATTTCAACCTAAACATCGTTCCCACTTGAAACAAATCAACTTTTTTTTAGCAGATTAGAAGATTAAGTAGCACTTGATGTATTTAATTATAAACATGTTCTTATAGTAGGTTGTTTTTGGTAACTTTTTACATCACCTTCAACAAACAATCAAATATCAACTGCAGTTCCGCCTTCTGCATTCTGCCAAAATTCTGCATTCGCATTCGTACAGTCATCGCGTTCACATCACATCTCTAATCTCTGAAATTTTGTCCTGTTTCAGTCCAGCTTGTCGCCATTTCCGCCACCGGAGCTGCGTATCGGGCCCACCAACCCAACCTCAACCGCTCGCTATCTTAATCACTCCCGTGCACACTTAAATACTATCCTGAAAATACTGAAACTCCAACTCTGCCAATCCTACCACCTCCATAGCATCAACTATATACTTATTAGCTACTTCACTTCATTACTATTCGATGATCCCCTTCACTCCCAAGCCGTGTGTTGTTGATAACGTGATACTGGTAGTGCCGATTGCGATCCGCTCAAATTAACACGCGCGCGTCATTCGTCGGTCGAATTGAATTGATCGCAACAAGTCGCATTGCGCAATTTCCGGCCAGCCGCTTGATTAGTGATTAGTGGCTGCTCTTGATGAGGAGTTGAGAGTAGTGCATAGACGGACACAGCATGTATGTGCGTGGTGTGTGCGCCATCTTGGCGACACTTAGCGCCATCTGGAGACCAGCAAGTGGTCAGCATTTTACGCGGCAATGGGTGCTGCATGTGCCTGGGGGTGCTGGCGTGGCGGGAGAGGTTGCTGCGGATCATGGATTTGAAAATTTAGGACAGGTAAGTGCAAAAGATTCAATTTTATTCAATTCAATTAGCTAGAGGATAATCACCTACCACGTAGATTATTTCAATACCGTGGTAGTGTTGCGAACACACCCACGACAGGCAAAGTGATAGAAAAGTCGATATTCTTTATGGACGGAAACTAGATTAAGGTCACACACTATGCACTGTCCTGCCTTACTGCTTCTTTGTTATTTTTGCTAAGTTGATTCCGTATTGCACCCAATATTTATTTTGTTGCTAAGTGAATTACAAGGTAAAATCATTCCGAATGTTTCCTGGCCCGTTCCCGTCCAAGGTTGAAGAGGTGCAGTCGTGAACTTGTAAGAAAATGAAAGTAATTTTTGAGCTATTGCTACAACTAGCTGCAATCAACATTCTAAACATACTTCATTTTGTTGTTGAATTATTTATATAGTCGTGCATTTTAACTAAACCGTTTACTGTTATGGTCATAAATGTGAGTATTTTGCGTGGAAATAGGTACGAATTAATTTTGAATTGACTGCAATTTTTAAAGATTACGTTTGTAGTAATTTATTGCTGCTTAGACTTGCGTCGGGTGACGTTGAACATATTGCTATCTTTGACCTATAAACTGGTGTCTATGATATTCGCTGAATGCGAATTTATTTTGTACATTTTTGCGCAGACAGCTAAAAGGGAATTTAATTTGGTAGGAGGTGCCAAGGACTTGAACTGCTGCAAAAAAAATTTCATTCTAAATGCATTTAGAAAGAAGGTGATAGTGAGCATCGAATGGCAGAAGCCTTCCAATTGATGAGCAGCGCAACTGCGCGATGCATACTTTTCACCCTCCCCACCACTTAGCTCTTCATAAAATCAAAGTCGAGGAACTATCAAGTTACAGTCTCCATTCTACTCTTCCTGCGTTAGGGCGCTACATTGGACTTGCTTATGAATTGGAAACAAGTTTAGATTAAAAAGCGACTCACGTCTCTCACAAGACACATGATAAATTACCCAACCTGACCTCAATTTGCGCGCTATTTTCAGTCCAATGTAATAAATATATTAAAATAACACAGTCAACACATTTAATGCAGGTACTTACGACGTACTTTGCACATGCTCTATTTCTATTGTACACTCTGTGTGGATTTTCTTACATCTCTGACACGCTCGACTTGATCGAATGAGTGACTACGATCGATTACTACAAATTGTTATTCGACCTAGTTAATCAATAATTTAGTAGAACAGGGAATGGGACCACTTGTTCAAATTACATTAATGCCCGCCGAATTCAGACGTGGGTCATCGATTGGCAGCAATTTATTATCGTCGGCGAATAAAATTCCGCATCGCTTAAGTGAAGTTTCAATCTGATTCTATCATTTTAATATGTATGAAAATGAGGCCTACTTTGGGACGAACTTTTCTCCTGCTTAGCAAGTTTTTATGCCA
This sequence comes from Diploeciton nevermanni, assembly GCA_027575565.1. NCBI lineage: Eukaryota > Metazoa > Arthropoda > Insecta > Coleoptera > Staphylinidae > Diploeciton > Diploeciton nevermanni. The sequence continues at coordinate 6,019,280 of JAODIE010000004.1, read as the reverse complement.
CGCATGTTTCACTTGACAAGAGTTTCGCAATTTTAATCAATGTGCGAGAGTCGCAGAGTGCGATAAAAAGTTGCACAAATTGAGTTTTCTTACTTTTTTATATATAATCTCTCGTAACTGAAACAAAATTAAGGCGGAAGACACAAACGTGGCAGATAATAGAATTGGCAGTTGATTCGATTTTCCTACATTTTTTCCAGCTCCACATTGATACGTTTACTTCGACATTTTATTGCGATACCAAAGTAAAACTCAAAGAGGAGCCTAAAAAGCGGGAATAAAAGCGGGATTTACGGATTGTGCAGAGCGTTGCGCTGCGAGACCGCTAAGCGCCATGCCGGGAAAATAGAAAAGCTCAGATTTTGGCAGCATTGGGTGCTTTTTCTTGGCCACGCGTAAATTAATTGCTTTCTGAGCGCGATTTGAAGATCAGGATGAATTTTAATCCGATTTGGCGCGACGGCGATCGAATGAAAACGAGACATGAACAAATACAGCGTGTTTAAGTGGGAGTGCGGGAAATTCACAGTGTGAAAGAGAAGCAAGCGGTGCGGAACAAAGCGAAATGTAAATCCAATTAGCGTAATGAGCATTCAATCTGTGAGATTCAATGAATGATCTATTGAAGAAGACCAACTGGGATAATTTAATGGTGATCACCAAAATACTTAATTTTGTCGAGACTGCTTATTTGCTACTTTATCTCGAGTATGCAATATTTTTGAAGTACGAGTTGTGAGAATAATCTTTTGCTTGCAAAGTTTTCCTCCCTTACATCCTGCGGGCAATTCACTAACCACTCTTTACTCTCGCTGCGATACAAGCTACCAAACTTTTCGCACTTAAATCGTGACTTGTCAGAGATAAGTAGAAACATGCGTGCGAATTTAAACGACAGCATTATGATAATACCAACATTGTAAGTCTCACTCTGTTGGAAATTAATTGGAAGCAACAAGAAACAAACTCGCTAGAAAACTAATTTGGTGAAATTTGAAATTTTAATTAAATATTAATTAAGAATTTATTCTCGGCATATTTGATATTAAATTGATAATTTTAATCATGGTTGTTTAGGCAGAAGCACAATACACACAGCTCTCTGACTTCGGGACTTTCGGTGCATCCTATTAATTAGCGAAACTGTTCAATTCGAACTTGTTCGATGCGCCAATAGCAGCGCAGTTTGCGTGCACATTAATTAAAAGTTTCGAGTACGCCAGCTGGAGTCATTTGCAGCACGAGCGATTCAAGTACCTATGTCATAATGATACATCGAAAATATTTTTAATTAACGTAGATGGTGGTGTATCTTTGTAGTACATTGCTAGTTTACCAACGTAGAAATATTTTGATGAGGATGATTTTGAGTGTGGAATGAATGAGTGGTGCAACTACGCACGGACAAGTGTTCTCCGTCGACCACCTTTTCCTCATACGAAAACAGTATTTCCACATTTAAAAAAAATTTGCGCTTGGTTTTTACATCAGTACTTTTACAGAAGCATAAATATTTACAACTCACGTCGTTTTTATTTATTTCCTTTTTTTTTGTGTAAACTTCGCCCGCAAATTGTTTCGCTCCATGTTGCCGCACATGTTCAACTACACATTACTTTTCATGCTCACAATTTAAAGCCCAGCACATCGTAGATCTGTTTGTTTCTCGTTTTCAGTCGCTGCATACTCTGCCATTCATCATATTTTGAATGTCGCAATACTTTCGGGATAATTGAATTCGAGAAGTACCTGAACTTTGCTGAGATTAGTAATTAGGGAGGCGAATGAATTTCTACTTGATTGTTATTAGGTTGGACTTGCCAACGTTGTGTCCTTGCTTTGTTTTAATTCTTTGCTCGAGACGGGTGTCGCTGGCGTTATCGTACTTCCTCATCGGACACACCACGCAAGAACATGCGTGGCTCTTCCAATGAATTCCTGAATATCTCATTCAACTCGTGTCTGCGTATGTGTATAACACGCAAACTACGCTTAATCAACACGCAGGGCAATATCTATTTCTATGGGGACATTATGCATGTGACTAGATTAGTAGAGTTTCAGTTAGAGAGGGTTCTAATATGTGGAATAGTACTATGAATACTTGAGGTACATGAGAGGGTGTCATGTAATGTCAATGGGTGAGTTATGCGATGATGGAAGTATTACAATTAAAATGTTGTTCGGATCATGGGGCAGATTGTTAATTTATTTGGGAGAATCAGTGGGGATATGAGGAAGTATGCAATAATAACTGTGATTTTTAAACCTGAAAAGAATGAGATAAAGAAATCTTGCTGTCTTTCTCCAGTGTCAAAACGATGTAATTAAATAAAATGGTGGAACAAGAACGGAGTGTGAAAGGGAATTGGCGATAATGTAAAACAAAAATGTAATTTTGATCATGGTCCTGGGAAGTTATAGGAGAAAAAAGTGTCGGAATTCTTGTTCAGACTGGGTTAGGGCATTCGTGGGTCTTGGAAGACCTAATAATGGTTAAATGAGCGCTTAAGTGGCTATATGAATTATTAATAAGTAATTTAGATCCTGGGAGGTCCGAGAATAATTTTTCTGTTTAGGCAAAATAGATTTTCTCTTCAGGGGGAATACGGATGTTCATTCATGGTGTTCTAGCCATGTCTAGCCAGGAATGATGGTCTGCCCTGTCTGGACATAACTTGTATGAAATGTTTGTCATGGTTACCGATGTGATGTGAAGTTGTGTATATTGTGCGTGGATGGAGATAATAAGCGCGGCACGTAACGGATTCGCCTTATTGTGCGTTTGGCTCAAAACGGTGCTTTCAATTCGCGTCGCAGCTTGGTACGCATGCGCGCAGGTTGAATAGACTTTGACGGTAGTGTAACGTGCATTGTAGCTATTTCACGTGCTTGCCATAGAAATATAAAATGCTTCCATCGACAATGCGCCTTTTCATACTCTGTACAGGACAACTGTACCTAGTCCATGTGGTAATGAATGCCAATTGGTTTTGTTGGACGCAAATATAACTGAAGTCAATTATTACCTTCTTGGGAAATCATTTTTCTCAATTTTTTCTCGGAATTACTTTAAAAGGCACCACGCGCTGATGATTGGATTCCACTCAATGAGTTTCAGCAGCGCAAAGTGCAAAATGGCAGAAACTTGTCAAAAAGTTTAAACGTCTGCGTGAAAAGTGAAACGTTAATAATTGATTCCACGCTCACTAGTTACAAGCGACTACCACAGGCTTACGCTTCATGCTAGAAGCTAAAAAGTGGGCTAAAAGGACGCCGTGAGGACAAGCGAAAGGATTGCGCCACGAAGCCATCCAATCATGCAAATGCCCTGCCTTCAAGTGGCAACTTTAAGTCACTGCGAAAACTCATCCGTATACCACTCACAGCAATTATTGATTGATTGACCCAGATTCCACCCACTTGGATTCAATTATTTTTGTTAATATTTATCTAACGTGGCCTAATCGTCTATTCAAAGCCGGAGCAAGCGGACTGGGTGTCTTTGCTTAGTTTCAGGAGGTTGGCGGTGGCCTATTAATCTTTGGCGGAAAATGCGCCCCGATAAATACGCATTGTGTTTACGAAAGCCATGGCACACACATGCAGGAGACAAGCGTGCGGTGGGTGGAAATGTTTGAGCACGAACGCGAAAGAGATTTATATCGCTCGGAGCGCGGAGAGGTCTTTTGGAAGCGCTGCTCGGCACTGGCACGAAACGAGGAAAATCGCGAGTTTTCGATGCGAGGCATCTCTTTTCCCTTTTGAAAATCACGACAAATCTATGGCGATCAAAGCAAATCAAGTCTAAGAAAATGCCAGATAAATTCATTTTCTGTTTTTCAGAAGGCAAATTTATTTGTGCTCAAACTCCACATTCCGCTTTTTATGATCCGCTCTTCATTTTTCCCGCGATTTCAAGAGAGCCTAAAGACTCGAATTTTTTACAACTTATTTCTCTTCAGTCCGAGCAAGGTGTTGCGCATTCTTCAATCACTTGCTCTCGGCTAGAGACCTCATTGTGTCTTCGGGTGCGTCTTTGATTAAAAGGTAAAATAAAGTTGAAAAAAGTCGGAATGGAAAGGTTGATCATCCGAGGTTTACGTTCTTATGCTTTACGTACTCCATCCACGCTTCCCGCACGCGAGTAAAGAAGTAACTGAGGACGCGGCGGCGAAGGTCAGCAACCGGTTTACGTGCGCGAAGAACTTCTTCGTAGGCATGAGTGCACGTTCTTCGGGGCTGCGTCATCGAGCCGAAGAGTTTCAACAATGTTACAAATGCACACGACAATGTGATAAAATGTTGGTGATTTACTCTCGGGAAGGGTTTAAATTGGCCGGAAGAAAGCGAGAGTCATTAAACGAATTGACTTCAAACAAATAGCGACATAATTCAAGCAAATTATACAAAAATTTATACGGAAGCAGTTTCATTAATTTCTTGGTGGGAGCTTTAATATTGATAAACAATTATTCGACAAAGTTACCAATTGATTTGTTAGTATGTCGTTTAAAATATCTTCAATAATGAATTAGAATAATTTAATTACTTGCACAGTTAAATAATACTCGCTCAACCTTCCATCTATAAACATTCACATAACTTTCTGCCCGCCTTAATTGACCATTTAATTATGTTTCAACAGGTTTGAGCACTGGTTTGTGGCCCTTTTAATTAATGTTTTTATACTAATACTAGCGTATATACAAATATACAAATGAAATGAGAAAGCAACAAAGAGTATGTAATGTTACTATACAATCATCACTAGATGAAGTCAGGCGTTCAAAGTTGTTTCTTGAATGATCAATAAATAAAGGAAATGGCGCATTCAAATTCATATTAAATAAATAATTACCATTGAAGATTGATGAATCAGATCGGAACATGGTCAATGCCATTGTGCCAAAAAGGAAAAAGCAAACATCCACTGAGATGGATAAGCAGAACTGCTATAAAACAAGAATAAAAAAAAAATACAACGCGAGCCAAGTGAACCATGAGTGTCGGGCGTGTTTCATCGAATTTTGCAAATTTCACGCTCAAATATTACGTAAGCAGATATTGGATTTTTGCCCACCGAGGCACAAAAAAAAAACTGTGCTTTATAAACGTAAATATTTTATACTCAAATTAATATTTGTTAGCATGTTTCGTCGGGTTTATTGAGTTTAGCAACGCGTAACGCAGCAATGAACAATTTGTACTGATTGTTGTTCAATTTTGCTACTCGTGTCGCAAGCACGTCTAGTAAAATTTGAAATAAACTCGAACGGCATTCGTAATTTGTTCTCATTCAGCGGCGAATTTCCGCATTCTCATTGCAGTTCTATTGCCACTTTGCCATTGTCGTATATTCAGCCAGGGGCGGCATACCACTAAACATCTTCGGCACCAATGACGCATCCGTTATAACCAATACAATACTTGTAATTAACTGCAATAGGCAGAGTGTGGTGCACCCGTGGTACCTGCATTACCTGGTTTTCATGTTATGCATGAGTAGTCAGCAAAAGTGTGGAAGGAAAGGTGGCATCGGTCGAAAGCGAAATCGAAAGCAAAATGCTCATTCAGCGAGGCAGTGAATGAACTGATTTTAATATTGCAACGAATTACGCGTGATTGCAGATTTACGTGGATTATAACACTTAAATGCGTTATAAATATGTTCTCTAGTGATTTGAGGTTAAAGAGTGTTCATCAATTTCGAAACTTTAGTAATTTCTCTTCTTCTCTGCCACATCTCATGATAGTAGATCATAAAATTACATGTGTTCCCCGTCCAGTTTCTTGCATGTTTGCAGTTATATCCATCTGGGCGGCGCCATGAGACTAATCGCCAAACCAAACTCTATATTCACATCGAACCATAGCAGAACCCCTGCTATCACTTGATTGCGATAGCGGAGGATATCAGACCCAAGCGCCGTAACTCATCCTTTATCGCTGATCGCATCCTCAATCGTGTCCTTGCAGCAATGCTATCTTCCCGAATCCGGTAGGCGCCTAACTAATGGGGTTAATCAGAAATTAATCGCGTTCGACGCAAGTTCTACGCCATACCTGAATTATTAAATTACTCCGCTTGGGAGGCGACAAAGCTCTTCTTTAACTAGAGCCTAATAAGCTACTCTCGACGTGGAATAATCGCCGGCCACTTTGTAGTGGCGGCTTGTATGGTGGCCGGTGGCGCAAATATGTGTGAGTAAATAAATTAGCGCGGCGATATTAACGTATTAGAGGGTATTAAGTCTGCGCGTGGCGGGGAAAGCAAATGGTGGTGTGGATAAAAGACTAGGGTTAACGGGTGCAGCGCGCTGGAGTGAAAAGGGGTGCAAAACGGCGATTAGTCTACGGGAATGTGCAGAGTTGTGTATCGGACTTTTCCTTGCCCATTACTGCAAACAGGCACCCTCTTCCTGTTCACCGCTACCCTTTTATCAGTTTAACCAACTTTACGAACGCTTTTTTAGCCATTCAACCAACACGGCGGCCATTAATCGTTCTAACGTTTCTCAGATTGTTATAATTTGCAATTTATTGTTTCACCTTCCCCGCTACCAAAACAAAGGACAGCAACATTTTTTAATAAGGTAGATATTTTTCAAACATGATATGCAACAGGCTTTATTGCAGTTTATGTGGTTCCATACTAAACTTGTAGTATCCGCACGTACGTAATCCGTGGCGATTGATGTCAACCCCTTTGACCGCGAGCGCGCGCGCACAGGGTGCATATTAATTAAGTGCCTCCAGGCCACTTTGACGACATGCTATCGTATTGATAATGGTCCTCTACGTATTTTATGCATCGATAGCATCAGTGTAGGTTGATATGTCGCGGGCGTGTTACAAACCTCTAAGGGTTTCAACCAGTTTCAAGCCTTTCAGCAGTAAGTGCAATGCGGGTAGTATCATGTACCAGAGGGGAGTTTATCGTGTTTAACACTAATTTAATTTTGGGATTTGCTTAAGTGGTTTTCTCTTTTGATATTCATAATTTTATTGTTCATTTCTTACCATAAATTATAAAGTTCTTGCTGTCATTTACAGGAGAAAAGTTTACACGATAAAATGTCTTGATTTCGACCGCTAGTCCCGATTTTTCCAGCTTTCTTTCCGGTTTAATGTCCCATTGCCTGTTCTTCGCACACATCTCAATTCCCTAGCTCCCTAGCGCGATTCGTCACGTTACGACGTCTTCCACGGCGAGTTTCTGCACCGATATAATAAGATAAAGCGCATTGTTGACTTCGGCTTTCGCAAGCCAATATCAGGCTGCGTGCTCGCCGAGAATGGATTCAGGCCGAAACCAACAATTGCGCGAAAGAATTAACCTCGTATGAAATAAGTGGGTTCCTATAGAGGGACAATTGAAATTGGGTACTTAGGACGTACTTAAACTATTTCGAGTAAAGGTGCATTGGAAGCATTCTAAAGGACAGGACTCGTCATTTATCCCGGGGAAACTTCACAGGCGTAGTAAACTACTTACCTAATCTTTACGAGGAGAAATAGGTTCGATAAAATAACATTTTTACCAGTTTTCTCTAAGAAAAACGAAAACGGAAGGAGAGACTTAATTATTAATGAACTGTACTGTGTTGTGTTGCTTGTAAGTTGTAGGAATCCTATCGGAGGAGAAAAAACCCAAGACATTGATGCTGCCACCGCCGCAGGTGTTTGCGTTATTGCGGCTTTGCATAAATAATGCGGGAGATGTCGAGCGCGGCGTGCATGAATGAATGGAAAGCGGTGTTTAAAGCCGCCAAGGAACACACAGCGCCGAAAACATTTTGTGTAAAGTGTTGGAAAAGTGTCGGAAAATGGTGGGATTTTATATGGTGCGCTAAACGTGAGAAAACTGTCAACAAAACGAAAATAGGTTTTAAATTAAGGAAGAAAGAAAACTTGACTTTGAATATGAACTACTAAAAGTTAAAACTTAGAAAGAAATTCAAAGAGAGCAAACTCCAAAGAACTGTTAAAAATGTTTTATTTGATTTATAACATATGTTTTTATTTCCGGAAAATTCTACATTATTGAAAAGAAAATTTTTTATTGTCGTGAAACGAATTCTTTTCCCATTTTTGTTTTGAATTTTTCTCCATAATTGAATGTCCCAAGTTTAATATTACATAATCCCCAAATTTTCTTTATCCATGTTTGTTCATGTCAGTCCCTGCCTATGCATTGTTTTTCCTCCAGTTTTTCCACTCCAGACACATGTTCTCGGCTGCAACTGCGAAGGTGCTTTCCGGCTGCCAGTAAAGTTTATCACCGGCCATTCCGCTGATGGGCCGCGCACGCGACGAGGGTGCATCCCTCTACTACTCTTATATTAGACGACTCCTGCTTTTACGGCCACATCTCGCACCGCGATGTACGAAGACAGGCCGACATCAATAATGCACACGCCTTTTCACTACGCACCCTCGCACTCTTCATGCTCTTCATATGGGGTGGTCACATGGTCCAAGATTGGGGTTGTGGGACACGGCGATACGACAAATTGGTGGCAATCGATCGATGATGATTTCTCTCACAAAACGTCGAAATGGTGAATCGGCAATCAACTGCCAGGGAAGTGTTGGGGTAGGAAAAAGCGCAGTATTCTCCAGGATATATTTGAAGATTATTCTCACAACTCTTCGTGATGTTTTAATGTCGGCGTTTAACCACTTTGCCACTATCATAAACTACCATTTCCAGCATCAAAGTCATCGCACTTTTCGGAGTTGGGAATATCGGAACTGCGTTTCCGCCGTCTGTATCCCAGTATTTCAATTTGCAGTCCGTGCCGCGATTGTGATTTGTGCGGACAGTGCACGGGGCGGCGGGGGCGAGCTAATGTATACGAATGTGGCCCGGAGCAGCATATCTGGAGAGTTACGCCCGGGCGAAACAGCCAATTTCATAAACGTCAGCGCCATGCGCAGACCCCTAGTTTCTTGTCACGCTGCTCCCCTAAATCCCACATCCACCCCGTCTTTGGTTAACCCGCTATGTCACTGATCAACGGACCGCGTACACATTTTGCGTGGAATTCGCTGCGTGCACGTCTAGCCAATTGATTCGAAAATGGCAGGCTGTCCAAGAAGAGTGGTTAATAATTGTTTTGCGGATGCGGGTTAGACATTAATCTCCATGGAACATTATTTGAAATTAGCATTAATTTATCAATATCATGATGGTAAGGAGGAGAGGGAGTTTGTGGAAGAATTAGGAATGAAATGCAGGAAAAGACGATTTCCAGACGAGAGACACCAGACACCACCCCTCTGCACAAGAACAACCCCAAATAGACGCTGTGGGACGTCGTTGGGATGGGGAGCGTATCCGTGGGGTGCTCACCTCCGCGTCACCTTCGCAACGCCGGCAGTGTAGCTCGATTTTCACAACAATGCACATATTTTCCTGTCGACATGAAACTTTTCCATTAAGCTTTACCCTATGCACACAGAGCTCTCTAAACCTTAATGGAAAACAAGGGCCAGTATTATATGACTTTTATCAATGGCAGTTCTGTCTGTTCCAGAACAAAATGACAAAGACTCCAACAATTCTCTTCTCGAAATAAAACGTTTTACAATTAGAGTCTTCTACATTGCAAATATTTATGTCAACTGCGCATAATTTCAAAACAAGTCCTCATTTATGAACTTTACCGGACGAGGACTAATTAATGCTGCGCGTGAAATGCAGAAAAGAAATATTTGCCTGTCTCGTGCAGACACTCGCGCGACAAGCAATGTGTTTGTCGAGGACACGGCGAGGCGCATCTTTCGCAAAGAAACGGGCGGCTAAAAACCATTTGGCAGGCGCCCCGGGGTGCAAAAAAGGCGAGTGGAAAAATGTCAAAGGCTGCTGCTGAGCAGTGCCCGCGTAGAGTTGGATTCATGCATTTTAATTTAATTCATAATTTGTGTGCTTAATACTCACTGCACGATTTCTAACGCGCAATGTGCCCCCTACATTGTCGTGTACAATCTGCGCAGAAACTTGTTCACTGGTAGTTTATTAAGTTAGCTAAAACGAAGCGATGAAATTTTTTAATTATGTCGGTGTTAAGATGCAGCATGTTGAAGCGAATTTAACGTTTTTTTTTTTTTTTAAGGGAATTGATTTAATTTCAAATCTGTTGCTATTTGTTAATGCTGAATAATCATTTCCAACCGGAAGCTGATCCAGTAAACTTTATAAGTGATACTTTCTATAATTTTATTAGGTACATTAAAACATAAATTATTTAATAATAAAGCCAGAGATTAATATTAGATTCTTGCTTGATTAATATACAGACATTAATTATTTATTTAATAACTACTGCCTCGCTTCGTAGCATAGTCGGTAAGCCGTCTGACTGTAGTAGTAACAGCGAGGTGAATATTCGGGAAACACGGGTTCAAATCCTGCTGGAGGTATGTTCAATATAATATATACTCTCACAGAATTCAGTTCCAATAACTGCTAATAATCCTCAAGTGCGGTGTCGGTAATCGGCATGATTGCAGTACGTTTCAAAAATAAAATAAAAAAGTAACTACTAAACTTCATTACTATATTAAGCTAACTCGGTAAATTTGCATTCAATTCGCGTCTCTTCACCACGCATAAACCGCAGGATATTCTCCCAAAAGTAGACCTTACCAATTTCTTCTGCATTAAAATTGAATACAACCAATTATACTAGCTACCTCATTGTTTTAACATCTTCATCTTCCCAGCATTCGTAATAATGTTTCATTAGAAATGCAACTCGTAATTTTGCGATGCTTCGCACGCCGTGAATAATGAACGTGATGGCGCTTGGCCCATTCCGGTTTCCGGTTGCTGACGATGTTTTTCTTAATGCCGCGCCCTTTTATGATTGCGGTGGCGCTCGTTATCATTGCCATTCGGCTGCAGACCGCATCGGCGACCGACCGGGTGAATTAATTTCCGTCGCTTCCATCCCGAAACAATCTTTTTCCTCGCTTCCGTGAGGTGCAAGCACTAAAGGCCGGGAGTTATCCGCGTTGCGGAGAAAATTGCACATGTTGGAAATGGTAGGTGATCAAAAGATGTAATTATTGTTATTAGTTTGTTGAATGTGGATTAGGCTGCGGAATTTTCAGGAAACTAATTTATTTAATTCTTTCGGAGCAGACCTCCGAAAGGTGAAGAGTAATGAAAATTTGTATAACTACACTTTAACTAGGAAAACATCCAGATGGAGATTTCCATATCGTGCCGGAATGCTGATTGTTTTCTGCTTGATTATGCGGAAAAGTCTACTGATTATCGTCTCGCGTGCTCATATCCATTTCAGTACGGAGCACGCCATCTATTTAGAGGCATTACTTAACTCTGTTTTTACCTCGATAGTTTTACCATGTTTTCATGTGATTTCAAGCATATCACTGCATTTTCGTCGCATGCTTACAGGTCAATGCACATGGCCAGTAGAGCATTAATTTACTGCAACAAGCTCAAAAATATAATCTTCAGTCACTCCAGCCTCAAGCCAAGCTAACAAAGAGCGCACAGAGTACTCGTTGTGAAGCTAAAACTATTTCCAGCAGATTAAGAGCATTAAAGAACAATGTTTTTACTTTAAGTGGTATACGCTGTACTTTGAGGTTCTTATAGTTTTAAATTATGCATGATATCGTTAAGGCAGAAGCACCGCCGACGCGGTGGCAAATTTCATTTGTAATTATTTTAAGTTTGTTTACACTTAGCGGTCTAATAAATTTTCTAGGATTACGAGTAAAGGTTGATGGAGTTCACAAGTTCTTATTTCGCAACGAAACATTGAATATTCTATTTAAATTTAGTTGGAGTATCAATAAAATTGAAATTAACCGCAAATTGCGTTACGACTTGAAGGTAGCGAATTTGCGAACTTTGAGGGGTTGTTACTTTGGAATAATTAAATGAAGTATACATCCAAAGGTGCTGAGTAGAACTGTTTATTACTGATAATAATAATAATAATGGCAGAATTTGCTTGAACTACACGTTAATTACTTTGTCAGGTCATTAGCTAGGATGCAGAATTTTGACTTCGGAGAAACGAAGAACAGTGGATTTAAAATTACAGCATGTTTTTTCATTGAAATAAAATATTCATGTTGATATAAATTTACTTTAACACTTCCTAATTATTTATTAATATAATTTTTACAATTTGTTGCCTTCTTCAGTATTTTTTTTTTTTGTTAAATTGGAATAATTTGGAACTTACTTTTTATTTCTGAATAAAACGAAGAAGGCAACAAGCCGAAAATATTTTATTATTTTATTTTACTTGACCCCCATTACATTATACTGCATCAACTACCAGGGTTATTAGCAGTTATTGGGACTGAATTCTGTGAGAGTATATATTGTATTAAATATACCCCCAGCAGGATTTGTACCCGTGTCCCTCGAATATGCACCTTGCTGTCACTGCTAGAGTCAGACGGCTTACCGACGAAACACACTTTGAGATCGCCCTTAACGACACACTAATATTAGATGATTAAAACTTAAAATTTTATCATCAAAAAAATAATTTCCGATTCTTGTGGTATTTTCGGTGATGGGTAGCAAATTTGTAGCTACCCATTTTTCTGTCAGGCCATTACTTTTTGGAAAATTGACGAATTATGATAATAGCATATTAACCTATCATGTTGCCTCGATTTTTACTTAAAATTTATGTCATTTTGAATTAGGTAGCTATACACTTTTAATAATAACAGACCCAAACAACAATTAGTCGTTGGGAAGGTATGAGGTACTTCGGAAAACGAACTTTTTCATTTATATTTCCATGAATAATAAAACATTCAGCACTGCATAAAACAAGACAATGCACTATAAAAGCCATTAGACACTTGTACAATTTGCATGTTTCTAGCCCAATTAAAACTTCATCTCAATCTCCCTTTACGATACACTAAATTATCAACAAAAAAGTTGTTAATCCAATTACGATGAATAACTCAGTGGTGCGTTACATTGTACGGCACAAACTTGCCATAGTTTGTTCACAGCATCAATTTGAACTTTTCTCGCGCCGTGGAAATTGACTGCAAATTACCGCGCCTCCTCCATGTGCAGCATGCAGCGCGCACCATAAAGTTCGGCTTAAAAATCGATTCCTCTTATTTTTTTGCCCCCTTTACGCTTGTTTGCCCACCTTTCCGGTATGATGGGGGGGGTAAAAGCAATAGTTAGGTTGCTTTGCCGCGCGCTGAGAGTCAAATCCCTTAATCAAATTTCGCGTATTCACGCGCAGAACGCCCGCCCCCGTTCGACTTGCACCTAACTTGATAAATCGCCGACCGACAGCACACAAGATTAACTAGGAGTATACAGCTCACGCCAGCGTTTATTAGATTTTAAAATTCAGGCATAGTTTACTTTAGACAACTATGTTATAAATATTTATTTACGCAATATGAACTAACGCTTAAGAAAACAAATATATGTCATTATTTATGCGAATCTAGGTTTACGGCATTTGTTGACATGACAAAAGCCTTTAGCAGCCATCTTTACTGGAATCACTAGCAGAAAGCCAGTGAATAATACCGCGATGATTTGCGAAGATGGTTGAATAGGAAAGTTTGCGCGGGTCGAGGGCAAAGTGTAATAAAACTTCAAGTCGCGCACTTCACGTGGAAATGTGAAAATGCAAATGAGCAGCGTGCAATGGTGCGAGTTTAAGATGTTCACGATGCAGGAGATCACAATAGAGTGTGGAAAATCGTTGAGAAGACTCATGGGGTATTATTAGGAGTTAATTTTGTCATTCAAGGCTTGAAGATTGACTTTATTCAGTTAAACTTTTAATTAAACCAAAATTATCTTTCTTCACTGTGGGTGGCTTGTCTACAAACTGCTCTTGTTTGCCTTGACAGATTGGTGTCTGCTGTCTGAATTTTCGTATAATTAATCGAGCATAGAGACGCATCTTTCCGCCATGTGAGTGTCGATCGAATCAGATCCCTAATTTGATTCCGCCTTGTTTGACTGCGCTCAACATATATGATCACTGGAAATTAATTTCTAACGCCAAACACTCCACGCTCTATTCCACATTGTTCTATTATTTCAACATTATCATCCAAAGCAAATGTTTAAAACAAATCCAGGAACAGGCTTGTTTTCTGCATTAGCTTTGCTAACCTTGTGAAAGATTCAAACAAGCAGTTTGTTGTTGGGTGATCACATCGCATTTGATTTGGCGGCGAGTCAAGATCTCGTCGATTTTTCGCCGATGCCGGATGGACGGCATCCGGTGGGCGCCGGAGATGTTGCCACGTTTTTTTTTTACGATGGATCTGGTGTTGTATTTGGAGGAAGCGAGGCGCATCGTGGAGCGGCGAAGTAAATGAGTCGTGTAACGGCCGACTAGGCGAAGGACGCCAGCCGGGAATTCGGGAACGGAGGCGATTAATTGTCTAAATCCACTTTAAACTGCAGCATGCAGACTTGGGCAGGAAATTTGGAGTTTACCACTGGTGAAGTAAACGAATTACAAGCGAGTTTATTCTGATCTCGGTTAGGATAATAGTTACTGAGTAAAGATGAAGATTAAAACAAGTAGCTTCGGAAATAACTCAATATATTCTTCCTTGATGATTTCTGATGAATTGCTTTCAGTTTTCAGTAAATCTCAATCTGTCATCCTGAAAACCTTCAGATTAGTTGTATTAACTGATTTGCCTCTCAGTTTATATCTCCACAGCAATAAATTTGTTCTTTGTGGTCTTTTACTGCGTTGAACGTGTGACTTTGCCTTCATTAATGTCGCAAAATATTAGGATATTTTCGAATCAATGAACCGGAACGCATAAAACCTCATCGCGATGCGCAAGCAGTTCAAAAGGAGTCATGAAATAGAGGACTAGGTCACCGTTATTAAAACTTTTTCTGCGGCCTCTTCCACCCCTCAAAGCTTGCGAACGTTAAATGCCACCTAAAGCCAAAGAGCCCATTCATTTTCCGCTTAAGTAAAGAAAACGGAGTCATTCTTATAGTTTTAATTAAAATATCGTCATAAAATGCTTTGTGGAACGATATCATAAAATGTTTCTGGATATTCATTTGTTTTGTACAACAGACACTTTATATCTGCAATTGATGAAAAATAACAGTTGCCTACGGTAAATTCAATCCTCTAGATTGATTTCTGAGAGGAATCTCTAATTTGGACAAAAGACAAACTTACTGTGTCTCAACGCGTTACTGATAATGAAACTAATACGGAACGCGACAACCTAATGGCTATTGATCAATATCTCTGTACAGCTCAAGAAACAAACATGAAAGATAATCGTCGATAGCGATTCTTCGCGCGTGTCCTCATCTCGGGAAAGGTCGCGCACACCTAAATGTCAATCAGAACAACGGCTTGAACGGATTTCATTTAAATTCCGTTTTCATTGTTCGGAAAAGAAGGGAAAACGAAGCCGAAGGCAATGGCCAAATATCTCAAGCATAAGTCGAGCAGTGAAGGAGATAAATTGCCAGGTGCGCTGGATTTTTACTGCGTGGGCGTAACAAGGTGTGAATCGCTCAAGAATGGTTGGATTGAATTGGCTGGATCGAGAGAGGATTACAAAACGCGCGCAGTGGCAACAAATAATCCTCGTGGCTGCGTAATCGATTTGATTCCGAGAGTGGCATATCCTCTTTTCGGTAAATCCACATGCATACAAAGCACCTGCCGCTTTTATTATGCAATTAGTGCGTGACGCGACTGCGCTCCAACCAGAGCCATCGACTAATGGCAGATTGACAGAAGGGTTTAGATTTAAATTCGCACATAGATAAAGTTTCCTGCTCTCATATAATACTTGCGTTCCTGCCTAATACAAATACTACACCGTGCAGTTGGCATTTTGCATTTCGTTCCGCATTTCGCCAACGAAAACTCCATCAAAGGCTCTCTTTCTCTTTGTTAGGCAGAAGCTTGTTTATTTCAAATCTGTGGGCTTTATCTAATTCCATATTTTGTGCCTTCATGCAGAGTTGTGCATTGTGTGATTTATACAATAGCATCGAGATGTTTTCATTCGCGAATATTATTTCAGCGCGGGAACAAATCGAGCGCGCCGTTGTCGTGCATTCCGCTCACGGTTTATTCTACCATCCCGATGGTGATGTCTGTGAAATATCGATTGCGATACGACCACCCGTTACATCGTTTTTCCGCCAATGCCTCCTGCGGGAATCGCGTGTATCCGCCACGTGTATTACGTAAACTGTTTCCATTTCCTAGCGCGCTTCTTGCAAATTGAAACGAAAGTGAATTTGCTTCGGAATGCCTGACGTCATGCGCAATCATAGGGTTTTAGGTTTAGTTATTAATGTACTTCATATCGTCTTTAGTGAAGTCAATGGAAATTAAGAAGGAAGCCCTTTTCAGATATTCCCAGACTACTACCACTTCTCCCATCCTAGGATAGTGCGGAGATCAGTTAACCCCCACTATGGAAAACGGATACAGCTCGCTGTGGATACCAGAATCGCCTGGTCCCAACAGCAAAGAGCAAAACGACGCGCAAAACGTGACTATCGCGTGGATTTCACCGATCCACGATGGTCTGGGATGTGGTATCTAAATCGCGGGAATGGTATGGATATGAATGTGATATCTGCGTGGCAGGAAGGCATTACTGGAAAGGGAGCTGTTGTTACTATCCTTGATGATGGACTCGAGAAGGACCATCCTGATCTTATTCAGAACTATGTAAGTTTTACTTAATTTCAGTTAAACGCCATTTTTAAATTGGAATCTTTTGTAGGATCCTTTAGCATCCTACGACGTCAATAACCAAGACTCCGACCCTAGTCCTAGATACGATATGATTGACTCTAATAGGCATGGTACCAGATGTGCTGGAGAAGTCGCTGCAACCTCCAACAACTCCATCTGCTCATTAGGTGTAGCTTACGGAGCCCAAGTCGGAGGTGTTCGAATGTTGGACGGGGACGTTACTGATGCGGTTGAAGCCCGATCTTTGAGCCTAAACCCTCAACACATTGACATCTACAGTGCATCCTGGGGTCCTGATGATGACGGCAAAACGGTAGATGGTCCTGGTGAATTAGCAACGCGTGCTTTTATAGAAGGTGTAACCAAAGGCCGTGATGGCAAGGGGTCCATTTTTGTGTGGGCTTCCGGAAATGGAGGACGCGATCACGATAACTGCAACTGTGATGGCTATACCAATTCCATCTACTCTTTGAGTATTTCTAGTGCTACTGAACATGGTCGAGTGCCATGGTACAGTGAAGCATGCAGTTCAACACTGGCAACTACTTACAGCAGTGGGGAGGTCGGAGAGAAACAAGTGGTTACTACCGATTTACACCATGCATGTACTTCTAGCCACACTGGTACATCAGCATCTGCTCCATTGGCGGCTGGGATTTGCGCATTGGCCTTAGAAGCAAATCCGAAGTTAACCTGGCGTGATATGCAGCATATTGTTGTTCGAACTGCACGTCCGCAAAAGTTGGTCGCCCATGATTGGCAAACCAATGGAATTGGAAGAAATGTGTCACATAGTTTTGGTTATGGTTTGATGGATGCTCATGCAATGGTAAAGTTGGCGAGAAAGTGGATTACTGTTCCCGAACAGCATAGTTATGAGGTCAAAGCTCCACAAGCTGAGAAGTAAGGGTTTGCCAATTCGGACGTTTTTGGTTTTTAATTTAAGTCCTTTTTAGGAAAATTCCCGCGAGAAGTGTTGTTGTCTTGTCCCTAACGGTAACAGATGCTGGGCAGGTCAAAATCTTGGAACATGTCCAAGCAAAGCTCACAATCAGTTCACACAAACGAGGAGATCTCAACATCCAACTGATCTCCCCAATGGGTACTAGAGTCACGCTTCTAGCGCACAGAATCCACGACCTTTCGAGGAGTGGTTTCACCCATTGGCCCTTCATGTCGGTTCATTCCTGGGGGGAGAGTCCACTTGGCACCTGGACCTTAGAAGTCCACAACGATGGTCGTCTTCTAGGTAGTTAAAAAGAACCACACACATCAGTTTTAACTGATTGTTCTAATTCCAATTGTAAAACTAGAATTGATGGAAATTCTGATGCTTAGCTTCAACTGGTGATGGTTGCACTAACATGACTAATGCTGTTTTCCAGGCCGCGCCACGCTGCAGTCGTGGTCGCTCGTCTTTTACGGCACCAACCAGACGAACCCCAACGACGTGGATCCGACCGCGTCACTCAAACCGAATAAAAAGCTTAATTCCGTGCGCGTTGATGGCCCTACCGGTAGTGCCGCATCCAATTCCAAAGATCGTAAAAAGAACAAGAAGCAGAAAGCGAAAAGCAAGCCAAAGTCCAAAGCGACCGCGAAACCATCCGAGTCTTCAAAGAACAAAAAACCCGAATTACTGCCGTTCTATTACGCTGTTAATGCGTCCAAGTTTAGCAAGTACGCGAAAAACTACAGCATAACCTATCCGATAATGATCCCCGAGCGCGAGTTTGAAAAATTCACCGGCACCAGTGATGAACAACATCGTAAAAAGATGCAGAAGCAGAAGGAGAAGAGCCGCGATTTGAACTCTTCCAATAGGAATTCGGAAACGCGGCAGCCGTCCACACTGGCGCCTGTTACAACGACGCGCGCGCCATCTAGAACTAAAATTGGTAAACGTGCATTTTTTACAAAGATTGAATGTTTTTTTTATGCACGGTTTACGTTTGGTAGATCTTACTAAAACTTCATTAACATTTGTTGATTATGTTTTCTTCTCTGAGTGTATTTGGGTTGATTTTTCTATGATTTGGTAAGGAGATTAATTTTCATCCTTTTGCAGCGGAAGTTCATGCCTGGGATATGGTCTTCTATGGTACCTCTACCACTCCTGCGGTTGATGGCAAATCCAACAAGGAGATACCCATCATATCGAAAGCTCCGGCTTATAGCCCATCAGAAGACATCAATGAGAATGTGATAGATTCTGATGGTGAACAAAATGTAGGACCTGAGGTAACGCTTTGTCTATTACTCCTTATTTACATTGTCCTAACTCGTCCACTTCTGTTTCCAGATTCGAAAAGATCTAATGGAGGAAGAAGAGTTCTCTCAGCAGGCGATGAATGGTTGCCAGAAGACGCGAGGTGACGTGTGCATAGGTGCGTTGCTTGCCCTTACCCTCTACTACGCGAGCTCCAGCTGCGCAAGCCTCTTAGCGTTCCTTCTGCGCCCTACCGCCGCCGTCTTGCGGCCAGACAACAATACCCAATCGCACGATTCGCTCGCCACGCGCCAACGCTGCCATAGCGCGATTTTCGGGATGCCGCGATACCAAATAGGCCAAGAATCCAAAACAAACTACAAATGCAACCAACTATACCATAGACTTAGGTTAATCTCTACGGTGTAACTGAATGCGTATTTCGCACACACGGCGCGCATGAAGTAACGAATCTTAACGAAAATCAATTCATTCTCAAAGGCTGTGGATTAATACAAAACAAAACAAGAAACACACAAACATTGTACTAAGACGATGAAAGATTCGCTTTCTCGTTCAGGGCGTGCCAAAAACATGGCGTCTTGTGGATTGCACGCGCCATTCAAAGTGCAATTAGTCGAATTTCGAGAGGGGACGCGAGACGCCACCCGGTTTGCCATTCGTTTTGCAATTTACGACGATATACATATCGCAGTAGCTCAACGTTTTCTTCTCTTTAGCAGAATTATTTACGCAAAGGGCCGCCGCTGCCCTTTAGCGATGACGATTACCATTGTTGATCGGTTGATCAATGCATACGCATTACGTGCATATATAATACATATTAATACAATTCGCTGTGATTTATTTAATTGTGTAGTGGTGTACATATGTTAATACGTTTTATATATAAATACTATATACGATGATACGGATTATAAATATTAAGAAGTGCGTAATATACTAGTTAATCGAAAAGAAAACGATTACAATACTCGTAGTTCCTCGTATAATACAAGTAAATAGGTAATAATTGTATGACTTATTGAGATTAAATACGAACGGGTTACAGTTAAAGAAATTAATTGTAAATATCGACTAAATGATATTTTCTCGATTTTCAAGCAATGGACGAAATTAATGGGGTTCTTATTTGGCTGGACAACTATTATGTCGCGTAATTAGACGCAAGTGAAAGTCAAAATTATCAAGTCGTGTAATAAAACTGGAAAGCACAACAAGAAAGAAAGTCGTACCGGCCTAGTCTGATAGTCAGCCATTTTCCGCACGCACACACGCGTCACGAGAGTCAATAAATACTTAAATAACCCACGAGAAAACAACGACAATACGTACACGTCGATAGACTACGTAAGATCTCGAATTAATCGATGCGACGCACGCTGCGCTAGACGGAATTGTACTTCGTTCATACAATTAGCAACTAAACGACTAAAGGAATCTTTCATAGTGATTAAACATTTGTAAACGAGTGCGACACAATGACGTAATAAAAATGATGAACCATGACAAGACCTAATACCACCCACTAACCACCATCTTTTCTTATTGTAATGTGACGCGATGCTGTTCATCTGTGTCCCTTCTTGCTTTGTGCTGTTTCTTATCTCTTAGGTGTATTGTAATGGTTTGAGCGCGTCGGGTTTCATTTGTCATCCTAACACACCACCCATCATCATCGACTATTAACGTCAAATAGGTGAGTGTCTTGCTACTGTTGCAGTTTTGTATTTAGTTGGTTTGCGCTTGTTTTTTGCATGCGTGAGATTGGATATTGTTGTCGATGTACGGACACATTGATAAGATGTTTGTTGATGGAATGCGCAAGCATCTTATGAACAATATTTGCTCGTAAAATCTTCATTTTATATATTAATGGCAAACCGATCGATTGCATGCGAGTATTGATGTTGAGATTTATCGAGCGAGAAATAACCGACCGATTGCAATCGGAAATACAAGCTGCCATTGTTATTGAACGAAACACTCTGTATATAAACAGAAACCACCTGATCAAAACAATATATCCTAGGAAGTTGTAGAATATTAAATTTCCTTTTGTAATGCATATGGCACCACAAGAGTAAATTAAGTAAAACACTATCCAATGTATGATTGCATGAATGACCTCAACACGTACACTACAAACTTAACACTAAGTTGCCCCCAATTCCAGCATGCATGGATGGCTTTTACTTCCTGGACAACGCTTGCGTGGACCGGTGTCCTCTAGGGTTCTACATCGTCTCCTACACTGAGTTAAACTACGATCCCTCCGAGATACCAGCCATCTTGGCTTGCGAACCGTGCCATTACAGTTGCAAGGGGTGCAACGCGAGCTATGACTACAGCTGCACCGAATGCTTCCCTGATGCCTTCCTTTACAACCGTACCTCCGCCGAGCACTACTGCTATCCGCAAGGTGCCTACTCTCCACTTCTGGATGAGGTCTGGTGCTTCCGAGCTTTCGCGACGTTTGTCATCCTCTCCATCGCTTTAATAGCCACCACTGTGATCCTTCTCATTAGGGCCAGAAGAAGGAAGTCATCGGATGATGGCCGTTTTATGAAGATGGACTCTTTGCTGCACATACGTGACATTGAACGAAGAGTCAAATCAGCCGTTTACAGTGACAGCGAATGATAACATCATTTGCGTGCAATCAAAGTCTGATAGGAGCAAGTGACATATGACTTTAGACTATACTTATCTTATGCTCATCGCGATACTCATATCTTGCTATCAGATCAGGATAGCGGTTAGCGAACTCTCGAGTGACTTATTGAAGCTGTGAATTTGTATGACAATATGGCGGCTGTGGCCGCATGCGACTTAATGTTGATTTTACTTTAAATAGGATTTGTTTGGTGGACTGGTGCATTGTTTGCACGTCTACTTTTTTGACTTTTAGATGCTAAGATAATCAAAAGTGCACTGTTCGCAAATAAAGCTAATATTCAATTTATTTCAGAGACAAACTCCTTATTAAATCTGTTTAGCTTGTGCGGTCCTTGTGTGAAACGTGTTCTTGCTTGGCCTGGTGCATTTTGCTGGCTTGCGAAAATCGTACTAAATTTAACTGTGACCGACTGTGATAAACAAGACTCAGTGCCGCGTCTGCGAATTTGTGTAATTGGTCTAATGCGCCTAACCCGCTTCTCCTTTCCGCCATGTTTCTGCTTGGTTGTCATTTTTAAGTCCGAATGCAAATAAATTAAAAGGCGGATGTTGCAGTCTTATATGATCATTAGTAGACCCAAGTAGGTAGATCAAGAGTCCTTATCATGAATATTGCATAAAACTGATTTGTTTTCTATAATAGCCTACCGCTTCTGAGCATTGTCCAAGTGACTCACCGACTGCACTTAACGCACTCGTAATATTTCAAAGAAACCTTCGAGGAACCGAGGTGGGATCAGCAGCTCCTAGCTGGGGGTAACGTGGCTCCTCGTAGCTGTACGCACGCGCATATACCGCATCGATCTGCTGCCGTCATTCGGTCGTTGCGTCCGTTGTGTGGCGCGCCTCTGCTTGTCGCCCAGCGTCTTGTTTCGTTGACGTTGGCAAAACCGGATAGCTAACGGTGCGGTACGTGCGCTAGCCCGTCGCGAGTACGTTCCGGTGATTGCACCATCTTCTTGTGCGATTGCATGCATCCCAGTGCCAACTAAAAATAATCAGTGCGCGGTTCTCTTGTGTCTGCTAATGAGCCTTTAGCCGTGCGAGGAACTATGTCGCAGCTGTTCGACTACGTACTGAAAGGCGGCGAGTCCGCCAACGACGAGCTCAACATGGACATCAACAATATGGACTTTAATTTTGACGCGCCGGACATGATGGTAAGTCAATTAAGATGCGTGTACTGGGGCCTAAGTAAATTCACTTTGTTCGTCAGCAAGAACAAGTGGATAATACGTATAACGGGCGATGGAATGTTATACATTCACCGAGTTTTTATTGTGCGTTGGTATGACATGTTTCCTTTGCGGTACTGCAGCAGAGAGCTTAAATTAGGACGCGAAAACTTTGAAATCTAGTAATAATAAGCAGAAAATTGACTAATTATTACATCAGTTTGTACAAATCAGAAATAAATTGCATTTGCGTGACTTTTTCCATAGTATTTCGACGATACTACACGCCAAAACCTATTATCAATGTGACTAATCATTATCGAAACGAGCGATGTATTGTGCCGATGGCACACTGAAAAGTAAACCTAAAGTTCGCAACATTAGGTAGTAACCATTATTAAAGTACCCCAAACTACGGACTAATGACCCCATATAAGCAATTAACGTCACTTTGCACAATGCTAATGTCTGCTAATTCCCTAGACTTCAGAATTCTTCGATTCTGTTATGTCCCTGGAGAAGGAGAACTTCCTGGATGTTATCGACGACAAAATGCGCTACTTCAACGATGAACTCCTGAAGGACGACGATACCAGCTTTGCGGAGAGCACCTCTGGCATAGAGTCATCCTCCACGTCGCCCAACTCGACCCTACACAACAGCCCATGTACCGACAGTGACGTCGGCTCCAATGACAGCGACAACTTTCACGAGCAAATGTAAGATCTTTTTTCCGCGATATTAGGGCCTTTGCCTTGCTGGTAGTACCATATGGAATTCGATAACCTCTAAAAAACCATGTGATGATTTTGTATTCGTAATTAGTTTCAAAGCGCGAGTAGATAAAACTGGTCGCGCGTGTCTGACCTTTCACTTGTACGAAGAAATTGGAGCAACAGTAAGAGAACTGCGCTCCCACTCCCGTGGTCTTTACTTTCCACCTAGATAGGAGGACAGCCAAAATGGTTGATGTTCTTGTAGCACGTTTCACGCTTTGTTAAAACTAATCCAATTTACTATTTACAGTTAAACCTGTAAATATTTTTGGGTGAACTACTTTTGTTAGGTTTCTTGTTTAGTTGCTTTTTTCTTTTATATTCTAGAACACTATTCGGTAATCAAGCAAGCCAGATTCTTACCAGTGATGATTATTGCAGTTTTATTGATCAGACATCGATTCAAAATGATCACTTGCAGCAGTTCATCGAAGACACGGCTGTGCACACTCCAGTTGTGAACAATGTGACCCATAAATTGATCAAACGGGTCCAATCTGCGGTAGCATCATCTCAACAACCCACTAAAAAATTCGTGGTCACCAACCCATCTCAAGGTTTGTCCCTATTCCAATGGGACTGTGCGAATGATAATTTTTATTAAATTTTTTTCCCTCTTGTAGATACCCCCATTCTGGACACGAATGCGAAAACCACAAAGATCATAAACAATGGCAAAAACCAAGTCATCAGAGTGCAAGCAGGTGGTAGATCACTACTCCTCCCAGTGAACGTCAAGGATATTAAAAAATTGAAAGTCATCCGGGCCAATGATCTCAACATGGAGGCCCTGAAGTTTATCCCAGCACAAACGAAGTCTGTATTCAAGAAAGTCTCGCAATATGCGGCGTCATCGAGTTCGGAATCAGTGGATGGTAGGTTTCTGGTCATCATTCCAATTGGAATTATTTGTGATCAATGCGCTTTTTGTAGATGATATCGATGTGGATCATCATATTCCAATGGATGGGAATAATTATCCAGCGTTGGAACTCACTGGTGAGGAAAAACGTCTTCTGATGAAGGAAGGTATTAAACTTCCCTCTCATTACCCGCTTACTAAATATGAAGAGAAGGAACTGAAGCGTATCAGACGAAAAATCCGCAACAAAATCTCCGCCCAAGATTCTCGCAAACGCAAGAAGGAATACGTCGATCAACTCGAGGAAAAGGCCCGCAAAACAGACGAGGAAAACGAACTCCTTAAAAACAAAGTGAAGAACCTCAATAGGGAAAATACAAAGCTATCAGAGCAATTGAGGAAACTGCAGGAACTGCTCTGTAGTGGTTCTAGCAAAGCCACACCGACAACATGTTTGATGATCGTACTTTTCTCGACACTTCTTGTCTGCTTGCCAAATCTGCACACGGCAGAAAATAAAGACCTCGAGGTCGGTGAGCAACAAACGATGGCGGCTCGGAGGGCGCTTTTATTCAATCCCACAAAGGAAGAGGAGGATTCTATGAACATGGACGAGTTCATCGTCTTCAACAAGGAGGAAGCTGAAACACGTTTCGAGGAGATTTCTACCTTGGAAGAAAAGGACAATGGCACCGCTGCGTTTGTCAAATACTTGGGAGATCTCTCCTCCAAATATGAAACGATCATTCGATCGAATTGTACAGAAATTCTGCAGGGTGGATCATTGCAGGATTTCTGCAAGCGGCATGAGGATGAGTTTAAGCAGGCGTTACAAGACCTGCGATTATTCCTCGATCGGAATAAAAACGTAAACGGTGGACTAAACCCGAGCGGGGAGGAGCGAAAGTTTATAGAACCGGATATATCGGACGATGAAGATGATCACCCCGCTAGCAAAAGAACGCGGTTAGACATTGATGCGTACAAGAGCGAAATCCAAAAGTCTATAAATAATTTCAAAGTGGAAGCTGAAATGGCACTGCCATCGAAGCGTGAATAATGAATTAGTTAAGCTTAGAGCAGGGCCCAGTAGCGGAACGCCAGGGACTGGAAGCCGGTGCAATTGTGAAATAACATTCGTTAAATGTTAATATTTTAACTTTGTTTCCTTTGAGAAAGGTTTTAATGTATTTTATTACTTTTAGTTGATGAAGAGATTTATATTTGCATTTCTAGATTTGATTTTTAAAGCATTAGTTAGCATGGGTAGAGTTTTATACGATACAAATGTACCTTATGTCTTACAATGGCGACCAGCGTGCCAGCCGATCTATGCTAAATTGTATTGTAAATAATTTTAGTCATTTCATTCGTTTACTGAGGCAAATTATGTTTAACATGTTGGCGGTCATTGCGGTCACTGTACACGATCATTATAATTACAAACCTAGATGTATCTTGGAAGAAGAAAAAAACAGAGTTTCACTGTGTTATTCTTTCGCTGACCTTTTCTTGTCCGTCTGAGGCGTATTCCTTGTTTGTGCCTCCAAGGAATAGTGTAAGAAGGCGGCAGGAATTTCTTTTTAAATACCATTGTAGTGGCGCCATCGTTTCTTGAATAAAAGAACCACTTCTACAAGCTTGTGATTTCCAATCCCGAGAAGTCGCGCAGCCGACGTCGAACCAACCATATGATCGCTCTGTCCCTACGCCCGCCTCGATTTCACGTGACTGTACGCCAGAAATCATTCCAGGCGTTCTTTCGCCGTTGAAATTCATCATATCAGTTATCATGGGCCTAAAATCACAATTCTTCCTGCTGTTAGCTGTGGGCCTCTTCGTGGCTAACGCCAGCGAATTGGTTCCAGTCTATATGTGGCAAACAATTCCGTAAGTACCAACACTCAGACTCCAACACTACCTACTATTTATTTGGTTTTCCTTCCAACGCAATAGCACCAAAGGTGTCTTCCCAGCCGTCACACACGTGAGCCAAGCCACCTTCAAAGAAGTCCTACTCCAAAAGCATGCTCATCAACATAGTGATAGAATGATCATCTTTGCTGAGACAAACCTCAGCCCAGAAGACTTCTCAGCAAAGACATTCTATGAGCTCAGCCAGCTTGCAGACCACTCTAGAGTGACCTACCTGCCAACAGTATCCAGCCCCATGGATGTGATTCAGAACTTTAATACTGACATTGTTGTTGCCTCAGTAGATGATATTATCAATGATCCTACCTTATTGAAGAAGAAGCAGTTGATCATTGATTTGAATGATGCAAGGGATGATGAGGATCGCGTTGATATGCTCAAGCGGCATTGTAAGTTGTAGGAACTTTGGTTCATTGTAGAACTAATTCTCTGTTTCTTCTTAGCTAAATTTATTGCTGAGGTGTATGAGAAAGTATCAGCCAGCAGCAGTGCAAAAGTCCTTTGCATCTACACAGGCCGTCATTCATCCTGGATTGTTCCCAGCGACATTGTCAAACATAGACAAACTCGCGCCTTAAAGGATGATGATCACCTGACAATTTTGCCAAATTATCTTGTCTACATAAACGGTTCATTCTTTAAGATTGATAAGGATGATTCCACCAAGCTGATGAGGTTTGAAAAGAATGGACTTGTGATTCAGGGTGAAAACATCTTAACCATTCCTACAACTGCAGGAGACATAGTTCTCCATATTAAAACAGATAAGATGGATTACTGGATCGTTGATAACGTCGATTTTGGTGGAAAGTCGTACCATAGTGATATCCTTACTCCATTTGGTTTCTCCTACAGCTGCAGCAGCAATCTTACTTTGAGAGAAATTGCAACCAAGGAAAATGAAGACGAATTCAAACCATACTTCTTGCAATTCCCTCACATCCAAGTACAGTACTTTAACAGCGGTACTGCGAAGATCGAAAGTTTCGATGACTCGTACGATTGTGTGGGATTCACATCGCCGGCTATCTGGTCGGGCCTTTTCGTTACCTTCATCCTCGCCATGATCATGGCCATGGGGCTTGCGATGATCATGGACATTAAAACCATGGATCGGTTTGACGACCCCAAGGGCAAGACAATTACCGTCAACGCCACGGAATAAGAACATATCGGTCAAATGATTTCAACCACCCGCACAATGCGCACATACACATTTTCATTCAAAAAGCGTAGCAACATTGTGATAAGCGTCAAAGTAACCCCACACGAATACATTTTACAAACCGGCGAAACTAACGTGGCCGTAAACCGGTAAATGAACATTGATTTTCTAACTTAGTATACACTGTTTGTAACATGTATGACAATAGGAACGTTTTTATCGTTGTTGGGATTTTTACAGATTTGTAGACATGCATATTGTTGATTCTTTTGCAAGAGTGGCGTTGCAGTGAAACGACATATCAAGTCATATCACTTGTAAAGTGTAGCCAGAGTAAGCTAAACATGCTGTGGTCATGTATTTAAAACTGTAGGTTGAATCTAGACGAATCAGGGTGTCAAAATGTTGCGTTTGCGGACGTTTCGATTGTTGAAATAAATAGTGTACATAAGTAGTTCTTCGGCGGCAATTTGCAGAACGTAGCCAAATTAAAGTTTAGATAAACATACTAGCAATAGGCCTCATGTTAAGCCAGTGTTGAACGAGGCATAATATAAATAGCTGAGGTAATTGGACCCTAATTGCTTTAATTCATGTTTAAAAGTGTTTCTTGAGCTTGAAGAACAACTTTAAGTGTGTCTTCAGCGACATCTACAGGATGAATGGAGGTGCGTGTTGCGCGCAGGTGTACTCGACTTTAAGGTCATGAACTGAAAGGTCATCGGAATGAGTTGAGGCGACTTAAGTGTAACGCGCGTCGCTCTCATTTTGCGTGGCGTGGCGGTGCGCGGCAGCTCGTTGCTCTGCAACGCATTGGGTGCTGTGTTCTTGTGCAGAAAACTCGATGGAAACCAAGGCGGAGGTGACCGGCCTCTGCCTCGGCGCAGAACTCTGCGTGGTGTGTGGAGACCGTGCTTCGGGGAGGCATTATGGCGCAGTCAGCTGCGAGGGATGCAAGGGTTTCTTCAAACGGTCTATCCGTAAACAGCTTGGCTACCAGTGCCGCGGGGCAAAGAACTGCGAGGTCACAAAGCACCATCGCAACCGCTGTCAGTATTGTCGTCTGCGAAAGTGCCTAGCTTGCGGGATGCGCACTGATTGTAAGATGATTTCTGCCTGAATGATGAATGGTCTTAAGTAGGCTGTTGACTTGATGTTATTGTAGCAGTTCAACATGAAAGGAAACCCATAGTGGACAAAAAAGAATTCTCCCCGGCGCAGCCCTCTGCCTACAGTCCTGGATTATCTAGGATCTTCTTCAGAAAGGACTTGACTGTAGAACCACCTGTTCAGCAGCCACCAGCAATTACTCCCAACAGTGATCTCAACTTCAGCTCACTTCTAACAAAGTGTAGGCCTGCTTAAGTCACTTTTAGGTTAAGAGGAATAATTACTTGTGTTTTAGTGAATGCCCATCTTCCAGAGATGCACCATATGTCACCCAGCCAGGCTAGTATGGAAGATGAGGCATCTCTTGATGATGGGGATAATGCTGATCTATCCGACGCTATATCTGCCGCTAGAGACAAACAATTGATCGCGCTGGCATTGGACACCATGGCTAGGGTTCAATGCTTAGACTCACCCTCCCAATCAGACCCAAAATCTAGACCAGTACCACTTGGTGATGATAATGGTCCCCTTCTTCACGACTACCACATGCGCTTTCAACTACAGACACCTGGACCAGTACCAGCTTTTCTCAACTCACACTATGTGTGTGAAAGTGGTTCTAGGTTGCTCTTCACATCTATACATTGGGCTGCTAGCATCCCAGTGTTTCAATCATTAAGGTATAATAGCTCATAAGGTTATATGAGGTACAATAATCATAACAAAATCTATATTTGTTTGACCGTTGCAGTGGGGAGACACAAATAGCTCTGATTAGAAACTGTTGGAGTGACTTATTCACGCTGGGAATAGCACAAACTTCACGTTCACTGCCACTTTCGACGATTCTCTCTGCGCTAGTGGCGTATCTACATGGTTCAATTGCTCAAGATAGACTCCCTGCAACGCGCGTTAAGCAATTAGCAGAGCAACTTGTTCGTTTACAGGAGTTCGTCGCGAGCATGCAGCGTCTTCGAGTTGATGACCACGAATACGCGTATCTGAAAGCGGTCGTTGTATTTTCAGCTGATGCTGGCGACGCAAGGCTTGAAAGACTTCAAGAAAAAGCAGTGCAAGCACTCAGGGCTCACTTAGCAAGGAAGTGTGACGATGGTGAACGATTCTCTAAATTACTCCTGCGTCTGCCGCCCTTGAGAGCATTTGAAGCTCAAGTTATAGAAGAGTTGTTCTTCTCTGCTCAATTGGGGCCCGTGCAAATCGAGAGTGTGGTGCCGTACATTTTACGAATGGCACCGCAAGGTGCGCACGATGCCAGACAAGTGAAAACTGAGCAACAAGTGGAGTTTAATTGAATGTCTCCAATGCTAATAAGTTATTTTACCTACTGACACAAGTACTTAATGGTCCTTCATAATCCTAGTCTACTTTCAAACTACTCAAGTTGATGAGTACCAGTATTCAATGTTTCTTTACATGATTAGTTGAATGATTATTAGTTTCTTATATATATATATATATATATATATTATATATATATATATATATATATATATATATATATATATATATACCTTGCACATATTAGAAGCAATGAAATTCTACTTTGCTTCACGTTGCGATGGTTACGTTCTCATTGGTAGGTTTTTGTATGTTTAATGAGAATTGCAGAGTATTTATGTGATTAATGTATGGAAACCTAAGTGTATTGTGTATTAAATACATTTTAAATCCTACCTTAAATACAGACAGCATGGGTCGTTAGCTTTTCCAAGAAAAAACGGCAAAGTTGTTTAAAATTGTGATATATTGTTTGCCTATCATTGCAACGAATTAGCTGATCTTGCAGCAAAATTCATGGTAAGAGATAGTGCTAATTTTTTGCATATATTAATAAATAATATTTTTCATTATTATTTATATTATTAACAAATTTAAGTATTTACAACTGGTTAAATAATTGTAATCCTTAATTACTATCTGTTATATACCATTAGTACTGCTTTATAGATGGCAGTAGTTTAGCTTTGAGACGTGGCCGATGCTGTGTTCATGGCAGCGACGTAATCAGTCGCGTTTCTTCCACGCGTGCGTGTGTGGCGCGATTGTTTTGCATTCAACGTCAGATATCCGTGACCAGTCGTTTCCGAAACAGTGAAGAGAACTCAAAGTAAAGTGAGTATTCTTCAAATTTATAACATAAAGTTACTACATCTCTAATTTGTTAATTAACTGAAGATACTTCTTTGTATTAGGATGTGGCAGAAACTCGAACTTACAATTCTTGCGACTTTGGTGGTCGCCGTCGTCGGTGGCAGCGAAGGAGAAGAAACAGGCGCACGCCTGCTGGTCTCCAAACAGATCATGAACCGTTATCTAGTGGAACAACAGGACGTTGTTGTCAGATACACACTGTACAACGTGGGCAACTCTGCTGCAATCAATGTCAAGCTGACTGACCAAGGATTCCCAGCTGAAGCCTTTGACATCGTTGGTGGACGTTTGGAAGCTCACATTGACAGGATTCCTCCTCAGACCAACCTCACCCATGTTGCTGTTGTCAGACCCACCAAATATGGATACTTCAACTTTACTGGTGCTGTAGTTGAATACAAAGTTAGTGAAGATTCTAAGGAGGTAAGTGGAGGAAAATCTAATCTAATAATTGCTTGGTGAAGAACATTATTGATTCGTCTTTACTAATATTTGATTATGCTTTTCAGGTACAAATTTCCTTCAGCTCTGAACCTGGTGAGGGTGCTATTGTTGCCTTCTCAGATTATGACAAGAAGTTTTCCTCACATGTACTGGACTGGGTGGCGTTCGCTATTATGACTCTGCCTTCTTTGGTCATTCCCTTCGTTCTGTGGTACAACAGCAAAACCAAATACGAAGCCTTAGCGCGTCCCAGCAAGAAGACTCAATAAATCCTCAAATTGGAGTTGATACTGACATATGATCGGTCTACAATCGACACAATCGTGGTTTACATCCTTCCCTAAATAATTGGAGACCGCCTCCTGATATACAGGAGGCAGCGATAATTATTTATTTATGTTGTTGCATATTTTGTAATAAAAATCAATAACAATAACAATGCAATAAACATTTTTGTACGTAAATTGCCCTTTTGTTTGTGTTTTATTTCCATTTGTTTCTTATTGTGGTTTATTAATTATTATTTTTGAACAGCTAAATAATATTTTTTGTTCTCTTACCAGCAGTGCGGTAGCGGTGTAGTGATTACGCGCGGCGGTCCCTAACTTCAGTGCTCGGGTTCGAATCTTTAGTAACCCCAACTTTTTTCAATTCTTATAATATATGTAACTTTGAATATAGTTCCAAAATGGTAATACGAATAAAGCAAAGGGCAAAAGCAATTATTACTACCTACGGTTTTCTACCCCTCAATAGATGCCGTCTCTCACACCCTTTCGTCCATATTGGTTATCCCAGACTTTATATGTAATAATCCTGGAGGAAATCCGCGACCCAAGAGCGGGGCTGGGCCGGGAGCAATGCGAGAAAGTCGAATAGTAACGCCAGAGATTCCTTTGAGCTGTTTTTGAACGACACGTGCATAAAAAGTTAAAAATCGCGGCTTCTCCTTTTTCTGAGAAGCTCCCGTGCCCTTTTGGCACTCACTTATTTATTTTATTTCTCCTACCTTGCATTATTTTTCGGATTTTTCTATGTCTCATATACTGTATACATCAAGGTTGGGTATGCATATCAATCAATATTGGAACTTAGAATCCGAGAATCTCATAGTCTTCTTTAACTATTATTGGAACACACACTTCTTCTATAAGCCCAATGTAATTTGGAATTATTCGAATTTTTTAGAAAATTCTCTCGCTAGAGCTGGGAATCGAACCCAGGTCCCCCAGGCTACTACGCCTGGCCTGGCACCACTAAGCAACATTACTGACTGAACAGGCTTGATTATGGAACATATTTATAGTTCTAATATAAATCTAAATAAAACAACAACATAAAACTAATAAAATATACAATACTGTGAAGTAGTGGTCGGCAACCATTTTCGAACGGAAAAGAAAAAAATTACGAGAATTGCACATTGAATTTTGTTCGGTTTTAGCGTCCCCTTTAGCAGCATTGCCACAAGCAAAAGATTGATTAATAGAATAGACCCTTGTGCCCCAAAGAAAACAATAATTTGTCACCAGTCACAACACGCTCACGTTATAGGTTTGTTGTTTTTTCTTCAAATAGGTTGGTGCTTATGGTTGCCGACCCCTGCTGTAAAGGAATCTAAGGTATTTCTAACAGTACTTAATTATTATTCCATGATCGAAGGACCGTTGGTCAATGATCTTGCATATGTACAAAACATTTTATATTTGTGTTGTAAAGTTATTTCTTATTCAAATAATATTGTAGTTCTGAAAAGAACTGTTTTATTTTCTACGACAATCTGCCTGGGTAAAGAACACAAGATTTGAAGACGGAATTGAAGTCTTGGTTGGCATTAGCAACACTTGCCTAGAAGTTAAGAGGCAGAACATATGAAAACACTACTTACGCGCGTTTTGTTTAAACACAACAAACGTGTAAAATTATTAACCACTAACCTTAATTACTCAATAGATTGATTCCTTGTTGTAAACTACGTTGAGGTAGATGATGAAAAAATGCGTACACACTTTCCAACGGACAACTGGTAAGTTTAGACGTGCGCAACGTTTTACAATCGTTTCGCTGAATATAAACAATAACGAACTAGGCATCTCGCTCCATACCTGTACTATCTTGGACCCGCGCTAGCCGAAACTAGTCTTCGCGTCATATGTGAGAGGCTTTTAACTTTTAACACAAAATACATTCTGTACCGATTTTGTACCACTCACGAGCGATCGATTTCCCCGGTATCCCCAGTAAATCCCTTTTTTCCAACATTAAAGTAGTTACAATTCATCTATTACGACAAAATAGAACATAATTAATATATTAACATAACATTTGAGTAAATTCGTGTCCACTCCACCAAACGATAAAGTGCTAAAATAAGCTACAAATCACTTATACATTATCTTAAAGCTTTGCAAACCCTTCGGCATGTTAATATCGTCAATGTAATAAATGTAAGTTTTAAGTGAACAGCGGAAAATTTTATATCATAGTAACTTGTCACCAAGTGATCACTTGGTGATTGTCATTTCAATTACAAATTAATCATCACCTTTCATTAATACAATACGAAAATAGATTTACTAACAGCATAAATTAAATAGATTAAAGTAAATGTTATAATCATAATTTGACCAGTAAAAGGATAAACTGTACTAAATAAATATTATGTGCGTCATCTAAAATCTTAGCAGTCCTTCAATTGATAGCAAGTCATGCATTATTCACATATTCACAGCCATCACCATTCCAGACACAAGGCATGGTGATTATTTAAACCAGGGACGTTTCGTCTAGCTTACTATCTATACGGAGACGGCATCACCATCGCCAGTCTCATTCGCATGCGTCGTCGTCGTGGTGGTTGTCGAAGAGGCAGAAGCAGCTGTAACCGCCGCCATTCTTGCCGCAAACTCATTAATACTTGAGCTGCCATAATCAGGTTGTTGTATCACACCAGCTCCATCATTGTTCAGAAGTTGTTCTGAACTTAACAAAACGGGAGCAACGTACTGTTCTTGTCTATCCTGATAATCACTATCTAAATTTCTGGTTCGTGGAGAACATGCTGGGAATGGACTCAGAAAAGTAAAGCAAAACAATGTTGCAAGTACTCCAAGAAGAGTCACAATTGCCATGACACTTGTAGCACCTCGAAGAAGAGCAAATGTTGCCATGATGACTTGCAGAAGGAAGAAAGACACTCTCACCATCCTCACAGCAGTGGCGTGTATTCGCGCACCCTCTCCAGACATCTGAATTGGTTTATACACGTAGTAAATGTTGTGTTTGTCCACCAGGTGTTTTAGGCACAGGTATAACAGACCAAAAGGTGCAATCAAAGGACATACAAGACTATATACTGTGCTAACAGTAAAGATTAATAATGTCCATGCATAGTGAATTCCAAATGGAAATACTGAAAGGATCTCTTTTCGAATAGATCCTTTCTCTGCAGCTGATCTCATTAGCATCAATCTCCAGACGTACATTGCCAACTCGGGAAATCTTAACAACTCCAATCCAGTACCAATCAACGCCGAAGTTATAACGTAGTTCACGAAGAAAGCACCTTTATCGGGCAAAAATATACAATCCCATCTGACTGTCTTGTTCGCGGCATGCAGAGATGATTCCAAGAAGGCTTGTGCGCTTGTCAATCCCAAGGACGGAAGAATCAGCACCATAAAGAGCAGAAAGAAGAAACACTTCAACATTGTACCATGATTCTGCTTGGATTTGGTCCAGTGTGACATCCACTGATCACTATAAGCCACCAACACTGGCATTAACGCGGACATGGTCAACAGAAGCAAGGTAGGTACAAATTCAGCCAGAAAAGGACTAAAACTCTTGATAAAATTCTCTTGAACCGTGGTATAAGTGTTTAACATGTTCACGACGATGGCAGGCGTTGTTAAGAAGAACAACACGATGAACAACGCGCAGTTAATTGCGATTGCTTTTGAATACCAATTTCTTGTTGATATCTGCAGATTTTCCCAGTTGATGTCACCTGGACTTGGAGCACGCGCAATATTCCATTTTCTGTAAGAGCCAGGTTGGAAGGTGTCTATTACAAGTCTTGCTTGTTCCTCTGTTTCTAAAGTCACGAATGCAATGCCTAAAGGTGCAGAAAGGGCTCTTGCACGTTCTCTTAAAGTCTCCGCCGTGAGCTCGGCTTCCTGACGGCGGTAAAACTCCAAAGCATTGACAGTTCCCCAAGGACAACAAGCAATACAACCATGTGGTTGTAGTCGCAATGACGTCTTGTTGTTTGAAAGACAGTACACTCTTGCTTCCTTGGCGAGAACTCTTTGTCTTTCAACTCTCATAAGGTTTTTGATTTTGTACGCCATTTTAACGTCTCTAATCTGCACCCCCGGAAATCTCTGCTCGAAGTAGACCCTGATCTCTTGGGCATTTCTATGATTATGAGATATGTGCGTAACTAACACAGTTCTGGATGACAGAACTGATGCGCTTGGTATTCTCGAACTGCACCTCCGCATGATCATTATAGACGTGGGGACGAGTGCAAATGATACAAAAACGTGAACCCAAAGCCACGCTGATGTTGGTTCTAGGTTGCTTAATGTTGTATGCCCGAAAGTGTACTCATTGCCTTGTAATTGCCCTTGGAAATTGATTGGCAAAATAATCACCAGTGCACAGAAGACGACAACGCACTTTAGTAGCAATAAATGCTTCTGGAAGGAGATGTAATGCGAAGCGTCTGGTCCGCAACGCGAAAAAACCCTGTTTTGACCTATTTTAAATATAGTTGGGAACCATGAACAGCCTTGATCTGAGGGCAAGGAATTCTCAGTATTCGAAGATTCTTCTACTTGAACTGCTTCATCAGTGTTCTTGTAGAAGAGCTGGGTCCATTTTTCACTTTGTACAAGGGCTAGTCTTCCATAATCCCAGGCCTTGTTCCTCAGAATGGCAAAGATGAGTAGCAGCATACACCAAGTCAGGAAATTCAGAAGAAGTGTCTCTGGGATGCCTTCATACACATTTCCTATGACTGTTTTGTTCATTCGTTTCATAGACAGACAAGTGTCATTGTGCTCATTTTCAAGAAGTAGATTGAATTGTGTGAGAGATGCCATTGTTGCAAATTATTGGATTCTATTTACCCCTAAAAGGAATTAGTCACAGTATAATCACATTTAAAATCATTATATTGGAATTACTTTCAAACTCAAATGCTGCACATCACAATGTTGTTGATTTTAGAACCTTCTGCTTTTTACTGTTCATTCACCTGCAATTCCTCCAGTGACTAACCTATGAAAGAAAAATGAATAATACACTTGCCTCAGTTCCATATCATAGCTTGAAAACAAATACCTGGACATTCAGTTGACTCCTCAACACACTTCTAGTTGGTCGCACGTTTTGTCTGCAGATCCTTGTTGTCTTTTGATTAAATTAGCATGAAATGCGCCATACGCGCACAACGAAATCACAACTACGACCTGCTCTGCTAGGTTTTACTAGACTCGCCAGATGTATGAGCATGACGCACACCGAGCCTCACGATGCCGTCCACTGACGAGCCAACGCGGAGTTTCATCGGGGGGCCTACTTTCTAGTTGAAATGCGATGAAATGTCATGAGCAGACAGCACCGTATTCCAAGTGTCACAGTCAGCTGTTGTTGAGTGAGGCCGTGGGGATAAATTTGGCTGAGCAATTTTATGCGGAATAGATACAATCCTGAGTTGATTATCTCATATAGTACACTCTAAATCTCAATAGCTATTGAATTAGCCATTCACGGAGTGTAGATTATTATTTAATGTGAAATGAATGTTATTGTTGAATAGATTTGATTTATCAAGCGAAAACGGTCCCATTTGAGTTCCAGCACTTGCTTTACCCACTAAACGAGTTATTTTTATCTGCCGATAAAAATTATGATGTTTTATGCACTTTTATTAAAAATTAGTTCTTTGGCACTACACATCGAATTCAACCTTATTAAGACCAGAACAATATAAACACAACAAGGTGTAAATATCGATTATTATGTGGTGGGTTGTTTGCGTGCTGCTGTTTGTTGTTTTTATCGCTTCGCACCCGCAAAAAAACTTATAACGGTGCAACTCTGGGACGAGGAAACAGTCTCCGAGAGTGATGACCGCTTTCAATGCAGTCGATTCTTGATAACTCGCATCTCGATTATTATTCGTGCTATCACAGTCGTTACGAATCGTAATGGGCTGCGTTGTTAGCGCTATCAGTGAAACGCGGCCTTTAATGACTCACTTTCATCTCCTTTTCAAACTGGTTGCGTTTTTTTTTTTTTGAAGTCGTTTATAAATGAAAAATATTTGCTTTGAGAAAACCTGATATATATTTCTTTCCAACTAACTACGAAGACTATTCGCTGCTTTTGGGCTGTGAGAAATCAGTGAGAATATTTATTGGATATATTCATATCTGTATTCAAATCCGTGTCCCCCAAATATACTTTCATTCCACCCAATTAAGCATGGAGATTAAGGAGATGCGAATTATCTTCATTTCTTATATAAAAAACAAACGTTTCATCAGAGAAAATCGATAACGGTAGAAATCTAAATTTAACTAAATTGCTGACAAAGTGCGTCTTTCTAAGGAAGATAGCTCTGGATGCCATACATCTACAATCAGGACCAATCGAATCTCGGTCCCGTTGTGCCACACTTCATGCTCGAAGCTGTCGTCAAAAATGATTATTTCACCCTCTTTCCAACTCCTAGAAAGACCAAAGAATTTCATTACAAATGAGTACACACTAATGTCCTTTATTACCTTATTTCCCGCTCCACTCTAAGAAAAGTTTCCTCAGGCACCTTAAGTCCTAGGTGCGCCCTAAGTCTGCAATTTGTAGGCCCACAATGTGGCCATACATGTGTCCCCGGAAGCATTACACTAAACTTGACCTGTCCCCGTCTACACCCAACTGCTTCCGGTAACGTCTGAACCAGTTTACAAGTCAAGGGACATTTCTCACAATGTTTCTTGTTACGTATCCCACGCGCAAATAACTCAAATTGTTTCCAGTCCCCCTTGTCTCTGAGATTTTCGGCTTCATCTTGGAATAGTCCTCTGGCTTTCATCACTGCTAAGCCTTCATCTCGTATAGCCTTAAAATTTCTTTCCAATTGTTTAAAAAACTGTTGGTATTTCAAAGGCGTGTCATTCCAAAGCCACCAAGGCTGGGCTTTCAACGTGGGCACATTGTATAAAGACCTCTGCGTAGCAGAGAGAAAGACTTTTTGTTCGGCACCATCTTGGTACACAGCAGTGGCTTCATCATGGCGACCAAGTCGACCTAGGGCATCTCCCAAGTGAAAGTAGAATCGTCCATCAATGACCCCTTCATCTCTGGTAGCAATTCCACGTTGAAGAAATTCCACTGCTGGTTCCAGGTGTCCATCGTGGACCTTGAGGATAAAACCGTAATGTACCAATGCAAAACCATCATATGGCCATCGTTCTAAGCTTAATTGGATCTCATTTCTGGCGTCTTCCATTCGATTAGTGCTCAAAAATGTGACTGCTAATTGATTACGGTAACTTATTTCATTGGGGAACCTTTTTATCATCAACCGATGGATCTCAATAGCTTTGGAATACTGCCCTAAATCATAATCCATTTAAGAAAACACCAAAAGTAAATTAGCAATTACGTACCCATAAATCTCAATCGATTGATACACCTATCTCCCGCGATTTTGAATAACATCTCCGGGACATTCTCCAGCGTCATCAACGTGTGGTAATTAGTAATAGCTTCGGTTAGTAGCTGATTGCTCTGCTTTTGTTCGGCAAGTAAATCTAATGCTCTTGCACGCCCATATAGCCCACGAGGTGAACGTGAGTGAGATTTCAATATGGCAGCAAATTGCGACAGGGCCAAAGCTGCGTTCTTTTAATCCAATTAAATTCAAAATTAAAAAACAAACAGTTAAATAAACTATTAGTATAAAAAAATTGATCAAAGTTTCTATTGATGGTCAATTGATATGTGCGGAAGGAAAAACTTTGATCAATTTGAACATGCATGTTGAAGAACAAGTGAACGCAAAATATTTCTCGTAAATTGAGTTGGAAACAATCCAACCTCGAAATAGAAGCAAACAACACAAACAGGTCAAGAATAGACTCTAGTAGAGATAAACAAAAAGAAAATGCACTCGGCTTAACTTAATTTGAATCTTAAATATAAACAAAAGTAGTAATTAACTAATTTAGTCCTGTGCAGAGAGAGAAGAATGTAAATTTTGAGGCCTAATAGAAGTTTTGAAAAGCTTACTACATTAAGATTGTCTTGAGCTTCATCTAACTGATCAAAAATGGCAAAGTCATCCTCATTTGTGATGTTTTGGTTGATGTAGAATAGTGTTGCCTCAGCAATTTCTTCATCAGGTGTTGCTACTTGTTGTGTTCCACCATCTATAAAATAAAAGAAGAAAGGGTGTTTTAGATTAACATTAACAGCACATATTAAAATCTCTCTAAAATGCCAGGAATTTTCGGCATTTCCTCTGAAAATATTGATGTCATAAAGAAACGGACATTGCGTTTGAAATCACTGTCAAATTTTGCACAATGGAAATATCTCCGTCTTATTTTTTCAAATCTATATTTTCCGAGACACTAAAGAAATGAGAAACCAGCCGCGCAAACGGTTATGATTATTAGACCTCAAAAATACTATTTCCTTAAAGATTACAAAATCTATCTTAAAACTAACGTTTCCATGGAGAATCATTATCATCCCCTTCTTCCTCCTCTTCTGGATCAAAATCTTCATCATAATCGTGTTGATCAACTTCTTCTTTGTTGTCATCTTCCCATGGTTGTTGTGGTGCATCCGAAAGTTTACCATATTTCTCCTCAAGTTTTTTCTTTAGTTGCTCATCTTCTTCATCTTCTTCTTCCTCCCCGGCAACAGGTCCTTCAATCTCCTCATCATCATCGTATTCCGAATCGTATTCGTCGTCAAATCGAATCTCGACTACGATTTCGTCCTCATCGGGATCATATTCTTCCTCTTCCTCATCAGCACGTTCGATTTCCTCTACGCCCTCCTCCTCCTCTAGTTCCAATTCATCCTCTTCGCTCTCCTCAGGTTCCAGTTGCCCGTCATAGTCTTCGTCTGATTTATTTTCATCAAATTTATCATTGTCAGGAGTCAAGGACCTTTCATAGGTATTCCTCAACTTCTGATACTCCTTCTTTCCCTGTTGGTCAAATTTCATTTCATATTCTTCTTCCTCCTCTTCTTCATTATTAAGTTCTTCTTCTCCTGCGGAATAATCATCGTAACTCAAATCGACCTCTTCAATTTTGGCTGGGACTACAATAGTGTTCCTCCTGTCTTGTGAGACTTCCTTTTGGGATCCGACTTCTTCTGCTTCATCTAATTGGTATAAATTATATAAGTTCCTGATTGTTTTACAAGTCACTCCACTTCCTAGCGCGATGATAAGTGTTATTAAGTGCTCTTATTAAAATGGTATACTACAAGATGGAAGTCGACAAAGTCAATCATTCGGGAAATGCGAGTTAGCTCGTTTTTACAATGTCGTCACTGTACTAGTGCGCTGGTGGTGTGCTCAAGCTAAGCCAGAAGTGAGAAAATACACAACAACAATTTAAAAACGAACAACGGGCCATGCGTTATGAAAACATAAACATCAAAAAGGTACTTTTTAGAGTAGGTTTTTCAAGAATTTAAAATTAAATTTAACTTTTTAGCTAATGATTTTAGTTTACCGACCGGATTTCCACTTTCTTATCAGCACAACATACGCCACCACCAGTGTGACTAGCCCGACAGCGGTCTTCACGACTAGAACAACACAGTTAGAGAGAAAATGTAATCAACTCCGGTTCGCATTTCCCGATTACAATGTACATAGAATACAAGTATCGTAAAATAATGGTTTCCAATTGGAATTCAACTGAAAATGCTTACCGCTCATAGGTTGTTCTTCGCCTTCTCCCTCAGCTTCATCTGTTTCTTCAACATTATCAGCCTAAGCAGAAACAGAAATTAATGATAAATTTAACAATTTTTAAGAAATTACCATTTCATTGGACTTAGTATCATCTTCCTTGTCATCATCAGCAACTTCTTTCTGCAAAGCAACAGCTTCTATATCTTGTTCTTGAAAAGTAGGTAATTCATCTTCTTGATCATCTTCATCTTGTTCTTCTTCAGTCTTTGGTGCATCACTTATATCGTCTTCCTCCTGATCATCATTATCTCCTTTAGTTTCCTCAAGTTCTTCGCTCTTAGCTTCATCCTTATCACCTTCTTCTTCATAAACTTGAGAACTTTCTTCCTCGACACCCAGTTCTTCTTCCTCATACTCCTGAGTT
The DNA here is from genome assembly GCA_027575565.1 of Diploeciton nevermanni. Lineage (NCBI taxonomy): Eukaryota > Metazoa > Arthropoda > Insecta > Coleoptera > Staphylinidae > Diploeciton > Diploeciton nevermanni. The sequence goes on along the minus strand of JAODIE010000004.1, from coordinate 5,977,587 downwards.
CCTTCATCTTCATCAACCTCTTCTGTACCCTCTTCTACATCGTCGTCGTCGTCCTCCTCCTCCTCATCTTCTTCTAGACTTTCTTCTTGAATACTTTCTTCAACCTCACCCTCTTCTACTTCTTCTTCTTCCTCGACCTCAAAACCAAGTGCTTCTTCATCAGAAACAGCTTCCTCCTCTTCAACATCATGATCATGTTCTTCTTCCTCTTCTTCACGATCATCAGGCTCAACGTGTTCATCATGATCATCTACATCTATTCCATGATTATCATCATGATCATCAGGAGTGTTATCCACCCACCCTTCAAAGTACTGCGAGAAACGGCTTTCCTTTTCAATAGTATCCACTAGAAGATAATTATAGAATTCAAAAACATCATACATCATACAAAAGACACATGACTTACAATCAGTCAATCCGCGTTGTTCGGTGATAATCAATCCAATTAGAACGGCAAGCGCGCTAAGCAGAACGAAAAAGACCAACTTGGCACATATCCCACCACCAGTGCCACCCTCCTTGGCCACATGGATATTGACGTCTTCGTTCTCCAATGACATTAGACTGGGGGTACGTGGCGCACGTGGTGCTGCTATCTCTTCTTCATCTAATCCGTATAAAAAAATCCATTAAATTCTAAAGAATACAAGGTGATAATGGGTGAAGATCATAAGTAGATTTTATTAAAATCAAAGGTTAAGACGTCGTCACGAGGACAGAATTCTATTAATACCTTTGACGTGCACATCGCGCACCGTCAAAGTATTAATATCCACGCGGCATGTGAGCACAATTATACGATGCCAAATATTAACAGTCCAATTGGAGATGGTTGATTGGATTAGTGTGCGGTGGTACCTTTCTTTTTCTTCTTATCGCGCCGCTTCCTCGGCTGCGCTTCCGACATTGGTCCCTCGGATGAGCAGCGGCGGCGGTATGATGTGAGCTCTCAGCGCCGAAGACGGAAACTCGCTACGGTGTCGACGGTGGCACCGGTTGCACTGTTAAAAGTCGCCGCCGACCAGCGGCGAGTGTCCACGATCCTAAAAATACTCCCAATGTTGTTAAATCGTACAGCAGTACAACTGCACAAAATAATGAATAGTTGAAATCTGCAATTCTCATGATTTAGGTAGATATTGAAAGCTTAGAATTGAATATCTTTTTGTGATACTCGAAAAAAAGGGTTTCATTATTTGTCTGTTTGGCTGTAACAAGTGGAAAAACTCAGTGTGAGTAGGGGCTAGTCGCGTGGCAGTGTGACGAGGTGCGTCCACCGTTTCCCACGAGTTGCCCGGCTTTGCATTTGCTGAGCCCTCCATACATTTATTTGACTGTAGCAAGCGTAGGACCACAGGGTGAATCCCCCTTGGCTCATTTGCGATTAGTGGTGGTTACTGTACAAGTTATGCTAGTGTTTACCCACACTCCAATACAATGCCAAAAAAGGGCTTAATAATATATGCAAATATTTAATTAATTATCTACAAAAACAGTTTTCTCATCAGAACCATTATCAGCTGATAGAAATGTTTTCACTAAAGATCGAGGAAGTATAACAGTATCTTTTTTAGGTAAATAAATCAAAGAAAAAATTGCGGTACTTGTACAGTTAGTTACCTTTTTTTGCAACACATTTTTCGAAAGTAAAATTGCAATACTTCCTAATTTGATCTACTTTCATTGGATTTTCATAAAAGAAATGCAGTTATCGAGCGATTCCTCTTCCTTATTTTAGAAGAAATAAAGAATGGCAACAAAAACTAGGTTCTTCTAAACTGCACCCTTAAGGAAAGTAAAAAGAAGATCTTTTGTAGGTCGGGATACGGTGCACAATTGATGAATGGAAGAATAGACTGAGAAAGAGAGAATAGCACAAAAGTCACGCGATCAGGTAGTCCAAGAAAAGGTCGGATACTACCATCCCACCCTCAATTAATCCTTTCTTTTGAATTCCTAAAACCTAAACCCTTCCGTTCTGATTATAAACGTAACGGTGGTCTCAAGTATTGAATTTTTATTGAAAAAAAAAAAAACACTTGAGCACAAATAAATGACAAATATGTAAAATCTGAGTGCCAACTTCACTCTACTCCACTTTCCCGCGAAGGAAACTAATTGCATAACTTTATGAGTTGAGGGTGGATTCATAATCACCTCGGAAATCGATGATTATGATTCCAACAATCACCTCGCTTTGCGTGGGAAAGTGTCCGATAAAGCGATCGTCACCCAAAGCTTCCTCTCTACTCCATTCTCTTCCATGCGAGTAAAGAAGTGGTAGAAATTAGAAAGGGGTTGTCTATGGTACGCACGTTTTCCAAAGGGAGTACACACGGGGCCTGCACGCGTTGACAGAGACAACGACACGCGCTTTCCTACCCTAACGTTGAATATGTTAAAGAGAGATGCAGCCCACATGGTCGCGTGCACCCCATCAAAGTGGGGGTAAATGGCGGGGATGAAAACGTGGCCGAACGACGGTCCGGCCAGCGTTCGCCGCTCGTGGCGATGTGCCATTCGATCGACGGTCGCGTGCGTCAGAGGTTGACTGCTTCCTGCAAACGTGCCAAAGATCTCTTGTATCGTAACCACCCACGCAAACACTGAAGCGTTGAGACAACAAGTGTATTAAAGTGTTTGTTCAGTGCCAATTTGATGCAACTCGAATAAAGTTGATTACAGTGCCTGTGTTGATTAATAAAGTTAGATGGATCATCAGAACATCCCACTACATTGGGGATACTCGGGGACAAATGCTTCCTCCACCTGGGCACCAGTCCCAAGAGGTGTCAAGCGGACTTTATCGGATCATGATGATGATGATCTTTATTCGGAAGGATCTTCAAAGGACCAGTATGTTACTATCTAAATACCTCCCATAGTTGTTAATTTCTAGGATATATCTTTAAAGTGTTTAGAAACAATAAATAACTACTAACAATATCTTGCTTCACAGGTGTACATCTCCTGGTGAAACTGATAGTTGCCAAATGCTCTCTAGAAAAAAACGTCGTGGTGTTATTGAGAAGAAGCGACGCGACCGTATCAACACGTCCCTATTGGAGTTGAAGAGATTGGTGCCCAGTGCCTTCGAAAAGCAGGGTTCGGCCAAGTTGGAGAAAGCTGAGATTTTGCAACTTACAGTGGATCATTTAAAAATGTTGCATGCCAAAGGTAGGTCACGAAGAATTTAACTATATTATCAAATGTTGTGAGAAATGGGCTTCGGTTCATTGTCATTAGTTGCCTACTTCCTGTCTTTAACTTTTAACTTCCCGTATGACACTTCAAATTATGGTCATGGTGCAATGCGGAAGTGCACCTGCATGGTATCTTCTGCAACTGAGTAAGTATGCTTCAAAAACGTCACAGAAAACATTTCAAAATTAGTATCTACTCAAATGGTGACTATAATGATCTTGTTCATCAGTTTAGTAGTCTCTCCACACTTACTGCCACTTTTCGTTCTTACCAGTAATTAAATTGAGCGTGCTAGAGTGAGATGGAGATGTGAGTTGTTGAGTACAGGTGAATGAAGGGTTAGCGCGCGTGGGAAAGGCGCCCGGCCAGGTGGCACACTCGTGGGAAACGTAGTAATACGTAGTAACACCACTCACACCACCACAACCTCCACTTCGACACATATTATTAGGGTCAAACCGAGATAGGGGCTTTCTGCTCGCGATTAATATCATTTTATCGTATTAACGGACTCCTGGCGTCATATCGCAACAGGTTAAACAAGGTACCATCTGTTACCTCTTGCCAACAGCGAATTAACTATTCACGCTGTACGAATTCCTATGATACTAATATAACTTCCTCTTTACAGGTCTTGATTCCTTCGCATACGACCAGCACAAATACGCAATGGATTACCACGGCATGGGGTACCGCGAGTGCGTAGCGGAAGTAACCCGCTATCTCGAACGCATCGAAGGCCTCGACGTGCAAAATCCACTCCGCCTTCGTCTCACTTCGCACCTACAATGTTGTGCTGCACAACGTGAACTCTCCAAACAGCCGGCGGGAGTAGCTCCTGTACCACATGCACCACATCCTGCAGTATCCAGCGTTCCTGGATCCTGGTATGGGCCTAGTCCGCCACAAGCGTATCCTCCCCTTAATCCATTACCGCCATCACCAGCCAGCCAGCATGGCCATGGATTGGTGCCACCTCCATTACCACCAACCACACATGATGGGCCACATTTTACTGATCTTTCTGCAAGTTGCCCACCACCGACTACAGCTGGAGATACAAGAACAGCTTCCTCAGCTGCTTCAGTTTTGACTCCTTTGACTTCAACAACGCCGATGGCGTTGGGGTATCCTAGTCATCATTATTCGAATAGTTACGGATTGAGTAATCATCACCAGCAGCATTATAACCAGAGTGCGGGTGGTGCACAAGGGATGAAACCTTATAGACCATGGGGAGCTGAAGTCGCTTACTAGGAAGAGATGAGAAAGAAGAGGAAGTAAAGAAAGATCAAATATAGTCATTCCTGTACCTAAATTATTAATAACTATTTTGTATTTGTCAGTTAAGTCCAACCAGTCACTAAGGACTTTATTTATTTTAGTCACCACCATGTTTTTGAAGTAGTGTAAATAGCTATTTTATAAAGAATTTTATGAAGATTTTGATAGAAGATTTGCGTGTGTCAGCAACAATAAGCAATGTGATATTGAATACAATAAATATTTTTGATACATTTTACAATACTAAAACGTTTCTTTTATAAACCTATTTTTGTGCCCACGTGTTCTGTTTACTGATTATGCAAATTGACAATTTAAAAAATGTCCTCATAGTAAACAACAGTTTACACCGATGGACAGTGTCCAAAAATGGTCACGTTTTTCGGATTTAGCAGTTTTGTTAATAGGAATGCAAAAAAAAAATTGAATAGATGCAACCATGCAAAGTGTAAAACACACGTGTTCTGTACCCTTACACATTGTTATGATCATAATACAACCCTTTTTAGTTTTTTTTGCAAAAAACTACAGTGCAAAAGCAAAACCTGTTTCTTTTCAAAACTTTCCTTTTTAGTAGTGATCAGTAAAATGGTCAACAAACCATGAAAATATTAGCATAAAATATGTCGGCAAATTTCAAATAATAAAAAATACTCATAATTAAGCTAAATCTATGTGAAAAAAGATAAAAACAATTTTTTTAAATAAGGAAGTTAACTGTAGCTTGAGTTTTGTTTTGAAGGTCTTCTATCTCATACCAGCTTCCAAACTAAACGAATATTAAGCATAATTTCCACTGAGTTCGGTCAACCTACAATTTACCACTTTCGTTTATGGAAATGATAAAAGTAGTGAAAATGTAAAGTTTTAGGGTTCCGACGTGGGAAACACGTCCGCAAGCGACTCTCATCGCTGGCACACACGCCGGCACACATCGTGCTACCCTCTAGGCATCACCCTTAAAGTGAGCAGAATGGAATAGAATGAAATATAAACATTGGCGGCTTTGAATATCATGCAAAATGCACCCAAGTACAGCAAGTTCCGAGAGGTAGAAAGCGAGAAAAGAATAGACAAAGTGGATTGAAAATTATGAGAAGTAAATAGGCTATAAATACGCACCCCAATTTTGAATTTTATTCTTGCTTTCATTTTGCAGGGATTAATGTCTACAATACAAAAGCTTTTCTTTGAGAAATCGAGAAGCTGAGAAAGCGTGTGGAGCATGTGTGTGACGTGTGTCCTGGAAATGAGGGCCCAAAATGCTTGATTTTTGAAAAAGTGTGCAAAACGTGTGGCACGCACGAGAGTAGTCTACAATCTTAAGGAATAAAAAGTAACCCAGCATTTTTTTGCTTTTACTTAAAATTGTAAAAGATTTTATTGAGTTTGTTGATGTTTCTTCTCTTGTAACTGGTTGAATAGTTGCATTGTGGTCCTAATTTAATCAAGCAACCATGCATTACTACATTTCCATGTTAGGGATCATTGACTCTGCGTATGTACTTTTTGTGTAATGATCCGCCAAATATAATTTTTACATGTTATTTCATCATTTGTCATTCTATCAACCTACAAATCTTTGGTTTTTTATTTCCCAATAATCTAGAAAAGTGTTATTAACTTCCGAAAAAAAAAACGCACAACATATTAATTGCAATAAAATCACTAAAGATAGTGGATAATTTGCAATTAATGTCAAATAATTTTTTTGATTCAGATGTAGAATTTCGCGGTGATTTCAAATCAGACGTTTAATTCTTGCATCAATATTTTCAGTCAAAATACCGGAAATCCTTGACACCTTTAGACCAATTTCTCTTTATTATGTTGATAAAAAGCAAGAGACCGAGAACGTTATAACAAGTAAATATTGGTAAGTGTAATTTTCTTAAACACTTTGTAACCACACTCAATAATATACTGAATTTCTCTTTACTAAATCCACAAATCTATCGTCTCCTGAGATAATAATATCTTCTGCACTCTCATACAAAACAATAACTGCTTTCAGTCACCTCAGACTCAATTAATCCCCGAAGGTCTCGATTAAAATTGATGCAATTACCACATGGGGTGCACCCCCATAACACGCGCTCCACTTTCCTCCCACCTTCCACAACAACTAGCTGCATGTCCACCGACAAGTCAAGTGGTTCCCACACACCAGCCACGCGGTAATATCAATACAAAAGTACATATTGCAAGCGATCCCCATGGCTTGTCGAATGAATGGATGGCAAAAGTGAAAACAGAAGCACGCAATGTAACGTAACGTAGCGTAGGGGAGAGTGGTGGGAGTAAGGCTACTCGATAAATATCACCGTCATAGGAAGCTTCTAGATCATTTTACGTTTGGAAGCAGTCCTTACAGCATTCCCCAAAACAAGAAAATATTAGTAGTGAGATGTCACTGAAAAAGTTCATTTCTTCTTGTTTGAAGGTAATCTTTCGATTTCCCAACGATTCCTATATATCAGAAACTAATTGGATTATGTTTCTTTTAAAGGTCATCAGAAAAATGTCTGCAGAGGTATCCACATGTTCCCATCACCGGAAATGCCATCAGAAGCATTACTACCAGGACGGCACCTCCAGGAAATCACAACTTGTAGAGTTCCTCGATAACAGCTTCAATGAGAATTTGGAAAACCAGAAGATACACTAACTCATAATTTATTTAAGATTATTATTTTGTAATGGTTTTCGTGCTGTTTTCCTTTTAAGAAGCTAAATTATTTAATAGGCTTAAGTTTAAATGTTCGATAAAACTATCCGGCTGTGAAATAATATAATTTATTACTCAACATTCGCAATTATTGCTATTATTTTACCCTCTTTTGCTTTTACCATCATTTGGCGATTTGCGATGTGTTTCGTGACGTGGTGAATCACACATTACGCGTTGTATTATTTAAAAATGTTCCTAAGCTTCTTATTCAACATACAAAGTAGAAGGAAGCCGGAGTACAATGCCTACAGGACGTGCGCCAGCCACGTGGCGTCTGCCACTCGCCATTCGCCATTGTAACAATTGTCAGCGTCCCTTGCTGTCCTGTTGATGGCACGTGCCACAAATACATTTCAATATTAAATTTGCGCGTTTGATCTATGGAGAAATATTACTGTTCCTAATTTTAATTACAGTGAATGTCGATTAGCAGAGATACTAATTGAAAATCTAGAAAAGTTTTAGAAGAATAACAAGAATCACTAGAAACACATTGAAAATATCCAATTGGGTGCGAGGAGAGCTGCGCATGTGCACGTTTGAAGATATAAGTTTGGTTAATGACTAAATGGGTGCATTCTAGATGTTATATTTTAATGATTTACATTTTTAACAATTGATATTGATAATTATAAGCTCTAAGGCAGAAATTCTTGTCTTTAAAAAATCTTCCTAAATTCCTCAATTAGAAACTCTCCCTTCATCCCTATCATATTTATCCTTGTTTCTGCATGTAAATCACCTCCAGCAATTCCAGCCATCACCATCTCGAATTTACGACCTCTCATCTTGCTCTACCATGAAAATTATGAATTTATTCACCACCACAAAGCATCAAACTGTCAAAAATCATAAGTTACAATCGCTTGTATGACCACCCAGGAAATTATGGAGCAATCTGCATATTGATGCCAGTGATGCAAACCGATTGTCTGCAGTTATTGGCCATAACATAATCACTTGGACAGATGTGCAGAAGCAGTCATGCCTTGACATGCGGAGGGTGGTCAATTGGTCACTTGGTCAATGGAAATTAAGTGGTACAAACGACTTGTTTACGCAACTGATGCAAGAGGCGCACTGCAATTATTCGCTTATTGCAAAGGCAATGAGTGTATTGCGCGGGTGGAGGAGTGATACGAAGCTTCCGGGAGTGAAATTACATCTATTGTGTGGTAACATAATTTTGTAAAGCACGTAATCTTCCCAGCTCAGGAAACTAACAGAAAACAATTCTGTCCCTGGAAGTTACAATGGCAGACTCATACCTTATTCAATTGATCAACAATCAAATTTAATTCCTCGTTGACTACCACTTCGATCTCCAATCAATCAATCATTGATTTAACAAGTCCGGGAAGTAACGAGTTTTCAATTGTATTGCACTGCTAGGCAACTAAGATAACATGCCAACTCGTACATTGATCAATCGGTTAACGATGATCACGCAAAACTCCTTCCTGAATTGAATTGTCATTGAGAAAAGAGTTGAATGGTGTGATTAAAAATTTCCCAAAGATTCATTCACGTGGTGATCGATCATTTGATTATTTGTGATCGACTTTGGGAAGTTGTGGAACAACAAATTTCCCTATCGGTCGCGTGTCGAGATAATTGTTATGCACTCTTGATATATTCATCAATATTCATGTAGACTCTTAAAGCATCAAAGTGCAAAACCAACAAAAGTGGACGCTGGTCGAAAGTAAACATTGTTAGCAAACAATAACAAGAGGGAAATAAAGTTAGGTGGCGCATTATGACATCACGTTTGCAGCAATTTGAAAATCGACTAATAAAATCACTTCCCAGGCTTGTTTGATAAACTTAAGCCGACTTTATCGATTTGTTACACGTTTATTTGTTGGGCATATAACAAATGATCGAAAAGTTTTACGTTTTGTACGTGGAATACAAGGGTTCCGAGTAGCTTATAGCGTTTAAAATTGTTAGAAGTGGGCTAATGCGTTAAATTTCTATTACCATTTCGCAATTCAAGTGTACAAAGGGAGTGACTGACACGAGTACCAGAGGGGTGCCAACAAAAGAACTCAAAATATTACAAATACTAGTTAGAAAGAGATGGACCAGGAAGCAAAAATTAAATAAATTTATGATGTATTCAAATCAAACCTTAAAGAAAGAGTGATGAGTTTGAAACGTTTAAATTGTAATTAACCAATTAAAAGCGTTTCGATTTGAGGCTGATTTGAGTGACAGTTGACAGTGTACAGTCGTCATAATCATTAATTTCGTTTTTTCCGCTGAATAAATTTTAAAACTGGTTCGAAGCGAATAGAAGAAATTTACAAGCATTTAAATCAATTTCACATGGTTTAAATGCATTAAAGCATTAAATTTCCCGGGTTAAATTAGTTTTAGAAAATTCATGTTTTCAATTGTAGTGAAATCAAACTATTTGGATTCAACTAGAATCAAGCTTTGGAAAAGCTTTAAGTATAAGAACGTCTAAAGTTGCAACTGATTTCTGAGGTTAAGTCATAAACAGCTGACTTAAGCTGCCTGAATTTGTTTTACTATTGACGCTAGGATGAAAGCATAGATTTATCAAAGATTGACCACTCACCGTTTCTTCTCTCGACAATATTTCTCAAGAACAGCGCACTATCTAACGATCTTAAATCGATTGTGAGTTATTCTACTCTGCACTTGACTTTGTTTGCGTGGATTGAAGCAAATAGAGCTCTGAGTCCAGAAGGCGTCGTTGGCGTCGGCGTTGACTTAAGCGCCCAAGTCTAACCGTGAAACTCACTTAAATTAACATGAACGCATGCGGGTTTAAACTAGACTAATTCCCATTTTCACATTACCATTGTGTTCCGCTCATGTTCCCATTGTTTGCCTTGATTACCATGATAAATGATGCGCTTGCATTCAATTGAAAAATTCAAAGTCATTGGAATTTACATGCTAATAAAAGGTTTTACATTCTGAAAAGTTTCTTATTATTTGAATACTAATTAATTCGTCTACTCAAAATCAATGAAAGCTTATCTTGGTTGGCAAGATATTGCAAAATGAACCGGATTAAACCCATTCAAGGATCTATTATGTATTAAAAAAAAAGACGTTCTACATTAAAAAAAAAAAAACAAAATGCTCATATGTTAACGATGCTTACCACATCGCCAGAAATCAATGAGAAACATTAAGTTAGCTGAATTCAATTGAATGAATTCCAAACTGTACCGGCCAAACTCAATCTGACCTCGACACTTCCCGAATATGTTGCGGGTCCTGATTACGCAATGTGTTAATATATTATGACTTGTATCTTTCAGTCACACATTCTCAGCTTGGTCGCGTTTCTTTACTAAGCGCTTAACAACAGAACCTACGTCAGCATACAACGAACCTAATTCAATGCACATTGCAATGATCTCTAGTTCATTGATAAAATTGGAGTTATTTCAGAATGCCATGCAGCAGAAATATCTAGATAGTAGAGATCAACTCCCAAGGTGTCTAGGACAGGATTCAATGAGCACATAAATTGATGAATAAATTCTCATCACGTTTCGAATCCACGTCCCCCGAATACACCTTTGCTATAGCACTCAACCTGCCGATTGATTACATAATTGCAGACTTTGATTCGGATCATTATTGGATTGTGAAAGCGCGGGTGGACCACGTGACCTTTTTCTGATAACACAACTCGGGTGCCAACTTGGTAAATCTGACTCATATATCATTTGTAGATGGAGGTTACGCGGCGATCCCGGATTTGGACTTTGCACCTGCATTGAGTAATCATCACCAAATGGGTAATACAAAGAATGAATTTACAAATAAATAAATCAATATATAGAATTGATACATAACAAAGTATTATTTTAATTGGCACTTTGTGGATTTGTTTGATCTGTCGATAGAGAATGAAAAACATCAACATGTTAGGAATTCCAAAGTGAATTTCAGAATTCGCGATATGATAGCAACTCGTAAACATTTTGAATTGGAATTTTATCATCAACAAGGCAATAGGCAACAAGACAACAACATGCATTTAGATTGAAGCCCTAATAAGTTAGATAGAAACTAGACTTTTTCTAATTCATTGTGAAAAACACATTAATTATATTTATAATTATAAGGATTAGCTAATTTATTTGCGAGAATATAGCATTTTTTCCACCATGTTTAAGTTTTTTCAATCTATGTTTATAAATGAACATGGGAATCTTGTTATCAATCTGTTTAACTATATTCAATTTAATTCATTGTAACGATAATAATTACACGAAATTTCCACACAATTCGGAGACGCGCCAATTCCCAATTTCGAGATGCGCCTGGCTTTTGATTCTTTTTACAGATCAGCTAAATCAAATTACATCACCCTAATCCCAATCAATTTAATCCAACTCTTTCCCACCACCGTTCAAATTACGATCCACGCGACTTGTTGATGCGTAGTAAAACATTTTCTGCGTAGCAATATCGGAAATTCGTCACAGGCCATCGATTCATGATAAAATTCACGCGGCCACGGAATGAAATTCGTTTAGTCCCTGCGCCACTGGCGTTACTCTAGTTCCGATAGAGATACAGGTTCAAGGTTCAGTTCAATCATTTAACACCAAGATGCTCACACACATGGTGGGGCATTAGCGCACATTGCTAAGACACTTGGCCCACCGCCGCAGAAAGCGCCGACTGCTCGCGAGAATACCACCTTCGTTCGTAAATATGGCCCACCTCAGCATTGTTCAAATGGTGGTCTTGCTGATGGCGGCTCTCGCTGCCAGCGGTGGGAATGACCACAGACATTTGAGAAGTGTCCTCGGAGCATTTTTTGATTCAAACCTTCCCGAGATAGTGGGCCAATCACAAAACGCGTGCGCGGGGTGTTCGCGACGATATCACACTGAGATCATAGCTGATGACTTATCAGAAGAACCGAATACTATCCGAGAAGTCGATCAAGATAGCATCACAGATCAAGAGTTGATAGCGTTAAGGATTGAGTACATCAAAAACCAGATACTAACCAAGTTACGACTGAAGGAGAAACCTTCTGCGACTGCTAAGTTACCACAACCGGTTGAGGAGGACAGCTTGACACCAAAGAAACAAGCGTTGGACATCAATGATATCTTGTATAGACATTACTCGGATGATTATTATGGAAAGACCATCCAGGCTATCATCTTACCATTCGAAGGTGGGTCCTAAAACATTAAGAAATCAGATCGATCTTTTACACATCCGCAACCAAAGTAAAACAGTATTCTCTGTTGACAACAGTCCATAGTCCAACATTTCTTTCCCATGCTTCACTCGTCACTCAAGATAGCCTTGTCATACCCGGGTATCACCCAAGCCTGATAATCATTTTTCTCGCATTGCAGACGAGGCAAAGTGCGTCCGAAAGATTCGTAATCCGTCCGCATGCGTGCCGTTCCAAATGCCCAATGATATCGCCGCCTCTGACGTGCGCAGTGTAGAGTTGTGGTTCTTCAAGGAACCGGATGTAATGGACAATCATAATCAAACTTTCGTGGTCTCAGAGGTAGCCCATTGGGATAGTGAGAAGAGTTTCCAGAAGAACAAACCTATAGCAATTCTAGAAACTCATTTAAATGGTAAGAAAATCTAATAAGATATTTGACTCATTCTAGATTAATGTGTTCCTTATTTTAGAGGGCTGGATCAAAGTTGATGTTGCCTCCGTTATTAAAAACTGGTTAATGTACCAAGACTCACCCACACATGCAATTGCAGTTGCTTGCAAAACCTGCGAGATGGACATGACAAAGTCCCCAATCTCTTTCAAGCCCACCTTCAAACCTTTTCTAATGATCAGAACGTTTACACCCTCATTGCCGATACCAATTCGACGTTCTAAGAGGTACCTTAATGAATGTTCTCCAGATTTCCAAGGGTGCTGTCGGGAGAGTTTATACATTTCGTTTGCTGAAGTGGGCTGGGATGACTGGGTCATCGAACCAAAAGGGTTTACCACTTACTTTTGTAAAGGGTCTTGTGAAACAGCTGCATCACTAACGAGACATCCCTCGGATTATAATAGTTTGCTGCGGGTAGATTAGAAAGATCTCCTGAGATAGAATATTAAGTAATCTTGTTGTTTATTCCAGAGGGTTATGTATGGTCCTAACCGTAATAAAACGGAACGCTTAGACTTGAAACCATGCTGCGCACCGACGCAGTTTTCATCGTTGGAGCTCTTGTATACAGACAGTACGAAAACCATTCGGAAGAAGATTGTCCCGAAGATGATCACAGAGGCGTGTGGTTGTATGTAACGCACGTGGCACGGCGTGTAGACGTCCCTCGTTCAGTATTCGCCGATGCCCATCCAGCAATGCAAAGACAAAAGACATGTGATCTTCGAACAAGTCTTGCCAGTTCCGCACGGGATTCACTATTAGCTAAATTGTTATTAGCGTTGTGTAATTGAATGTTTCCATGTGATGAATGTTGTTAATTTATTATCATGTTGTATTTATGTTGTGTCTTGTTGTTTTTAATAATATTTTTCGAAAAAAGAAGTGAAGATGTTATTTGCCCGTTACTAATTAATTAAAAGGTTTTGCAATGAGTGTGAGAAAAGAAAAAAAAAACACACATTGCGAATGGTCAATGAAGCGCTGATTATGTTTGAATTACCGTACTTTAGATGAACCACTACTTGTAGGCTTTGAGAATTGTGGAAACTAAAAAATTGTGCGATGTGTTTACGTTGCGAGGTTTTGTTGACTAACTTAGATGCGTTCGTATATCACACTGCGATAGAAAGTGTGGAAGTAGAGTGGGATTGGGATAGTTACCATTTCAGATCACAGTAGATTCAGTAAGGTTACCTCAAAAAAATATAAATTTAAATATTCTACGTGGTTTCAATCAATATTCTGCACGATTATTACGCTTCAATTCTATAATTAAAAATTAATTTTATATAAATATACTGTCTCTTAGAAAAGTTGGCGCAAGACTTCTCTTAAGCTGCTGCTACCGCTCTTACACTGCACTTACTACCTATTCCTGTATTCTCATCCGTTTCCTGGCAACGCCAATATGATTTCATCTAACATATATATTAGTTTGCTTCAAAATCCAATTGCAATCCTTTATCCCTCAAACAACCTTCGCTAATCTCTTTAGGAACGTGGAAGAGTCGCGTGCGTCCAATTCCAATTGGAGTTCGTATTGGATTGTTTGCTATTACTCGCTAGACCATCTCAACCGTGTTGTTTTTTAAACTAATAGATTCCAGAATGTTTAATATTCATTATATGAATCAAACTTAACTACAACACTTACTAAATATTAATTTCTAAAACCTGTTCGGCTTGGCAACAAGCTGAAAACATTCTAGAAGTTAATATTTAGTAAGCGTTATAATTAAGTTTGATTCATATTAGATTACATCAAATCCGCTAACATCTCAACCAACAAAAGCAATGCAGCCATAAAGCGACCAATGATGAATAGGCCAGTTCGGTGTCGGTCTAAGACCGGTATGAATTACACTCGCAAGTCACACACCACGACACCCTACACCAAGCATATGGCTACAAGAAGGTTAAGAATGATGACAATGATTGCAATAAAGGATTATTTTAAATTTTTTATTTTCATTTTTAATATGCTCGTTATAATAATAGAGTTTAGGAATTCAAGATGTTATCATTCCAGTCGCAAGATTTAGTAGCGAGTGCAAGAGTTAGCAACCTTGAAGGTAATATTCTTAGAGACAGGCTTGTGAGAGAAGTCAGGGCTAGCGCCGTTCTCAATCTGCTGCTTCCACAGCTGGGAGACAGAGGACTTAGCGACGCAGTGGACAGGAACGCTCTTCTCGGTCTTGTGCTCAACATTGCAGTGCTGGCGGCAGACGGGCAGAGGGCGGATGGTGAAGCAGATTTCGTCATCGTGCTCAATAACCTTGTACTGGGTCTGATGAGTCAGGCACTGGTCGGCGTAGTCGTTACCGCCGCGGTAGTGGGCGTTCTTGCCTTGCTGGTAATGGTACTGCTGACGGCTGTGGTACTGCTGGTGGTGACGGCCGGAATCCTGCTCGGAAATAACGTTGGCGTAAACAATCTCGGGCTCGACGCACTGACCGTAGTGTTTGCCCTGCTTGTAGTCGTAACGGCCCTGGTGGCCACCTTCAGACTGCTCAACCTGGTAGGCAGCGACAAAGGCATCCTCGTCTTCGTAGATGCAGTACTCAGGAGCAAGGAAATCATCGACCTCCTCACCGGTGTAGGTGCCGCAGAGACCACGAACGGAGCCGCGGAATTTGTCGTGGGTAGCAGTAAGCTTGACGCGCTCACCGTCGTAGATGATGTAGTAAGCATGGTAGACCTCAACCTTGACTTCACCATTGGGAAGAGCATAGATCTGGACATAACCGTGCTTGATGTCGTAGGCCTTCTGGTCGTCGTACTGGATTTCCTGGCCATTGTAGTAGACCTTGGCGCACTGCTTGTTGTCGTTGCACTGACCCTGGGGCTTGAGGTCAATCTCGATCATCTGGCCCTCGGTGTAAGGGGTGCGGATGGTCATCTTGACTTCCTTCTCCTGGCCGTTGTTGGCGTCGCGAACAAGGACAGCGTACTGCTCAAGCTGCTGTTCTTGCTGCTGCTTAAGGTAGTGCTGCTGATGGTGGCCATAGCGGGCGAACTGGGGAACGTACTGCATCATAACGGTCCAGGCGTTACCGTGGTCGGCGCGGTAGGTCTTGTTATCAAAGGTGTTGGTGGCGGTCTGGTCGACAACGCAGATAGGGCGGTAAGAGTCAAACTCATAAGCCTCACTCATAACGCGGTAGTACATGCGGAAAACGGGGTGGAAGCCAAAGATCTGCTGAGCCCAACGGTCAACGCGGATCTGATCAAAGTGGGACTGCATCTCGTGAGTGCGGATGGTGAAGTTGACAGCCTCAAAGTCGGGCTCGAAACGGGCCTGGAAGGTCATCTGGTTCTCCTTCTCGTTGGTCTGAGCATCGACGGTGTTCTCGTCGAGGTGGAGGTAGCCATAAGCGCGGAGAGCGTTGTAGAACTTCTGGGTAGCGTTACGGGCATAAGCGGAGAGATGGTCATACTGAACCTGGACATAGACGCGGTCCAAAAGGTTAGCCTCAGCGGTCATGTTGGCGCAAGCAGGGAGCTGCTGGTTGCCGTACTTCATCTCGTCGTGGCATTCCTGGGCGCGGTCAGAGTGCTTAAGGTAGTTCTTGCGTTCTTCGCTTTGGTGGAGCTTAGCGTGGAACTGAACCTTGGCGGCAGACTGGAGGTTTTGACCGTAGGCAAACTCAGCTTCGGCGGTGGTGGTGGGGTCAAACTCAAGAGCATACTTGTAGTCAAGACCGTTGGTGTTGGGAATGTGAGCCTTGGCGGAGAAAGCAGCTTCGTAAGAGTGCTGGCCATGCTTCTTGTAGTAGAAGAGAGCGCGGGCCTTCTCGTCAACGGGGGAGGAAGCAAAGGCAGCGCTGGCAACGTATTCAGCCTTGTTGTGACCATCAAATTCAACGGAGAAGTCGAAAACGTGGGCGGTGGAAGAAGCGATGCCGGCGGAGGCAATCTTGGCAATCTTCTGCTGGCGGGCCTTCAGCTCATGAGGCATCTGGGCGAACTCGGAGATCTCAGCGTTGCCGTGACCTTCTTCCTGCTGGTACTCGTATTCGTAACCAAAATGAACCTGAACCTTGTGGGCAGAGGATTCCTGAGCGTCATAGGTCATGTCAAACTTGGTGTGCTGAACGGTCTCGTCGTAGAAGGGAGCAAGGAGGAAAGCAACAACATCACCGTCGTAACGCTGGTACTGCTCGTAAGCCCACATGTAGTCGGCGTACTTCTGTTCAGAGATGTACTGGACACGGAATGCCATACCGGTCTGCTTGCCAAAAATGTAGTTGAACTGAGTCTGGGGTTCTTCTTCCTGGTAGATGTGCTTGGTATGGGGGCCCTGGGCGACAGGCTCAAGAGAGAGAATGTCGTGCTTGGCGGTGTAAGGCCAGGTGCTGTAGTGGAGAACGTGAACGTCCTTGTCCTGCTCAATGGGCTGGAACTGAGCGTGAACCTGCTTGTTCTTCAGATCAATTTCGTACTGGGACTTGATGGGCAGGTTAAGCTGCACGTTCTTGTCGTAACCGGCGATGTACTGCTGGTGGTCAAAGGGAGTGACGAAACCAATCTTGGCCTGAAGACGAGAGGAGAGAACGGTACGGAATTCAGCGTGAGCGGTGATGGTCTCGGGGAAGCGAATAGCCTGACCATTGGAAACCTTGGGTTCAGCGGTGGCACGAAGTTTACCCTGGAAGTGGAGCATGGTAGGGGCATCAAGAGTGTAGAAGAAGGGCAGAGCCATTTCAGTAGGGAAGCTAATGGCAATGTCATAACGGTTCATGTACTTGGTGTAGTGGAACTCTTCGCCTTCACGAAGCATATCCTCGACCCAATGGAGAACCTCAGGAAGCATCTCAACGGTCTGGTTGTTGATGGCATAGTAACGGGTGACGCCACCGGCAAGCTGGATAAGGAAGTCAGCCTCGAACTGTTCGCGTTCGGGGTTCTTGATGTTCAGCTTCTCGGCGATGTACTCAGCGGACCACTTCTGCTGATGAGCCTGCTGGTAGCCCTGCTGCTGCTGTTCCTGATGCTTCTGGTAGTAGTAGAACTGGCTCTGGAAAACGTTGGTAAGTTCGTCGATGGAGGAAACCATACCCTGGATGTTGATGAGCTGGCGGCGAGCACCACCAAGACCGGCACGGAGAGCGTACTTGAAGCCCTTAGGAACATAAGAGTCCTGGCTACCGTAGAACTGGGTAGTCTGCTTGTAGAAAAGATTCATTTCCTGGGCAACGTAGGAACGGAGGAAGTTCTGGCTGTACTGCACGCCGTAGACGTCCTTGGTAAGAAGGGGCTCGGCAGCGCGGGCGTTGGAGGCGAGCTCAGCGAACTCAGCACCTTCAAGCTGGGCAGCGGTCTCAATGGTAGCCTTGACGGCAGCGTTGACCTGCTCGTCAGTGTCGACGTTGGTGTACTGAGCCATGCGCTGGAGCATGGAGGCAGGAGGAGCGGTGCGCATCAGCTGGTAGACAGCGGCGACGCGAACAGTCTGTTCTTCACCAGCGTTCTGGTAGATCTTGTACAGGACGGAGCGGGCGACCTTGGGGTGGGTCTTGACAAACTTGTCGAGAGCTAGAACCATCTGGAGGCGCTGGAACTGAGAGCACTGCTTCTCACCTTCAAGGTAAGGCTCAAAGACGGCGAGGATTTCCTTGTGAGCGACGTTGCCGAGAGCGCGGATGTAGACAAGAGTCTTGTGAGAGTCAGCCCACTGAATAGCGTGATAAAGCTGCTGCTTCAGGTAGGGGATGAGCTCTTGAGAGACAAACTGCTGGCCTTCCTGGGTACGGAAAGCGCCAAAAGCGTGGACGGGGTACTCGTTGTGGGCAACAAGTTTGTCAACGTAGACCTTGCGGGCGAGACGGGTGAAGTGGAGGATGGCGGTGTCGTTGAGGATGTACTGGCGCTGAACATGCTCGGACTGGGCAAGCTGGTAGAAAGTACGAATGTACTTCTCGGTGGGCTGGCGGACAGAGTCAGCGACGGCAGCAATAACCTCGGCGGCTTCCTCGTACTGAATCTTCTTGGTCTCAATCCACTGCTGGACAGTGAGGAGAGCGGGGCCGGTGCCGGCCTCAGCAATGGCGTCACGGTAAGCGTACCAAGCCTCAGCCTGGTAACCATGCTCTTCCTTGGTGTAGAGTTTCTCAGCAACCTGCTGCATCTCCTTCTCATCCATGATCTTGGCGACGGAGGACAGAATGACATAAGAAGCAAGGGTCTGTTCCTTCTGGATTTCTTCGGGGTGTTGGATTTCCTTAGCGATCTTCTGGGCGAGTTTCACGGCAACCTCAACAACGTTGATTTTGTCAGCGTACTTGATGGACTTGCCCTTGTAGCCGATGTAGAGAGGAAGAAGAGGGGAGTGAGGAGGCTGGTTAAGCTTGGCCTCTTCCTGAGCCCACTCTTCCTGCTCTTCGACAGACTCTTCGGATTGCTGGACAGAGCGAGGGTGGCGATGCTGCTGACGATGGTACTGCCAGTCATCTTCCTCAGAGGAATACATATACTCCTGCTCGCTGCGCTTGGCACCCTGACGAGCCTCAGAGTTTCCGGAGAAGGGGGTGTTAAAGGTGTAAGTCAGGGAACCGAGCTTCTGACCCTGCTGAGGATGCTCGAAGTGGCCGGAGGCGGGTTTCATGGCGTTGAGGGTCAGGTTCAGGTGGGAGACAACCATACCCTTCTGCTCAGAGTTGAGAGTGGGGGCAATGATAACCTTGTTGGTGGTGGTAGCGGACTGGATAGTGTAGCGCTTAAGAGAACCGGTGACAATGACGCGGGACATGGCGGAGCGGAGGAAGAAGTCGCCCATCTGGTTGGTGTTGGGTTCAAACTGGCCCATACCGCCAAGACCGTAGTAGTAGCCAAGGTTTTCTTCGGAGCGGCTATAGTTCTTGGTCTTAACAATCTCAATGACCTCGCCGTCCTTCTGAAGCTCGGGCATGGGGCAAAGCTCAGGCTGAGACTGCAGGATGTACTCGGGCAGGGGAGTGATATCGTAAAGGGTCTCGTAGGTACCGGTGACGGTGTCCTCCATAGTCTTGAAGACAGCGGAGTTATCATCGCCTTCGGGCAACTGGTTGAGGTGGGCCTTGATCACGTTCTCACCCTTGGTGTCAAGTTGGACCTGGCTGACGATAGCCTTGATGATGTTAGCTTCCCAGTTGTGCACATCGTGGTCAACGATAACATCGCGGACAACGCCGTTATTGAGGAGGATCTGGAAAGGCTTCTCACTGAGCTGCAACTGCTTGTACTGCAGATGCTTCTCAGGAATATCGCTTTCCCAGCCTTCGGGAAGATTGGCGTGAACCTGGGCATACTGGGCGTTGACAATCTTGGCCAAAAGGGACTCCTCGTTCTCAGGACGAACGATGAGCTTAGCCTTCATGGCAATACCGGCGTATTGGTTAGCAATGTCGGGGAGGGCAGTAAAAGTGCGACCCTGTACCCAGTAATCGTATTCCATGTTGCTCTGCCAGCCATTCTGGGCGGCAGCGGCAAAGCCGACTGTTTGATACAAAAATTTATGTTAGCTACTAATTCAATATTGATTTCAGGCTTTTACTTACTGAGACAGCACAAGAGAAGTTGGGACCACATCTTGGACTCGTTCTGACAAACTCAGAAGTGTACCTTTCTCAGTTCAGTCCCCGGCTTTTATACTAAAATTATTTGAATTTAATGTAGGAGACAGCAAATTTTGGCGATAAGAGAAGCAGATTTTTCCTTGTTAAATATTGCTGGAGGTGCAACTTTATTGCAAATTGCATAAAATTATCATAATTCATTCACAAATTCATCTGACTTATGGCGCATCTAAATTCAGAATTCTTATCTTCTTCGCTCATTAGCCGTTAGCAATTTCAATCATCAGCACTTATTAATCAGTAAAACATTCGTCCAACGTCGCATCTTTTAAAGTTGATTATATTGAAAAAAAAAACATATGGAAAGTATTGGTGTTTTGAAAATATTTACTTTTCTATTTCATTTCAGGTCTATTTGTTTGAAATTTACAAATTTTAAATAATTTCCTAAGAATCTGTAATACTGGTTGCCTATGACCAGGCAAAAATATTCAGCTCCAATCATTTTCCTCGCTTATTTCTACCAATACATCATTTTCCTAAACGTGAAAGTTCATACGTATTATCAAGAGATTTCTTAGTTGTTTGGTATGAAGAAGAAATTCGATTCCTGTTGTTATTGTGAAGAAATTTCATAAAATTTTAATGTGATTGCCCTTTCTTTAAAGTATGGCCGACGCTGCATAGGCTAGCGGTGCTTATATGCGATGGCTTCGTGTGCACTATTTGTTAATTTGTTAATTCTCACGAAAATGCGAAGACTAATAAAATCCATCTCGTGCATCTAACGCAGGACAAAATTCTAGATCTGCGCAAAAAAAGTTCTTTCTTATCTACGTGCCCATTTGAGTACAATTTGTGGAAAAGTGTTTGGCGTCTGAAGAGGTTGTCTCGCGTTGTGCCCTGCATCCGGGTCCATGGATTGACGCTTCTTCGCTAAAACTATGATAATGGAAAGAAGAATCAAACTAAAAACACTCAACAACCACATTACCTGCAAGATATGCAGGGGGTATCTCATTGATGCCACAACTGTCACAGAATGTTTACACACCTGTAAGTTTTAATTGTTTGTTTCTACTAAAACATATGAATTAAGCTGAAAACGGTGCTAATTATGTTGCTTCTTCAATTGTAGTTTGTAAAAGTTGTCTTGTAAAACATCTAGAGGAGAATAATACCTGCCCAACATGCAACATTGTGATACATCAGTCACATCCACTGCAATACATCAGTTTTGATCGGACTATGCAAGATATAGTTTATAAATTAGTTCCAGAACTACAGAAAAGTATGCAAATCTATCTTCTTTAGGTATTCAACTCCAACATAATATTGACTGTTATAACTTTTAGATGAAATTGCAAGGGAAAGAGAATTTTACAAATCAAGAGGACTTCCATGTCCAAAGGATATTCCACTCAATGTGGCAGATATGGAAGAGGAGAAATCAGCAACAGATGTTCACGCAGAAGCCGACTACCACCGGCAAGACGAGCAGGTTAATGTTTGCCTCGAGTGCATCAGCAATAACCTAAAGACTTTGAAAAGGAGGTTTATTCGATGTTCAGCACAGGCAACCATTTTGCATTTGAAGAAATTTGTTGCAAAGAAAGTATTAAACGGGATGGAAAAATATCGAGATGTATGTATTCTAGTAACATCAACCTAATTTAATCTTATAACGTTGCTGTTTCTTGTAGATTGATATTTTGTGCAATGATGAACTCCTAGGAAAAGACCATACGCTCAAATTCGTCTATGTGACACGATGGCGGTTTCAAAACCCACCACTGACACTGCAATACCGACCTCGCATCGACCTCTAATCCTGTGGAATAATCCAATTGGACACTACCTGTGTAAATGTACATTTGTGCAAAGTGAGAAGTGCAGTGATTATCTGCAATCCTTGTTTAAAAGACCTAGTGCAATTTGCCTTGAATTGCAAGTTAAGCTTTCAGGGGAAAACGAAAGAGTTCAAATTTTATATCTACTGCTGCAACCACTTTGATTCATTGTGTCAATGAACGACTAAATTGTGAGAAGTTAATATCTAGGATATTTTAGTAACAAAATGCCTTTCATGAAAATGATCTTTAAACGCCTGAAATCTATGACACTCTGTTGCAATTAATGCAATCGATTCATCGCTGAAATGTATATATTTTATAAGAATGTTTGCGTTTATATCTCACTACCACCCTAATATTCTCGGAAATTGTTGAAAAATTTTATTTATATCAGTGAGTTATTATTTAGCAGTACTTTAAGTTAAACTTTTGTGTTAGGATTTATATTACTGTTGCTTGATGGTGATTAATTTAGTCCTCAATCCATTGGAAAGGCTCTGGAGGTTCAGGTTCCTTCTCATCATCTGCCTTTGGCCCAAAAGCTGCCACAGGTTCAACAAGTTCTTCCTCTCCAGGCTTCATATTTCTCACCATGACAATACCGCCAATGGAAACGTCCTTCATGGGGACATACTGACTACTGTCAACAACGCTGATGACTTTAAGTTGTTGCCTCATCACACGGGCCGGATTGCTCAAGTTTTCGAAAGTGGGCTCTGGTTCCTTCTTCTTTTCTTCGGGTTTGTTCTCTTTATCTGACTTCTCACCTTCCTTCTTATCGGTTTTCTTGTCATCCCTCTCTTCCTTGAGCTTATCTTTCTCATCCTTCTTGTCCTTTTCTTTGTCCTCATCAACGTCCATCTTCTCATCTTTGTGCTGTTTTTTCTCATGCTCCCTGCGACGTTGCTTAGCTGCAATTGAGAGCACTGCAGTGGTGACCTTTTCCCTTTCTTCCCTCTTCTTCTCTTCCAGAGGTGCTGGATATCCATACAGAGAAGGTTTCGCACTGGAACGAATCTCGAGCTTGGGCATTTTCAGCTGTGCATTGAGTGCAATCAAACATGTCGGAGTAAAGGCCAAAGCCAGACAGTGAGCAAGTGGGAACCAGTACCAATACTGAGTGAAAACCAATGCACCAACAACAGCCAACATATTTGTATGACCTGTCCTCGACTGTAAACTTAGAGTGACGTTTCTACCACCAGCATCGATAATACCTTGCGCTAGAATTGCACCGAACTTAGCCATGACATCTTCATGTTTGTTGGTGATCACTTGCGCGTAAGACTGTCTAAAGAATGTCACTTTCGGACATGTTGCTTCAGTCTGCTGGATCAAAATCATTGCAGACGCAATCAAAGCGCCCTGTCTGACGAAATTAACTGGATCAAACATAACCATCGGTTCTAACAAAGCGATGGCTTCCCGAAGACCAGTTCCAGCACAGGCAATACCCAAAGCCATCGCGGCACCGTATCTAACATGAGGATTGTAACTCTCTGCAAGCAGGGATACAACAGAAGGACATTGTTCTGGAGTCCTGAAGAGCAAGAAACCAAGCGCAGTAACAGCGGCTCTTCTAACGTCATCATTAACGTCACTTACAGCAACATGGAGTAATTTTCGAATGGCTTGATTATGACCAGTTCCACAGTAGGCCATTGCTAGGGTGTACATACCAGATCTCCGCAAGATTGGGTCCTTTGCACTTGTTAATTGTGCAATTAAAGGATCCGCTTCTTCGAGTCTTCCATACATCGTGAACGCGATGCCAACAGCTAAACCACGCAGAATTTTCTCATGTTGGGATTCCTGAGCATAGCCAACCATGTCTTCAATAGACATCGTGTTTTTAGACCCTAACATGACCATACCCATGGCAATACCAGCGGCTTCACCAGTTGCAGCATCGTCTTGATACAAATTAAACTTAAGCTGCTCGTAGACATCCTGGCGATGAGTTCCCATTGCAGCCAGGCCTAAACCAAGGCATCCACCATGCCTCACCATTTCATTCTGAGCATCCTTTAACTGCCCAAGAAGGTAATCAGTTATATTCGCTCCGTGGTTAGCATGAATTAATCCTAAAGCATACAAACCACCTCCTTCTGAGTAACCAGAACTGGGACCCACTTCCTTGGGAAGATAACTCTGCATTAACGTCAATGCCTCTTGTTCATGGCCTCTGTGAATAACACCAAGAGATGCTGTTGCTGTCAATTTAGCCCAATTTGTTGCACGTGCTAGCCATTCCAAGTTATCTCTTAAAAATTGATCAGAGGTGGTACCTGAATGCATGTAACCATTCGCAATGACAGTCGCAGTGTGACAAATCGACACTCTAATCGCCTCTTTCGTTTGCTTTAAAATTAAAAGATCCGCGTGATTTGAACGGATTAAAAACTGGAGGTGTAATTCGATTGATATTTCGCCTGAGAGAATACCGTGGAGTTTTTCCACTCTCAATTGGTGATCTTTCTCGGCAGGCGATAGGGAATCTAAGGATTTTCCGTCTATAGCGGAAGTAGTAGCTGGTTTCTCATCTCCTTCGCCAGTTTCCATCGTCGTGGATGTCTCAACTTCCGGCGCAGGTGTCTTAAGTTTAAGTTTGTTCTCCAACAATGAAGGAATTGGAACTGTTGCTCTCAATGCCTCAAGAACATTGCCTAAAAACTGTTGCGTCGCGGATTCGTATAAATCGAACGCGATTTGATAAGCCATAAGTTGACTCTCCTCCTGTCCTTGAGCAAGTTTGTCTAGAATATTAGCAACTGCAAGTGGGTCTTCCAGGAAGATCAAACACTGGCACATGTTGACATAATCTGGTGTAGCAAGACCCTTATATAAATTAACCAAAGTCATCAGCACCGTGTTACGAAATCCACGGTTTTGGATCAAACTCATCGCGACTTGGAACGCGTATACCAACATCCCAGCAATGTCATCACTTTGTGTGATTGCAGCTTCAAAGATATCCATTCGTCTTGTTTCCAAAGCCAAACCAACAGCTTGTCTATACTGCCCATCTTCTAAACAACGCTGGAACATGCGATTTACGATAGCTTCCAGGCGAGGGTCAATTTGACTTCCTCCATCAGTCGAAGCAACCCTTGCTTGTGTATAAAAATCAATACATTTTGAGATAATGGTTTCAACATATTCTGACCTGGAGTTTACATCAAACAGCTCACCAGCACCCAAAGCATAGGTGAGAGAGTCTTCAAAGGAACCAAGGTGGTAATATACTTTACTAGCGACTAGTGCGGCGAGCTCGTGTTGGTTGAAGAGTTTATCTTCGTGCAAAATTTCGATCTTCTCGATAGCGTCACTGATCTCCGGCCAAAACTCGTCGACGATGTTGTCCAGTTTGCGCAAGGCAAAAACTTTCATTTCCGGTCGAGGTTCTTCCAGCAAGGAGATGATCCCGGCCGCGGAAGTAATGTTCATCTTAGTAGAGCGTTCGTAACTTTGTGTTTTGGGGAAACTTTGTGGAGCCAAGATTGCGAGCGGATGACGATGCTAAACATAAGATTCTAACCTGAGACTTTTATGCAACTCACTGTCCGGTATTAGGAACATATAGAGAGCGAGAGAAACTCACTAGCCGGGAGTTTTTCCATCGAGTGTATAGAGGGCCACCAAAGTTCTTAATAAGTTACAAAGATTAATTTGTTTCTAATAGAAAGAAAAGAATAGAAACAAAAAATGTTTTTATTAAATACCAGTTGTTTGTTTTTTCTGCTTTTCTTTTCTGCTGAACGCTAACACAAACGCTAACCCCAACAAAACAAGATATTTCTCTAAAATATGGTAATAATTTGTTGAATCAAAATGAATTATTAAAATAAAGTTAATTGAGTCTTAACAAAACAGTATTCATAACTAAATTCTGCGCTCCTTAGTGCCCCTGCCGGAACGCAGAGATTATTAGACTACTTTGATTCACATTTCTAGCACGAGGTGACGCATCCTATAAAGCATGAAGTACGAAAATCCCTTTCAATACTTATTGACAAATAAAATTTATTCCTTCAAAAACATCAATTACTTCTTCGACTTGGGCGCATGTTCTAAACCTCTAATATACTTCTTCGGAATCTTATACTTGTCAATCAACAAATTATAAACAAATAAAATTTGATTACCCTGAATCATAATTTGATCACTTTTCTTGCCACTTGGTCGACTTACGCTCGTACTAGCTGCGACACCATGCTGACATTCCTTCGCAAATTCAGACATCTTAATATGATATAACTCTAAATTATCAACAATCGTCACTTTCTTATTTCCTGACCTCATTTGAGTAGACATAACAATCGGTTGAATTTTACCCTTGTTCACCGTCTGCTCCTCGGCAGTCGAAATCTGGAAGCAGGACTTCATTGAAGAAGTAACTTTATCAAGCAAATCCTCCCACGTTACTGCCAACTCGTGCTTGCATATTGTTTTGAGAACTGCATCTTGCTTCACGTTTATGCGGCGTTTGTTGTCTGCATCTTGCAGATTGTGATTCTTTACGTAGGTTGTCACGTAGTTTTTAATTTCTGATGTAGTCATAGTTTCACTTTTACTAAAACAAATTGAAATTAGAATGAATGTATTGACGTTGTTTCGAACTGCTTAACATACTGCACACCAAATTCTGCAAAAAGGGGTAAAACAGCTTTTGTTACTACATAAGATTCAACTATACTCCTTGTTTGTGATGTATCTTTAGCTTCTGTTTGTCTTTTTGGGCGGTTCTCGAGGCCAACATAGAAAGAAATAAACTTCATGTGGTCTTTATTGATGCCTTCAAGTGTCTCAACACCTTTTTTCTTTTCCTTTATTACCAATAAACCCTCCTGAATAAAATTCAATTAAAAAATTGCATGCAACAACAACTTCAAATTACTTTTTCCATGGCCTTAAGAAATTGTCCTACTTTTTTGTAGGATGATTTCTTAATATCAAGTGTTTTACCTTCAGGACACACAGGTATCATTTGTAATTTATAGAAAGATGATGTCAAAATAGGAATCTCTAATGTTTTACTATACTTAATAGCTGTTAAGAAACACTTTTCAAGCAAGATATCCATTTGTTCAGTCTCAGATAAACTACTTTCTTCAGTATCACATACTAGACCTGCAGAACAAGCACTTTCTTCAACTAAAACTTCTTCATTATTACTCTCTGCATACTCTACACCATTCTTAACACTGTTAGAATCTTCTAGATATTCTGTCTCATCAGTTTGCTCATCCCTTTTCATACCTCCCAAAGGAGGAAACACATCACTATCAAGTTGAGGTCTTACTGTTTCTATCTCTGCATCAATTAGTGACTTTTCAGCATCTAAATCAACTTTTCCAAGTTGTGGTAATGATTGTACATAAGTATCTTCAATTGAACATAATTTATCTCCATGGTAGTGATAAATCAAAACACATTTTCCACTATGAGCAGCTTTCATCTGTGTTGATGACATGGCAATAGCTCCAACAGCCACTGCTGCTTTATTATTAATATTGTTGATAATTCCAGGCTGCTTTTGGAGAAATTCATACTTTAACGCTGGATTAGAATATAAACCAGGCATCATTAAATCAGCTCCTTGAATGACCTTTTGAATAACAGAGTCATTTGTTGTAAATTCAACTCCTAATTGTGGGTATCTCCAAAGTAGGTATACTGTTGGATAATAGAAATCATCAATTGAAAAGATAATTGCTTGCTTCTGAACTATGTACACCATCACATGTTTGTTGCTTGCAGTGAGTACTTTAGAAACATATGCAGTCTCTTTCTTTGGTAGAATATCCTCTACATCTGCTTCACTTAAAATTGGAAACTTTTTTGTGAGCAATTCTTTCAAGCTCTTCCTGTAAACAATGAATATTAATTTAGTGCAATTATAATTAATATTAACTTACTTTTCTGAGCTCTTTATTTGAGTGTTGGACTTTACTTTAAACGGCTTTTTAAACATAGTTAATGATAAATTAAACTATTTTCAATAAGGATAAATGGGACAAACTGTAAATAGTTGCATGCCAAAGTGAGGTTGACATATTCAAATTGGTAGGGAGGATTTAAATTCCGAATTAAGCAA
The DNA here is from genome assembly GCA_027575565.1 of Diploeciton nevermanni. NCBI lineage: Eukaryota > Metazoa > Arthropoda > Insecta > Coleoptera > Staphylinidae > Diploeciton > Diploeciton nevermanni. The sequence goes on along the minus strand of JAODIE010000004.1, from coordinate 5,949,208 downwards.
TGCGAACAAAATATGTTAAATTTAAATTTTTTTTACACTTAATTTGCAATGTATTTTAATAAAGGCACAATCAATCATAACATTTGAAAATGATTACTTAAGCCCACTAGATACTTTCTCCTCTTTTGCCTTCTTGCAGTTAGCAACAATTTTCTGGAAATTTGTTATATAAAATGAAGATATCAGTCTAATAGGTCCCAAAAGAAGTGTTTGTGCAATCACATCAAAAATATGCCTAAATGGTGTCATTCCAACACATAAAGTTGTAACAAGCCAACTTTCAAAGCCTGTAAAGCTGAAGAATTCTCCTTTCTAGAAGAAAAACAAGATTTAGTAAGTAAAAAAAAATCCTAATACATATCCAACCAGAGCATCTTTCATCAAAGTTTCAGCAACAACTTCTGGCTTAATCAATCCTCCTGCTTCGGAAATAAGCCGTGTTTCCTTTGGTTTACTTAAATTCTCAGTTTCAAACCCTGGAGTATCAGTGTCGGGGGGCAAACACAGAGTGACAGAGACATTGTATGGCCCCAATTCCATTTTCAACACCTCAGCAAGACCCCTCAAGGCAAATTTTGCACTGGCGTAAATAGAATATCCATAAATTCCTATCAAACCTCCCTGTGAACCAGTTATCACAATTACACCTTCATTTCTTTGTTTCATTTGAGGCACAAGTGCATGCAATGAATTGACTGTTGTAAAATAATTAACATTGAAAAGGTTTTTAATGTCTGATAGACTCATCTCTTCAAAAACACCACATTTTGCAAAACCTGCACAGTTAACAAACATGTAAATAGGTCTTTTATGATCAATTTGTTTGATTTTTATAGTTGTGGCATTGTAATCACAACAATCAAGTGACACAGCTTCCAAGTCCTGATCATCAAAACATTTTTCAGCTTCTATTTCATGCAGAGCATCTTTGAGGCGATCAATATTGCGAGCAATAATTGTTACGTGTGCTCCTTGTCGAAAGGCGATGATTGCAAGTGATTTTCCAATGCCACTTGAGCCTCCTGTGATACAAACATGTTTGCCACAAAGAGATTTTCTAGGAATGAGTGATTCCTTATACCGTTTCAGTAAATATGTTGCTATTAGTACCGGTATTAACATTATAAATAACATTTTTAATAAATTAATACCGGTGAAGATATAAATTGACGAAAAGCACCAACGCAACCCAAGCCTAAAAGAGTGTTAGGTTAGAGGTAAACAAATTCTGTCCAAAAAAATTATATTACATGTATTTGAATACAATTCTAAAGTTGTAATCAAAGCTTACGTCGGATTTACGCCCACGCTGTGATGCATACAATTTAAATTAAATAAGAAGATACAAATTATAATGAAGAAACAGATATACAAAATCATTAATTTATAGTTATGATCAATTTTAATCTATGTTAGAAACAATGTCCCTCGCATTTCTTAACGGAAATAGTACAAACCGCAGACACCACTTTCAAAATACGTATCTTGTGTACCTATCAATCCATTTCGTGCTTTTGAAATACTCGTTAGTGAACACCCACATGCGCCCACATCTTGGCATGGTTAAACCCTTACAGTACAAAACTAGACTTGAATCTGATTACACCCCTCTTCATCATCACCTGCAAATACACCTGCTTTGCAAAAATAGTTACATCTCTTTACAGGCTATGCACTAATATAAAATACTACTGTAATTTGCATACCACTAAATTATACAATTTCGGCATTGTAATAGTTGAGTGAAGTTGTGTATTAGGTTTGATATTCAATATATGACTCATTCGAGCTAAATACCAAAAATGTGATTAACAAAATTGTGTCAATCTTGCTTCAATTGTAAACAAAATAAATTCAATGTGACTACCAATTAATCCTGGCAAATAAATCAAATAAAGGAGAAGAATAGAATCTAGTTTAAATTGCCTAGTGAAGACAAGCAAAATAGTTTCAAACTTTTGGGAAATTGGGTTCCGCAGTTTTCATTTGAGGTGTTGTGATGGATCCGGAGGAATCCAGGTTTTCGGGAAGCGTATGTTCTGGTTGGTGGAGAGCTTCTTCATTTGAATCTTCATCAAAAAGTTGAGAGAAATCTAGGTTGTTGCCGTATTTTGTCAACTCCGTTCCACAAACCAATGGATCTATTGGGAATACAAAAATTACAATCTAATGTACATTATTAAATATATATATATATAAAAGTGAAAAAACAATGAAAAGCAATGTTTTACCTGATTGTGGTAAGTCATCAGGTAGGAATCCATATGGCGTGTTATCATCAGAAAACAACTATGATATCCGTAAAACAATAGATTAGCGCTTTATTCGATTGATAACAAGATATTATCAATACTCACATTAAGAAATGCATTTGCATCCATAGCCGGAACGTTTCCAAGCAGTGGATTGAGAATGTCCTTTAGTGAGTCCAGCTCCGTCTGTGTGTTTTCGATGTGCAGATCCATGTCTTCACTGAAATGCGAGTCACCAATGCTAGATTAAATCAAAAGAGACAGAAAGCGTGTTAGGTTTTATAGTGGCGGGTAAGCATCCACCAGCGCAAGGTACTTGGAGTATATACACTCAAACCACAGAACATCATCATAATTACATAAGGTGCAATTGGTTACCCATATGAGAGGAGGGAAAATTTAAAACTTACACAGAATTAAGACGCGATAGTCGCACTCTATCCCTTGTAGCAACAGTCGTTCTTGCATTATTTGCAATAGTTGCACTTCCTGTCGCATTCGCAACTGATGTACCTGAACTATCCACATTATTTGTTTCTTCATTCGCAGTTGGGTGCGTTGAACTTGTCCCTGCCACAGCTTCATTCACCGACTTCGAGTTGTAGTTGCCATTCATGAGATTGCTTAACAATGTATCTTGTGTGGTCGCATTGAGGAATATCTTTCCATCCAAGCTTAGGGTTTCATCAGCTGCATCTTCTTGCCCATCATCAGGCAGTTCAGAGTCTGATAAGAGTTCCTCTATATCGCGATTCTTATTAGAACACGAGCAAGTTATTTTAGTTTGCAAAAAAGACCCAAAAAGCTAAATTAAAAATACTTACAAAGTGTGGCGATTGAATAAACGGTGTCTCTTTTGAATTGGACAAGTTGACAACACCCTCAGCAGCCTCATTTAAAAGATCATCTTGAATAAACTCATTTGTCTCAAGTTCATGAATGATTGGCCCATCTGATGCGTCTGATTTCACTGAGGGTGCTTTCGGCGGTGTTTTCTGCTTTTTAGACGGCTTCTCGTCGATCATAAGAGAATAGTGACGTTTCTGTCCTAAGCCACCCATTCTTGATGATGGTTGCACCAATGTTACAAGGAATTGTATTAACTACAACAAAATTGTACTTATAACTTTCAACTTTGTTAGAATAAATAATTTGTGTACCTTATTCACAATTTTCTGCTGTTGTAAATGTTTCTGTCTCAGCAAAGCCAATTCTCTCCACAGTACAGCATTCTCCTGTTTCATGGAATTTAGTTGTGAGTCCACTGTTTGTTGTCTTCCCTTCAATTGTGTAACTTCAGTCAAAAACTTTGTGATTTCATCCCTATTTATTGATGATTGCTCAACAGCTGTGTCTGTTTTGTGATTTGTAGTAACTTTCCTCTTAATATTCTTCAAGAGCTCAGGTTTCTCGCGTTGAAAGTATTGATGAAAGAACTGAAGTTCATCTTTGTCACTCTCCACACCATCATATGTTGATATTTTATGAAATCCATCTGAAATGTTTGCCCCATTAAACTACCTGTACCTCTGTCAATATTCAATGTTATCTTATGATACTCACACATATTTAATTGTCGAACAAAACTACTCATATTATTATGTTTGTAGTAAACTGGTAACAGCTCATACCAGAATTGAGCCTTGTTTTCGATCACAAATGTACTGCCACTCTGGAATGCAAAACCAATCAATAACAACCCTCAACCCGTGCATATTCTAACATAAAATTATTCAATATCTGTAACTCCGTTCTGCACCTATGAAGTACGTTATGATATTGATAAATTAATGAATTTACCTGACCCCAGGAAATCAGATGGTCCGTTATTGGATCGTTGACCATTTTCCATAGTTTATTGAGGAACGCCGGCACATTCAGTGTGTTCTCTGCGTGGGGCTGCATGTCTCCGGCGATGTATGAATTCCAGGACGTTACACCAGGATGTGACCATCTACAGCGAAGCCTTGAGCGTTTTTTTATGGGCACGAAGCACACCAACCGCTACGAATGTCAGTTTATGAACTGATATGGACGCCATTAACTTATTGCGTGTAGAGCGCACAAAACGCGCAAAGTCAAGACAGAGACGAAGACAACGCCAATGTGAGACGAAAGAGTGAAATGCGCAATGGTTTCCAAACAGATGATATCATACTATATAAAGATTACAATAATTACTAATGAAGATTTCAAATGCTTATCAGAGTTTTAAAGAGATCTTAAATCGTTTCAAAAGAATGTATGTGGAGTTGCATAGATTAAACACTTGAAGTAAAAAGTTTTCATAGTTTCAAACGTTCCACCACCAAAAATTGTTTTATTGCTGTAAAATCAGATGAAATGCATCCAAATCTATTCAAACCGAAATAATCTTATAAATAACGACGCCGATTTTCTCCTATAATAACAACATATTGCATCATTACATTTGATTTGTTTTGGCACATGCTCCCAACGCGTCTTTGATTTAAACGCAGAGAGATAGATTACATTTGCACGAAACCCTCAATTCGATTAATTGTATACTCCTGTAAGCCTGCGACGCACCTCCGTTGATCTATATTTGTGGCGTCGCGACGCCAGAGAAGCGCGTATTGCAAGCGAGACGCCGCGTCTCAAATCTATTTTCTCATCACCACCGTCGACGCTGTCCGTCCACTGCGAGCTATAAATCTTAGTGCAACAAACGTAGGTTCTTCAAAAACTAAAAATTTACTGTGGAAATAATATAACTAGTCATATGGCCCAACATGCCGGTACCTACATGTGCTGCAGATGAGTCATCAGGTGTTATTGATTTTTGACTGTTTAAAGTGTAACCGAGAGTGAGAGTTCCGAAAAGAAACTGAAAAACATGTGTACAAGTGAATAAAACAATAAAACAATTACACAGCAAAATGTTTCGCGTTATAAAAGCAACCAAAGCGACACCTATAGTGAAAGGACAATGTATTGCAAGTTGCCTGCAATGCTTCAACACAAAGACCCTTAAATCCTTTCCACAAACTTCCTCCTACTCTACATTACCAACCCAATCTAGAGTAGTCATTGCAGGCGCTGGAATTGTCGCCAATTCTTTAGCGTACCACTTGACTCAAAATGGCTGGAATGATGTTCTAGTCCTGGAACAGAATACAATCGGCTCTGGGTCTTCCCACTTTGGTTCTGGGACCCTAGGCCTCTTCAAACCAATCTCCCAACGCAACCTGATCCTTTCCTCTATTAAACTCTACCATGACCTGCAAGCCCAGGGCCATGACATTGGAATGAAACAATGCGGGAGTTTGAACCTAGCCCAAACCAAAGACCGTTTGATTGCCCTTCGCAGGCGTATAGCCTACAATATCCCAACAGGTCTTTATTGCGAATTGCTCACTGCCAAAGACATCAGTACACTGCATCCTTATATGAACGTGGATGATCTGGAAGGTGCCGTTTATGTTCCCGATGATGCTGTAGCAGATCCTAGCGCTATTTGTAGTGTTTTAGCTGAGATAGCCGCGGAAAAAGGGGCCAACTATATGGAAGGTGTGTTTGTTGAGAAGGTACTGACAAAAAACAATAAAGTATTTTCGGTGAAGACTGATTACGGAGAAGTCCAATGCGAGTACTTCGTAAATTGCGCGGGGATGTGGGCAAGAGAAGTAGGGCTTGCGTGTGACTCAAAAGTGAAAATTCCTGCGTATCCGGCAGACCATTTTTATGCTACTACAGAGGGACAGCACCCCGAAGACGAGGTGCTGCCTTGTGTGAGAGACTTTGATTCCTTTGCGTATTGTAGAGACTATGGGACTGGGTTTTTATGTGGCTGGTTTGAACCAGAAGCAAAAGCTGCTTTCGATGAAAGTCCAACTATACCAAGAGATTGGCAAAAGCATATTAAACATGAATGGAAACATTTTGGTTAGTAAATAAACTCCAGGAGTTGAGTAAACCATCATACGCTTCTTTTCCTTAGACTCCAATTGGAAGACCACGATCAAACGATTCCCAATACTTGCCAATGCCCGTCCTAAATTGATTAACTCACCAGACAACTTTACACCTGATGGAAGGTGGTTAATGGGTGAAGCCCCGAATGTAGGAAATTATTTTGTTGCTTGCGGAATGAATGGCAACTCTTTACAGGTAAAACCCTTTTTGAAATTCTCAACCACTCTTAAGACTCCCATGTTTTACTTGTTTAGGGCGCTGGTGGTATCGGCAAAGCAGTAGCAGAGTGGATCATTGAAGGTAGACCCACACAAGACCTTTTGCCCTTTAATATTCAACGCTTTTTGGATATTCATGGAGGGAGGCATTATCTCCAGCAAAGAATTAAAGAAATTGTAGGAAGGTACCACTCCTAATGACTACTAGTATTAAAACAATGACTAAATCATATTGCAGAAACTATTCTATTTTATACCCCCATCAATGTGAATACAAATACGCCCGAAAACTACGTTGCAGTCCACTTTACAGTGTACTAGAAACACGTGGAGCAGTTTTCGGAATCAAAATGGCATATGAACGGGCTTTATACTTTGATAGTACCTGCATTGATGATGGTGCCCTGGTTGAAGACCGTACAAAACTACCTCAGATCCCTCCAGGCAGCTTTTATAAACCAGCTTTCTTTGATTTCATGCAGGAAGAGTACCTTGCATGTCGTGAAGGTGTAGGACTCATTGATATGTCCTCTTTTTCAAAGATTGAAATCAAAGTAAGTAAACTACTGAATTGTAGAAGCAATTGGGGTCTGAGGATTTATAGTAGAGATGACCCTTGAGTGAGTACGTTAAAATAATCTAACTCTAATTTACCTATGTCCTAGTCGGACAATCTCCAAGAAATCATGACTTATCTTCAACGCCTCTGCACCAATGACATCGACATCAGCGTAGGTGCCATTGTCCATACTGGAATGCTAAACCTTCACGGTGGTTATGAAAATGACTGCATGTTAGTCCGACAAAGCGACAAGAAGTTCTTCATGGTCTCCCCTACAAGTCAACAAACTAGGATCTTCGAATGGATGAAGAAGAACCGTCCAGCAGAGTCGCAAGTTGTCCTAAATGACATAACATCAATGTATACAGTGATCAATGTAGTCGGCCCTAAAGCCAGTGAACTTTTAGGAGAGCTATCCAACAGTGACATGCAACTTGCTCCATTCTCTTACAAAAAAGTCAATGTGGGCTATGCTAGTGACGTGATGTTGATGTCTTTCACTCATACTGGTGAACCAGGATACTGTTTATATATCCCATCAGAATATGCCCTACATGTATACTACAGACTAATGAAAGTAGGCAATGACTACGGCATCAGAGATGTAGGGACCTTGACACAACGATTCATGAGAATAGAACGTTTTATTCCCTTCTGGGCAGAAGAATTAACCAGTTTTGTTACTCCTTATGAAGCTGGAAACTATTACATCACGAAACTGGATAAAAAGGAGGATTTTATGGGAAAGAAGATTTTACAAAAGCAGAAATCTCAAGGAGTTCAAAAGCAATTGGTCTTCTTTCAGCTCCATGACATTGATCCTGATGTAGACATATGGCCATGGGGTGGGGAACCAATTTACCGAAATGGCGCATTTGTTGGCACTCTAACATCGGCAGGATATGGCTTTGCAAGTGGCAAACTGACAGGTCTGGGTTACATCAGAAGACCTATGGGGTCTGAGGTAAAAACAGTGAATGCTGATTATATCCTAACAAAAGATGCAAAATATGAAGTTGATATTGCTGGACAAAGGTGGCCAATGAAAGCGTTTATGCATTCTCCCATTGCTGAGAGCAACGCAAGGTCCAGAAGGAAATATAGGCCTACTGTGAGAAGAGAAAGTGATGTAACATATTGATCAACACTTGACTGATTTATATTGGTGATTATAATATAATTACAGCAATAAGTACACGTATCGTAGATAAATTAAGTGAATCACAGCCAGTGTAACTCTCCTTTCAAGGAAATCGAGGCCTATAAAACAAACAACGAGACTCACTCATCTGGAGTCTGCAAATGGTATAGCACACATGATTGAAAAACAACAACGCAACGCAATGCAGGATACAAATGGTTACGCTTCGTACGAGTACGAATAATACTAATGGGCGGAGACACTTTTTGTGTTACTTTTGCTCTTCCTTAAGTGTCTCCGCCCAAATTCATAACTCTATCACACAAGTGGTAACGATGTCATACGTCTTACATCAATATTAATTTGTGGCTATCATTGAATGTTAGCGCAAACTAAGCTAGATTTGCCGGCCGCTGATAGCAGGTATTGACTGCAAACAAAACGATGGAGCAAAATTAAAAACACGTTGCAATAAGACTGGACAAACTAAATTTCGAACTTTTCGAACTTAAGAACTTTTCTATCTCGTCCAGATAAAATTCGAAGAGATTCATTGGGGGTAGTTTTTGGTGAGTTGTTTAAAATGTGTCGTAACTTACTCGGCCCACTGACGTCTGACTGCCGCGTGGTACGCCGTTCTCGTGCTCCACGATGCAGAGATCGCTGTCTGAGTCGGCGTGCTCCTGGGTGAGTTGCTCAGTGGTGGTGAGCAAACGAGCCAACGGGTTGCAGCACACGGGGAGGGTTTCAAGAAGGGTTGGACGCGAATGTGTGAGAAGAGGCTTCATATAGTGTATGTCAAACGAGGTCCACCAGCGGGCAAGACGCGCTTTCTCGTTGCTATTTGGTAGAGTCGCAGATTGAGTACTTTCACCGAAAGCAGTGGACCAATCAGTAGCAGAACCGGGAGTTATACTTCCCTATTGTTCAAGGGAATTGATGTTTACGGGTTAGTAAAGAGAGAATTAAAAATGTCGTTTGGTTGTCATATCTAGAGAGAATATTTCGAATGCAGATCACCTTTCGCAACTTATAATCTCTCTAAATAAGAGGGGATCAAGCAGGCAACAAGTCACTTACATTTCGTTTGCTGCGAGTTAAACTTTCTGTTTCTTCGTCAACACCAACCCTGAAAGATTTTATAACAAAATGTAAAATTCCTGTGGAATGAAAGAAGTTAACTTACGGTATTTGAAACCAGTGGAGTAGATTTAACGCGGCGCCACCTTGAATAATCACTGTAATGATGACAATCAATGATGTAGTAGTCAACATCGCTTGACGAATTTCTGATGCCGTGTTCCTAATTGCAAGAGCAAAAGACATTGCCCCTCTTAGTCCTAAAAATATCGAAGCAGAATTGATAATAGCTGTAAAATAAATTACGTGTTTTAAGCTTTGCTTTTACACTTTCTTTCTTGATTAAGGTCTTTTGGCCGGTTTCGGTGTTCATTTGCCCGCAAGAAATTGACTATAGAAAACAATGGAGAATCAGTCAAAATTGCTGGGGACCATGAGTAAGTGGTTTTTACCGTAAGTATTGATGAAAAAGAAACCTAACAGCAGACTCAAAATCGCCGCGACATTCTACATAGTCTACTACTTTATTTAAAAATTTACTTCTAGCAAGAACCTTAAATTCCAACCATGTATTTTTTGCCAAAAATAAGTTTTACCATAAAGTAGTTTTATACATGTAGAATTTTGCGACAATTTTAAATACGTTCTCAGTTTTCTTTTCTATCACCAATATGTTCGACAAGAATCCCAGAAGTCCCCGGCAGTTTGAACAATTTCAGCGTGTTTGTTGTGCAGTGGCCATGGTAAGGTGTAAAAGTAAAACACAAATCAATATCACATTAATATTAACAACACTCCTAAATTAGTTTGCTTACCAGCAAAAAAAAGCATATGTTGAAAATTCGTCGGAATCTTCGGTTTTCTTCCTAAATTCAACAAATACGACAAAGGATAAATATTCACAGCTCGTCCGATTGCAGCACAACTCTAAAATTAATTAAGGAGACCACCACACTCACGAAATAATCAGTGGACCAATGCGATACTTGCGCAAAAAGGATACAAATCCAGCTAAAATCAACAACACATCAAAATGATGCCTTGGGAACGTGAACATTGAGACTCCAATATAAGAGAAGATAAAATTCTCCGCTAAAAAGTTCAACAGTTCAAACATCTGTTTCGTCCTGGTGCGACTGTCATCCGAAAGATTGTTGAATGTGTAATGGGCTTGGCACATCCCACAAAACAAGACAGCAACAACTCCAGTAAGATCACTCGCTTCAGCAATGAGGAACGTCGAGTAGGACATGAGAACAAATAATGCAGATTCAAGCAGAGGAAAGTCCTTAATTCGGGTGAACTTGGTCAGAAGTGCAGTGAGCATTCCCATTATGGCACCAATGACTAAAGACAACATGAAAATCCCGAAGAAGTCGTAAACTGCTTTGAAAAATGCTACAGTTTCAAATCGACCTGAGCCTGATTGATACTTTTCAGCGTAATTCTGAATAGATCTGAAAAGAAACATTCAATTAACCCATACACTTAAGAATAACAGTATGAATTATGTTGTTTAATGCCAATTAAATGCTTTTGGGATGTGTTAATGTGCTTAGAATTAAGTTAGGATACTTACCCGCTGAGTACAATCGACACAGCATCGTTCAACACACTCTCGCCAAAAACCAGCGCGTAGAGATTGACATCCACGCGCAGATCGCTGAAGATGGCGAGCACGCACAACGGGTCAGTAGAGGAGATCAATGCACCAAAGTACAGCGTGTCCAAGAAGGTAAAACTCGCTGCCATACTCGTCGGCAGCAGTTGTACACAGCCGTACATCAGTACGCAAACAACAAACGAGGATACCGCTGTGCCGACGATGGCGAAGGTTAGTATCGCGCCGAGGTTACGGAAAAAGTATTTCTAAAACCAAAGAGGATGTTATTTGGTTAATTATTAATTCAGTCATCATCACACTACATGACAAGTTCCACTATCTGCATGCTACTACTGAAAAGCGAACGAGATGGAGTAAAACATGCAAAACTAATTAAAACTAAATAAAAAAACTCTACATAAACTTTATGAAACCAATTTTATAATGAGAGTATGATAAAATTTTAAATACTCACCCTTTTCAAAGAGTAACCAGCATGAAAAATAATTGGAGGTAAAATAATGTTGAAAAAGATCTCTGGATCAAAAGTAGCCATCATATCAATGACATTGTCACTGACTTCTTTGACTTCACCCCTGAAAGTATACTCATAGCTCCTATTCTTGAAGTGGTGTAGTGTCAAAGCATCAGGTGGTAAACTACTATTATATTTGTCATCATTTTGTACTACTGACATTCGAAGAATTGGTTCTGAACTTCCTGTGTATCTGATTATGGCCCCAACAATAAGCCCTAATAATATGCATTGAAATAAATTTTGAATATTTGTCATTACAACTCACCATAGATAACAGCTAATCCAGTCTCATGCAGAAAACTCACTCTTCGATGTTTGAACAGCCAAACTGTAAGCACAGTGAGGATCAATAACATAGTGTATGCCAGCAAATTCAATGAATCAATCCTGTGCATTGATTGTGCCTTTGCATCCATCTCAATATCACTGTTTGCTGCATGGCACCAAATGGAATATTCCATAATCAGCCCAACAATTGGGAGCATTCTTAGTTTGAACCCCATCATCAACTCCTTTGTACCTGCTCTAGAAACAATCCAGAAACATTACGATTCGATTCCCACGTTATCTACCATATATAATAATTAAAGAAAACATTGTATTTATTATCAACTTAACCGTTATAACGCCGTAGTATATGCCTCATTTATTTGCGGCAAATAAATGATTCAATTGTTTCATTGATGGGTTGTTTGCTTTGAACAGCCTTGCGCTTTTTGAACGCGTTTACTTCACATGCGTTGCAATTTTCCGCGTGCTTACCTCGACAAATTCCGATGATATTATGTATTTCTCGGAGCAACTATATTTTTAATCGCCGATAAACTGTTTGCGGTTACATGATAGTCAATGTTAGAGCGAGGACGTGCCAAGTTCGCGTTGTGATTATGGAGTAATTACGGCCTATTCAACTGATACTGCCGTTGTTCGCGAGATTTTGCGTGACAGACACTTTGCGAACGCTAAACGACAATTGCAGGACTATGTGTGCGCCTGTTCCTTATTTCGTCGATTATTGATGACTAGAGTGACGAGTGGAGACCGAGGAACTTGAAAATCTAGAATTTCAGCTGATAACATGATACGTAGGCAACTTCAGACACAAATAAAATATTGGAAATTGTTTAAAAGTTGGAAATACTGCAGTAAAGTAACGTATAGACTGCATTAACCAAGTCATTTTTGACGTGCATAGACACTTTTTTGCGTATGAATCAAGTACTACCTTTGTTATCTCAATATTTCGAGGCCAATCTCATTAAAATTGTTAGTCATAGAAGTTAGAAATACTTCCAACGAAAAAAAAATCACTCGCCGTTAGGATATACTTTTGCCCGCCCTTTTCTAAAGCGCATAATCTACGCTCGAAACCGAGTACATTGAGCAACATCCCATCATTTATTACCACCTCATTTTAAATATCACAAAATATGTTAATACAATAGAAAGGTTGATGAACATAACTCCTTCCGCATGATTCACGTCAAATCATTATTAAGATAATGAAACAAAAACGATTCTTTTTACAAACTTCAGATAACAAACTTAACACAACTGAACAGTTGGACTGGTACACTGTAACGTTAATTAATAATCCCCATCGGTAAGTGTACTTTTAACCTTAGGCTAGGCAGTATTAAACTTTAAGGAAAGTCACATAGATTGCAAATTCTCTTGATTGTAATTTGAAATAGATCGAAACATTCGATTCTTAGTTTGTTGCATTCATCATTGTCGAGTGGACTTATCAAATAAATTCTAAACCGAAATACAAAAAATAGCACAAGTTTTGTTTTCCTTAAGCACCAATGAACTAAACGTTCAAGTTGTGAGATTTTGATTCAAAGTTGCGCGAAAACGAATACAAAAGTTGATGCGAATTAAAATTTGGACTAAAGTCAAAAAACAGTTGATAAGGCAAAACTTTCTACAACGCAGATTTTTGGCATTCAATGGCAATAAGCAAATAATGTGAGTTGTAGCAAATAAAGTTGTCAACTGCTTTTTAAATAATTACGAAGCAATTTAAAAATTTAACGAGCCGAAAAATACTTAAAGTGGATAATTCCAAATACAAGTTAAAAGTCAGTCTAATTGAGCACCCTATCACTACCTCCAGTTTCCTTGGCATCATTATCCAAAAACAATAAAACCAAATAAACCTCTCTATCAAAACGCCTCCATCGAAAAACAACTGACACCAACGAAAACAACGCATATCACATGTGAGAATAAATAATAGCCTACAACAATAGTTAACGAGTTACAACAATGACAATTTTCCAATTACAAATAACTGAAACATTGTCATCATTTCACTGCCAACTACCTTCTGACACTTGTTATAAACCATCACTATTTCTACAACAAAAAAGTGATGGTTTGCAGTGCCCCTAATCATGTATAATAGTTGTTAACAGCTCTAGTCGAAGAAAGGTGCAATACTAGAAATTGTACTGAAGCTTATTGGCGGGCTGCAGTCCCAATTCCACCAAAGCCATCGCGCCTAACATATCTGGAGACGATACCCCAAATGATTTCTGGTTATAATCAGTCATATGCGTTAAATTTACTTGGTTTTCAGACCCTACTAGCCTACGCTCTTGCAGATAAGTACTATCTGCAGTTGAATTCATATTACCTTTACTTACGAAACCATTTGTTGGCAGTTTATTGCTATTTTGTAAGGCACTCATAACCGCGACACTTTGCTGCACTTGCTCGGCCAAGTCCAGCTTGACCAACACCGTCGGGCGCTTCCTGTTTTCAGTCAAGACTTGAGGAGGGAGAAGACACTCTGGTGGTGTCATCATTGTCGAAGAAACATCATCACCTTCAGACCAGTTTATCGGGCACGCTAAATCATTAACATTGTCGTTATCTTGATCATTTTCGACGCTTTCATAACTAGGTTGGCCGGACACATGAGGGGACACTTGAAGTTCTTTTGTAGCCTCGCGTAGCCAACGTTTTTTAGGGACATGTTTCTGGTAGTCTTGTTTAATCTCATCCGAAGTATCAGTCGTCTCATTTTCAGTATCGGTCTGCGGAGACAATTCTCCTTTAAATAATTGAACCTGCATTGGTTCTGCCTTGTTCTTCATAATCGGCGTGCTGAAGTTCGATGACGAAGAATATTGGACTTGTGATGTGAGTGATAAGTCTTCAGGTCCTTCTTCAATAGAAGCATAGTTAAAGCTGGTATTGAGTTGATTCTCTTGATTCTCAAGGAGGTCATCATCTTGCCATGGTTTTCTTTTGCGCGGTTTCTTTGGAGTTGTGCAAGTTGATGAAGAAAGTTTTTCTCGCCTGCAAATAAAAGTGGTTAAAGAAATGTTATGTTAGAGAATCAGAGGAACATACTTTCTACTAGTCTTCTCTCTCCACTCTTGAATTTCTTGTTTATACTGCTCATCTTCAATATTATCCAAGTTAATGCAGGTTATTGCATTAAATCTCTTTAGCTGTGACACTGGATGGTCTGGACAATGTCTGTTTGCATGAGTGAACCTCTTTCCACAGTTTTCCACTGCACAAATAAATGGTTTCTCTCCAGTGTGCAATCTTTGATGTGTTTTTAACTGTCCGGATTGAGCAAAACTCTTTGTACATCTTGGAAAATCACACCTATATGGTTTCTCACCTTTTAGATACCACAAAATAGAAATTAATATAGCTGGTCATCATTTACCTAATAAAACATAATGTTGCGGAATACTCACCAGTATGTGTTCTTAAATGGGCTTGTAAACTCTTTTCTCTTGGAAATACTCGATTACAATACGTGCACTTGATGCTACTCGGCGACGTCGATCCCTGCATTATCAAATTCGTCAAAGACTCCGCTCGTGGCCTTCCTCGCCGCGTCTCACTCGGAGACATAGGCGATCTGCTAGAAGGACTCAACCCCGACATCCCGAGATGCATAGGGTGCCGGATAACTGGTGAAGACTCCGGCGTAAGGATGTCAAAAAGCCGACTCGGCGGCGTGCATCGAACGGCAAACTGTGGAGATGAGCAGATATTCTCCTTGTCGTAGTGCGTCCGCTTGGGCGTACGGAACGTGGGGCGCTCGGTCATCTCGCCACGGTGATGAGTTCAGGTGCACAAATTAGGCGAGATAATATAAAACACCGTTACAAACATGCAGTAACAAGAGCAAAACAAGCAGGTCTTTCAAGATGGCGGTGTAATGCTGGTGAACAGGTTGTGGTTATGCTCGGACAGGTTCGGTTTAAATTGCGCGTGCGTAAATGCAAACTACAGAAGCATATATTTGAAAAGCAGGTGTAAAATGTTTGAAATAAAACCAAATTTGGAGAAATTAGTTGACTTCTGTTTGTTTGTAAATGACAAATACTATTTATTATTGTATAGATGTTTGATTTTTGTATTTAGTTAAGTAAATAGTGACAAAGATAAATTATTACTTAAGGTCAATGACTTACGGATGAAGGTCACGAAATTTAAACCAACGGGACATTTAAAACTGCTGAGTACGTTTGCAAGTTGGTTTTAATTTTTAAATCTTTGCTGGCGTTTGCAAACTTGTTCGGAGTCACGTCTCACCGAAGAGGCAAGATATTCCTTCGAGAATATCACCTTTCTTGAAGCATGAAAAAGCAAGAAAAACATTCAACTCCTCAAATTTAAATTTATATGTTTGGAAAACTCGATAAAGAATCTAAAAGTCTCGTCTAAATGTCCTAATTACTAGCCATTGGAAATATAAATGTAGAACAAAAGTCGGATCAATATTTGTTCTACAAGTTTACATTTCCCTATTTCCAATGTTTTCCAGCACTTTCCTCGGCGTCGAGCTTCGAAAATCTATATGAGAAACGTGAGCGTCCAGTGTCTTTAACATGAATTCGATGTAAAAATTGTATACAGCGCGTTTTAAAGAGACGAAATTGATGGAAAGACGAGTGAATATGACGCGAGTTGAAGTTGCGTGCCAACCTGTAGGATTCGCGGCGGCGGCGGCGAGCTTATAAACATTGCGCTTGCGTTTACCGCCGGCGACTCGACGGCCACGGCGTTATACGTAGACTGGGGACGGCGACGTTTAGTAAAGTGATGGCTTGACCAATGATCACGTCGAAGAAGTTTTTAAAGATATTGAAGAAGGTTGAAATTTAAATTTGATTAACGATTGGAAATAATGTAGTTCGTTTTGATTGATTGGAGTTAGAACTTTGTTGGAAGTGTTCTTAAGACTGTGAATGAGAGGAAAGAGGAGGAAAAAAGTTAATTTGGTGACTTAGTTTTGTTTAAATGCGCAAGAAAAGAAGTTCTACGAAACAAAACTTTCTTGATTATAAATTGTTTAATGATTTTCCGATCGAAATTAGTGTAAAATCCAGTACAATGTCACTTAATCGACGAAAATCACTCGAATGCGTCGAAAACAAGTGGTACCAAGATGATGACTTGCTTACCGTATTGAAATAACCATAATAAAGCCCTAGATTCGGAAACAATTTACCTACTATTTTCATTCCCAGGTAACTTTTCTTCAATTTTCTTCTTCAGCAGATACTAGTCTAATAAAGATGGCTTCCTAACTGACGTCTTTAAACTTTACTACTGCATCTCTAACCTCATTCTTCAAGTAACTCTTCGTCAACCATGGGCAAGAAACGAAAATGCAAACCGCCAGTGATCCCCCAACAAGACAAACGCATCTGTGGCAGCATCTGTTTCTGCCAAATGATCGTCGTCTTCAGTAGCGTGTCCCTCATCTACCTCACCGTCGCCGTCTACATTCCCTCGTACAAAGCCTTCCACTCCGGCTACGAAACCGTCCCGGCCATGTGCCAAACCATCAACACCAGTCTGATCAACAACTGCAGTTGGGCCTCCTGCAGCGAATGGTGCCTTACGAAAGCTTCAGGCTTCTGCCCTCAGATCCACGTGACCACCCGACAGAATGGCACCGAACTGGAGCTCCGCAATTGTAGCAAGTTGACTACGATTGCCTGTCCCCAGGTGAGGACGGATAGATTGAAGCGATACAATTGCAACAATGGCACCGAATGTGCCACGTTGAGCGGCGTCTTCAACTGTTCATTGGGACACTGCAGGAACTTTTCGGAGATTTACCAGTGTCATCATAAAGCAGATGGGCATGTGCTGGACAGTGACAAAGATAATACTAAGTTGACGGGTTTTTTTGAGTGCAAAGGATCCAAGTGTGTTAAGATAAAGAAGGCGTTTAGTTGTGATCGATATTGTCCGGATATCCAGACGAATTTCAGTAATGTTTATCTCACCCAGGATGACTCGGTGCATACCATGGTGTGTGAGAGCGCGTGGGCCTTTACGAAGAGCAGAGGAAATCAACCAAGGGAGGCGATTGATGCGGAGAAAATTTGGGAGGCGAAGCAGGGAGAGCTGTTGATGGTGTCGTGTCATAGTGTGGTGCACAATTCATCTTCGATAAGGTGCGTTTACAAATAAAACAGAATAATAAAAAGAAGCACACTTCTTACAAGTATCTGTTTGATTGTTATTTTAATTAGAAAGTGATAATGATTAGCATTTGATTTTGTCTATAACATGGCTTATAACTTGAAGTAAAAAAATATTAAACTGGATTAGCTGGCTAATAGAATAGAATATTAACCAATCAGATCAATTTCATTAGGTTTCTTATCAATGTTATATGTTTATTCAGTATTATCGCATTTTATGCTTTATATCCGTCCCGTCTGGGCTCGCAGCGAATGTATTTTCATTTTTCATAAGTTTCCCGCCTGGTGCGCATTTCATTTCCAATTTAATTCCATTACACTCAATTTCATTCGGGTTTTAATGCTATAAAAGTATAATTCATCATAAAATTTGATAAGTTAGCAACATTCAATCAAAAGGCAAATTAATTTAACAGAACAGAACATTCCTTCAATGAAATATGAGCATATTGATAACTTGTTCATCTACCCCAAAAATATTCGATTTTCGAGCATTTCCACGTCTCGACCAGGTTGAGTGCTACCGATAGCACTATCAACCGGACGTATCGATTTTCCGTCCGCGACTGTTCTAATTGAATTTCTAATGAGCGTAACTGCCTCTAGCGACGCGCGACTTGTGCACAAATATTTGTTTTACATGCCATTTGCAATTGGTACATGTCACTTCTCATAATCTACCTATAAGTTATATTTTTAATCATGCCAAATATAATCAACAAATTTAAATATATTATATACTTTTCTGAACAGAGCACAACATGCTAAGTATTCCTAGGTTTTTGTGCTTTTCTAGTCTTAAATTATGCGTTGACTCTCTGATTGCGGGCGTGTTTTGCACGAAATGCCAACGATACACTTTGAGTAGAAGTAAAACGCCGCAAATTAAGCTTAACAAACTAGAAAATAGAATAAAACGAAACTCGTTTCTTTCCTAAAAGTGTAAGCAGAAACAGAAGCAGAATTAATGGATAAAAACAATTTGAAAATAAGAGTTTTGTTGTGGTTCATGTTAATTATGTAAAGTGTTTAATTGTAAGTCGTGTTTACTTGATGAATAATGATGTTAGTTTATATGTTGCTATGAAGTTAGAAACATCGCAAATTAGGGTTTTTTCGTAATGCCATTAAGAATAAACCTATTTTTAACGTGCTTAAACTTTAAATCGAGCAAGAATAAACTAACATATTTAAATATAGTTATTATATAAAATTCTTATCCCTAAAACATCTAAATAATTTTTCTATTTTCGAAACAATTGAATAATTAATAGGAAACTACTGTTTCAATCAATAAAAATACAACAATTGCACGTAGGTTTTTAGTAATTTTACAAACTCAAGCACAATCGATAACTGCATCGACGCGTATTTACTCTTTGTATACGGCATGTTAGCGGAGGCGGCAGTTGTTTGAGTGAGTAAATTTATGATGCCGACCAATGTGTCAGGGTTATTTCCTGCGCCTTGGAACGCAATGACGTCCTATTCCTTACGATGAGAGATTACACGTTAGGCAAAGCCAACTTACTAATTTACATTCCAATTTTAATCTGTCTAACTTTGTTCCTTTCATTCAATAAGCTATTTCTGATAAGTACAGCAATAGCAATCATATTTACCTATTTTAAGACATGACCTTTTTAATTTGACAGAGGTTCAGATTGTGTGAACGGCACAATTTACAACACAACTGAAATTCCAAAGCCCTCGATGAACTTTACACAATTCTGGAAGATCCGCAACAAGTGGCATCATCTGTTGGATCCCAAAAAACAGTTTGTTCCACCCCAATCAACACTGACCATCTTTAATCATTCGAAGCTCCTCATCAATTTGGATGGGTGTGTTAATACGTTAAGAGGAGAATGTAGGGAGTTTCTTAACACGAATGGGAGAGATGGAAGGAATCAGACTGCCCAGTCAAGGTTTCCATGTTTTTATAATAAGGTAAAACTTCAATGGACGTCAATATGAGTTATCATCATTCAAAATTAACGTTGATAATGCTTGTAAGAGTGATTTATGTTTGCGAGTTCATTACCTTAATTAACCAAGCTCCATAACGCACCAAACTAACATCAGAAAGCAATTACTTTGATTGAACCGCTAGCGGATAGTTCACTTTAATGGCTTTGCTCTTGCTTGAAAAGGTTTTACTGCCAAGGGATCAAATTTAATACCGTTTTATCTCTTTCCACTTCCAGAACAGCTCCGAACGCGTGGTAGCCCGTTACGACCTTAATACAACATGGCGTCAACTCATCATTGCCGCCACCGTCCCTTCAATCCTATTCGTCGTCTCCTTTCTCACCTTGTGCATCATAATGCAGTCTGTCAGCGTCGGAGATGACACCAAAATGCGCTGCAAGTACTGCCTTGGTAATTCCGATGATCCAGACTCTGTCCTCACCCCAACTGAGTCCGGAGGCGGTGCTGCCAATGGCACAGGAGTGCCTAATCGACGTGGTAACCTCACAGCCAGCCATAGTAAGTACGAGGTGCCGGATAATACGCCACTGGTTGCCAAAAGATAAAAGGAACTTAAATAAATTGAAAAGAGATCTATTCATCCCAATTTTGATAACAATAAGGTTCCTAAAGTGCGCTTATCACGAATCAATTACTCCAAAACGAGTCACGCACATTCTCCATTATTGTTTTTTTCTTATTGTTTATGCCCTAAGGGTATTCATAAGGAATTGTTGCACAACTAACCCGTGCATATTTGTTGTAGCCTACGAAACGGACATAAACTTGATTTTGCACGCGCTGAACGAACAGTAGACTACCACAAGGGACAACCTCGTAGAACAGCATTCATCAAACATGTCACACCAAAAACAACTCAATTAACATATCTTACATCACACTGTACAGTATAATCACTATATACTCAAAATAATCCATAAGTTCGTCATTATGTTCTTATCAGTGTCACGACTCTGATCTCGTCTTGTATGCCATCTGCCATTTCATGAGCGTCCCTACCATCAATATTCATCTCATTCGTTGTAAATCTTTGCGGTTTGCCTTGCAATTGATGATTAGTGTTACTTTGTTGCCTACAGTTGTTTCTAGAGTTTCTAATGATGTCTGTCGACCAATTGAGTTGTCCGTGCTATAGAAATGAATGTGATATATATATCGATGTTATGCTCTTATTGCTATGTTAAGCAGGTCCACCTATCAATTATTGATTGTATAATATACCAGGAACAGAATAGATGTAATAAAGTGAATTCTGTAACAATTTGCATTGAATTTCAAGTTGATATTAATTGGGATTAGGCAAGAAGTTCATGAAAATCGTATCTACAATCAAGGGTCCATCTAAAAATCAAGAAGAATTTTTTTTTAACAAATCTATTGGAGTTCAAGGATTAGCTATGGCGTCTTCAACTTCAACTTGCTGTCTTCAACGCGTCTTTAATTGGCATAGGAATTGCAAAGGCTTAGCATGCTGGTGGTTCCAAAGTGACTAAAACATCTCAAATCAATTAAACACATTTCGTTTACATTTATTGTGATAGCTTTAGCATTTGGATTCCCAGTTGGTATCTTTACTCTAAAGTCACATGGAATGTCTTTAGGCCCTGGTACTTTGTAAGTTCATGTCCTGTTAGTCATATTCTGTCCATCATGAAAGCCATCATAAAAGCACCTTCAACTTGTCTCAAATCAATTAAAAGATTTGAACTGTCACCGGGATTATCTGGTATAGACCAGTGAGAAGATCAATTTCTACTTCAACACTGGAAACGCCGTAGATTGAATAATTATCGGATTGGTCTGGGAAATGCCTGAAAATGATTAGTTGCAATAAAACAATAGAATTTTAAAAACATTATTGTGTTAATACATTGAATTCTCAATGAGATTTTGTTTCTCTATATGAGCATTTTGAACCTTTTGGAAAGTCTCTTGAAGACTCTGGCGGCTTTAGTTTGTTCTTTTTAGTTTATCTCAACAAAGTCTCACGTTCTACAAAACAAAATACGCAAAACTATTCGCTGAGGTGAAACTATCAGTCCCCAACACATGTACCATCCCTAAAAGAATCTGAAATTCGTGGGCAACTGTTTGAGCCACTTTGGTATTAACACCTTGCCCAATTTCCATGTCACCATGTTTTACAGCAACAGTGCCATCAGTAACACTATTGACAACAGCAACAGCAAAAAAAAAGGTTTGTAGCGTGTGGCATTATTGCTATACCTTTCTTTCTCCACCTATTTGTAGCATGAAACTGTTGAATTGTTTTTCTACGTTCTCTGTAATTGCTCCAGACTATAAATTCATCGAGCATCTTCTTCAAAAGTGAATATTTTTCTCCGTTCAAATTGACCATTCTCCAACACGTGGGGCACGTGTCCATGTTGAAGAGGTTAGGTTCACTTGCAATAGTTGTACTCCATATCAAAGAAAGTGGATACGTATGTTTGGGTTAAAGCATTCAAAGTAAAATGGGCAAGTATAGCATTAACGTAGCAACCTGTATCCGAGAAGAGCAGAAATCCAGAAATTTGATTTTACCATTGCGATCAGTTCCAACTTTATACGTGTTGTAAGTAGGGTGCCGTTTACCGATTGTATTCTTGCATTCTTGGAAGATCAGGTGCGTTTTTACAGGTCAATTGAGAGTATGAGTTGCAAGAGATGCAGCGCATACTACCCAATCGACCCGGGTGAGTTTGCCGCCAAATGAACCACCATGATTTCATGGAAATCAGTATTTTATGGATTGGAACATTGAGCATCTGTCAGACTGCAAATTGAATACCTTCCATCTATTGGGTGGATGGGTGAATGAGAAGCCCCCATCATCAGTAGGAATTACATAGACTGCTTGAGTTTCCAATGAAAAGTGGGCTTGAGGATCAATGTTAAAAGTGCCTTCAACTTGCATCTCCGCGTTCATATCTAAGGAATTTCAATTTTAATTAAGAAGTGTACCTTGGAACAATAGCATTGACGTGAACAATCCTGTCGTTTGCTGCGTCACCCTGACTCAAAACATCTTTAACATTTAGCAAAGGTCTAGTTTCTGCCATCTAGCAATTGCTCCTGTTTCCGCCACAATCATCCCAACTGGTTGTCCAATACACTTTAAAGCTTCTCCGATGGGAAGAAAAATAAATTCTCTTTCTCTAAGAAAAAAGTAATTATTAGGTGCCATATAGGAATTAATCTCTGGAATATCTACTGCTTAAAAAAAAATTATCTACTTCTTTGATCCCCAGAGCTTGTTCTGGATCTAAATCAGTGAGAATCAACTCAGCTGGGTAAAACAGACAAACAAGCACAGCATGCCGCTGATAATCCAAATACCAACTCCCACCCAAAGAGTTTTTAATTTCAGCTTGGGCCAACTTTCCTGTCATTATCATCCCTGGCGTGCAGAAACCATGCTCATTGCATTATTTTCAATCATTTTCTCTTGGATAATATGCAGACAGTAACTCCTAGAAACTATAGAGTTTCAATGGTTTTGGTGTCCCAAGCATTACATTATCAAAACTAAACACTGCAATAAAACAGATTAAAACTGGGATGTCGCAGAAGTAAATTTAACGAATTATTACCGAGTTAATGGCAAAGATCTCTTTGACATTTGTCTTTGGGTTAACAATCCCTTCATCAGTCATTTTTTTAGTTCCTGTCAACCGGAAATTAAGTCGAATGTAATCATTTACCATTTGTATTAACTTGATGCACTAATTTGTTGACTTTTTTAATAAAATTTTCTTTAGTCTCATCATTCTTTACACTCGATGTAGACATGTTGTACATTTTCCCGTTTAACACAAAATGAGAAATGTTTACTACGACTAACATTCTTTATTAAAAGACTATCATGATATAATGCCATAAAAAGATGCATATAAATTGCACTATTAACAGGCAAATGTTTTATTCATGACTAACAAATTCAGATAAATAAACTAACACCGCTATATATAGTTACCATACGAAATATATTCAAATGGATGACCTGGATATCAAGAAATTTAAAGTACGTATTGTTTGGAATTAAGCAGAGCGTTGGTGAAAATCCATTCAACCGTTGCAGGACCTTCTGAAATTATTAAGTAACATTTAAATAAACTATCAATTATTAAATGCAATTAATAGTATTTTATACCCATTGTTGTCCATGGATCCGCCTTCGCATTTGATTGTATACGTGCTGACTTTAAAGCATGTTTAATAGCCAAAGGAATTGAAAAGGATAAGCAGATAGGAGGTTCACTTGTAGCTACAAACAAAATTCTATCAAGTATCTAATTTCATGCATAAATAGTATAGTAAACCTTTATTCCTAAAAGGGGTCGCCGGATTAGTGTTAGGTATCCCATCTAATAACTTTACTCTAAAGTCTAATGGGATGTCCTTTGCTCCGGGTATCTTATACCACCAGGTGGAATTAGTCTTGATGGCACCTTCTTTATCAAAGACAATGTTTTCCATAGTCCAGTTTCCCATACCCATTACAAAAGCTCCCTCGACTTGTCCAATGTCCAGAGCAGGGTTCAATGACTCCCCAGCGTCTTCCATAAGGTCAACTCTAGTAACCAAATGAGATCCAGTTAAAATATCAACCTCTACCTCACTGACACACACTCCATAAATTTTGTAAGTGGTTGGATTCTTAGTATCATTGTATAGGAGTTGGTTTTCTGTTAGAGGGACTCCATGGCGGTAAGCATTTTGAATTTTGGATAGCCACTTGGCATCTGAAGGCAGTTGAGCATCAGTTGCAGCTGTATTGATTCTAGAAAGGAGATTCCTGCAGGCAACATTTAGAGCGATGATCACTGATTCAGTGGATATAGAACCACCTGTGGGGGAGGAATTGGGTGAAGTAAAGTTGTTAGATGACTGGATCTGTATCATAGAAATGGAAATACCAAGAAGATAGGCAGCGGCTTGGGAAATCTAGAAAAGAAACATTTAAGAAAAAAATCAATATGAGAAAGAGAAGAATACTTTGGTATTAATTCCTTGCCCAATTTCGATGCCACCATGTGAGATTGCAACTGTTCCATCTGCATGAAAGATGCTAACTTGTACATTAAATGAATTAACAAAGTATAAACTGTAGACCATTGGTACAATTGCAATACCCTTCTTTCTCCAACGATTATTCTGAAATTACTATACTTATTAAACTCTCCTTATTTAAAACACAATTGTAATTTACCTTGTTAAAGGTTTCAATATCACTCCTTCTCTTTCTATAGTCTGACCATTGTAAACAAGCATCAATTAACTTGTGCATCAGTAAATTCTTGTCACTCTTCAAGTTCACTAACCTAATATCAATTGGATCCTTGTCGAGTTTATAAGCCACATGCTCCATAATATTCTCAATGATAGCACAACCTTCAAAGCTTCCAGGACCTCTCATCATTGTCGCCGATGGACTATCCGTTTTGGCCTTATAAAAATTAGTCTCAAAGGCATCTGCAGCATACGTACCTTCGTACAACGGAATTAAAAGCGCTTCCAACATAGCGTTCGCATATACTCCAACATTGTTGTAGATATTATTATCGAGGAACTCAATTTTACCGTCATTGTCAACACCAATTGAATACTCACTTCTATACGCATTTCTCTTTCCCATGATGTTCATATTATCAGCCAGCGTAATGAAAAACTTGACTGGTTTCCTCAGTTTAAGAGCAGCCAGAGTTGCAACTACTGATGTCCAATTATTCCTGGTGATTTTAGCTCCAAAACTACCACCTACTCGCTTTACGCACACTCTGAGTTTGTGGGCAGGAATATTTAAAGCTCTATGGATCGAGGATTGAACTGAATCCATCCATTGAGTAGATGGATAAATGTCATAGGTATCATCATCATCATTTGGAATCACATTGGCTACTTGTAATTCCATATGATAGTGGTACTTGGGTGCAGTTTCGAAAACACCTTTGATGGTATGTGCAACATCTTGGTTTTGTTTTCTAGCACTGTGAGTTATAATGTGATGGACACGTTTTTTCGACTCATCCTTCTCCGTTCTATCGTAATCCAATGCCTCTTTTGTTGTTAAAATTGGTGAGTGTGCGGCTGGTTTAAAAAACACTTTGACCATCTGTGCTGCCTTCTCTGCAAGGCGTTTAGATCGTGCTACAACGGCTCCGATTGGTTCATAGTAAAACTTGATTGGTTGTCCAACTGGAAGAAAAATTTCCTCATCTACCATCCCAAACGCAACATTCGGGCTTATAAAAGAATTGATTCCTTTCAAGTCATCAAGGTCAGATGCCTGAAGAAATGTTTCAACACCCTCTAATTCCTAGAAAAAATCTATAAAAGATGGTAGATCCTAGTTGGATATTAGTCTCACCAAAGCTTCCGATGGATCAATATTTAGTAGAACAGATCCCGCTGTTGCTTTTCCCAAAACAAACGCAGCATAGCATTGATCCTTTAAATCAGGCATATCCACGATATATTTAGCTTCTCCAGTAGCTTGAATCGGTCCTTCCAACTTTCCAATCGGTTTCCCAACAGGAAACAACGAATTATGTATTGTAAACTCCTGTACACCAGTTGATAGAGAAGGTCTTTTCAACTTCCAACCTCCCGTTTTATTTTGCTTGGAGACTGCACTATTCGGGGCTACACTAAGAATAAATTTATACGTCAAAGCCACAGCTAACTGTCTTTTAAACTCAGGAGATGGTTCTGGGGGGCAATCAACAGGGTGGATTTCTTTATACATCTTCGAGAACAGCTTCTGTAAGTTTTCATTATCAAAAAGTTGCTTTCCTTTGATAAATACTTCGGAATCCTTCGCATGAATAAAAGATTCTGAAACATTTCCAAAAACAATAGAAGCTGAAGTCACAATGTATTTAGAATCCAAAGAGAATAAGAAACCAGCATTAAGGATAGCATGAGTATTTTGCGCTCTTTGCATGATTTTAAAGGTTTCCAGCTTATAAGACGTATTCAAGGGTTGTAGTTCAACTTGACGAATGATGTTCTGGTTCATATTGATGTTGAGATAGTCACGAGGAAGTAAAGATTGCATTCCGATACCATTACCAATAATTATTCTAGCTGAGACTACTTCCAAAAGAAGAAATATATCTGAAGGAAACTCATTGTGAGTGTGTTTAATTGACAGGTTACCAGCAATGGTTCCAATCTAAAATTGAAGACAATCTTTATCTTTTTTAAGAGACGGTTATATATATATATATATATAAGCTAGTTACATTTCTAACTGGCACATGAGCAACCAAATCAATGTGCTCTACTAATTTGCTCAGATACTTAAAACCGTCATCTTTTTCTGCTACTTCAGTGAAAACTCTCATTGCTTCGGCAAGCGTCATGTTACCACCAAGTTGTAAACTGGTAGTGTTGTGTTGATGACTTCTTAGATCCTTTACATCATTCACATCAATGTAGATATCTTTCTGACTCATGTCGCTATAAATCCCTGAAAGTAACACCTTTTAATTGCTTCTAATCCGAGTAAAAGATCTAAATTGCCTTTTGCTGTGTTTCCTGCCACCAGTTGATAACTCTTCCCTCTATTCCTCTTAAATAATGTAAAAATCTCCTCGATTGTTTGAACCTTATACCAGTTTTGACTATCAGTACCTTTTACCACTTGAATCTCTATTTCAATTGCTTGCTTCAATGAACAAGTCTGACAATCTTGACAATTTGCTTTGTCTTTTCTAGAGCACAAAGGAAGTTCTTCGATTTCATCCAATGATTGATTTTCTCCGGAATTAGATGCTAGACCTTTAAAAGCACTCAGAATGGATCTGTATCCTGTACATCTGCACATATTACTCCCAAACGAGTTCTCTATATCAGCCATTTGCATTCGGTTCGATTTCCGAAGAGCGTACATATTCATGACCATTCCTGGTGTGCAGAAACCACATTGAGTGCCATTAAATTTAATGATTTGCTCTTGGATTTGATGGAGACCATCAAACTGATTGCCCAGATGTTCAATGGTTGTGATTTCCCAGTTTTGGCAGGAAAGCAAAGCAACTAGACACTTTGCAAAGAATTTAGTTAGAGCCAATCAGAGTGTTGTGAGAAAGAGAGCTTACAGAGTTAACAGCGTAGGTTTCTTTAGAATTCGTCAAAGGATTACGAATAGTTGCAGTAACAATACAAGCACCACAACCTCCTTCCAAGCACATATATTTTGTGCCAGTGAGGTGCAATTCATCTCGAAGGTATTCATTCAAAGTGGTTGCAGGGGTTATTGTACGAGATGGAATGTTTATTTTA
This sequence comes from Diploeciton nevermanni, assembly GCA_027575565.1. NCBI lineage: Eukaryota > Metazoa > Arthropoda > Insecta > Coleoptera > Staphylinidae > Diploeciton > Diploeciton nevermanni. The sequence continues at coordinate 5,921,121 of JAODIE010000004.1, read as the reverse complement.
TTGCCATTAAGGCTAAACGTGATTAAGTTGGTTCTTAAACCACATACATTAATATTCTGCAAATGAAAGTTATTAAATCTCTTACTTTATTGGGCGCCAATTATCATCAAGTCCTTGAAATTCTGCAATGTTATTAATATTCTCGACATTTTCCGCCATTTTACTTTTACTTTTTTTTACTTTTCGAATTATAGCAAGAAATGAACCATTATCTACTGTTCCCAGTTATATACATTAGCAATAACCTTGACATAATTCAACCGCAATGTACAAAGCAGGTGATATCTTCAGAAGTAATTGTTATCAAAAATTATCAAAACATTCCAAGAATATCACAATTTTCATGTATAGTTACAAATTCCGCAAATTGCGGAAATTTTTTTAACAACTAATATAAGACATGGCATTGTTATTATCAATCTTATTTAAATTTTTTTGCAACTATTTTTCAACGTAAATATGAAACTATCGCACGTGGTTTCGTAGAAATAAGGCTTTAGAGGTCGACTAAAGTCAATTGCCCCTTCCAAAACAGTTATCGTCTAGGCCAGAGGTCGGCAACATTTTTCGAATGGCGGCCACTTTCAATAAACAAAACATTTACGCGGGCCGCACCTTGAATTTTTTGTGTATTATCAAAAATATATATATATATATATATATATATTGAAAAAAACTATTGTTTTTATTGTAATATAATAACAATATGGCCAGAGAATAAAAATTATACAATTTATAAAACTAATATGCGCGTCACATGATAATACTATTCTTCGATAAGATAAACTGAACACTAAATGTTGATAAATACAATAATTTGTCAGCAGTAACGGCACGCTCCTGCTATAATATGTTTGTTGCTTTTTCTTGAATTATACTGGTGCTTTGGGGAGCCGTCCAAAAGTAAGTTGTTGCGGGCCGTAGGTTGCCGCTTCCAGGTCTAAGTGCTACTGATTACCGCGTCCCTTTAAATCGGCTACTACGCAAATTAAGATATGCTAAATTAAACCAAAATAATAAGCATTCAAAGAAAATGTAGAGTGACCTTATCATCCATTTTATATTTCTGTCGTGGTAAGAATAGAGTGATCAGAGGCACATTCACTCCCTATATCCAAATCCTTTAGATGTTGAACGTCAACAACCATACTTGAACCCCCAAACTAAAAACAGATAACGCATGGTAAAATCCACCCAATAAAACATGTAAAAGTAAGTTTTAGCAAGTGTATAGTAGAACTTTATCAACATAATAAGGTAGGTACTGCATAGCTTGTTATCAACACTTCCACAAACCTGTCTATGTTGTGAAAGAGGTCTCGCATTGGAAATTTTTTTGCTTCTATGGTGAATCATTTCCATTTCTGCTGCAGTATGCAAGACACATTTTGAATTGTAGGACGCAATTTCAGCTTGTTCTTCCTCCTCCCACATCACATCTATTTCCGATTTGTTGGGAAGAGGAACGATCATTAATTTGGTGTCCATTTTGTCAACCCCAAGAATTGCACTTTTAGAAATGTATAACTTGTGAGAGGTCCTTCAAAAAATTCACAAGCACGAGTAGAATGGGAATAAAATTCAAACAAAACAACGATTTACTTGGGAATTAGTGTTGGGGCAATAAACACATCCTCTGTGATGCAATCCTTTGCCATTCCGTCGATCAAGATTAAGTCATCAATTGCTTCAGTTACAATAAAGGTCTTATAGCAGCGGAGCTTCGGGACAAAAGCCCTATCAAGCTTGAACTTGATCCGTTTGTGATTGATACTTTTGTACATTGTAGAATGAGACATAATGGAAATGGCCAGATTGATGTTGCAATACTTCCACATCTTCGCCTCCAATCTACAAGGTAAAACTCAATTTTCAAAATAAAAAATAATATACTTTCAACCTATAAACTTGCCCAGTAACTGGATTTTTAAATATCCTGAATGCCCCTTGCATAACATCAGTAGTCAATAACAGGGCCACGACATCAGTTTCGGCTGTGATAGTACTATTGTACTTCCTTCTGGTCAAGATACTCTTCTCTCCAAAAGTGCTGCCAGGCATAAGGTCATCCTCCATATCATTATAGAAGTCGGTGGAGTTTAAATAATCCACGATAGGAATATTTCCTTTCTCCTCGTAATCCACCAGTTTACTGGGTTTGGCTTTGTATTGTAACTTCAAAGCTCCTGCAATGACCAAATATACGCCGCTCGTTTTCTGTCCATCAGCAACCACGACATCCCCTATGTTAAATCTAACCACTTCCACCTTCTCAAACAGATAGTCAATAATTTCAGTTTCTCCACATAACCAGGCGATCTCTGTAAAAATACTCTTAGCGGTAGATTGCTCAATATTCCTTAAGGATCTGAGTATCTTCGTCTTCTCATTGATCAATCGATGAATAAAATTATACTCCACGGCATCAACATACCCAGCATTCTTTAATTCCTTCAAACCCTCATTCATCACATGTAGAGTTGATCTGATCACCTGCTTGGTCTTCATTGTGATAGCAATCCATGGACGCTCCTTCTGAATCCGTTTCATTTCACCAGTAATGAATTTCTTCTCATCTTGCAGATCCTTCGTATAGATATCTCTAATCAGTTTAACATCTAGAATTTGATTGAGGTCTTCTATGGTTTCGATACAGCACGACTGTAATGCAGCAGCTACATCAAATCCAAATGCAATCCTTCCAGTGTTTCTTCTATCTAACATTCGGATTACCCCAAGCACGATTGATTTCCAGGCGACCAAAAGGTAGGTGACGCGTGTTCCAATAACTGTCCTGATGTAAATCACAAGCCGCGTATCGGGGTATGTTTTAGAATTGACCAGAGCAGTTAGGAGATAACATTCGATGCATAGTAAGCAGACGGACCATGTTAACCATGCCCATTTTCTCCAGTTATGAGGGAGACTTAATGCCATCAAACGTAGGAAAGCATCGATTGTAAACAGGCATAACATTGCTAATAAAGTGATGGCATCAATTAAAGGAACCGGCGAGAAACATGTGCTGAAAGTGATTGTGAGAACAACAATGACTACGCATAGAACTGCTAAATCGTAGATAATGTGGTTGATTAGGTAGAAGAAGCCCTTTTTAATGTGGTTTTTCGGTGGAGTTAATTTAACGGTACCTTTAAATTTGAGGAAGATTTTCCGGAGATAACTATTAAACGGCTGCAAATAAAAAACGTCAATAGTGGAGAATAGAACACGAAAATAGATTTGATGATTACATGTGGGTATAAGTACGCCTTGATATCCAATTTGGAAGGAGCATTCTCTTCATCCAGCATTAGATCAATATTGTAAAGCAAAAGTTGTTGACAGTTGATTTTAATAGCGCCAGTCTCATACTGACGATTGATTGAAATTTTCTTGGATTTGAGGATTTTCGATCTTGCTTCTCTGAAACCGGAATTATCATTAATGCGCAATTGGAGACAATCTAGAGCTACCGTACTCGCATAGATCATAGATATCTTTCTCAGATAGATCATATGGAACTCGTTTAAAGCAATCCGGGCAAATTGCAGCACTTGCGTGGAAAAATTCTGCATCATCAGCTCCACCTTCCAAGGTGTTCTCACTGATGAAGGTTTGGGTATATGGGTGGTTTATTTCAGTTTCTTGACGAATAACCTCCCAGTTGGCATCACCAAGGAAGCTAGAAAATCCCAAATAATAGTTCTCGACATTTTCTCTGGAAGCAATCAATTCTGCGTAGAATAAACCGCTTTACTTGAAAAACTTTCACAAAACACTTTCACTAAACTACATTTTGAGATAATAAAGAAACATGAAATTAAAATAGCGTACATACTTGTAGGACTTCAATGATTGTATGATAACCTTTTTTGCAAACATAATATGCTTCAAACAGGTATTCATATTCTGCCATCTTGCACTCGATAGTTCAGCAAAGCCAATATTAGCCAGAAGATGCTTCATTGGCAAAGCATTCGCCAATAAGGTATAAACATAAATCAGTAGTACCTCTGGCATCATTATTCTCCCCAAAGCAAACGTAATCGGATGCGTAATAAGAATAAACACCATAAGAAAGTTTAGCGAGCCTTTTATGCCACTAAGTCCCAGAATTAATGCAGTTTTCAAGTCATAATTCACGTGAATTGACTTGCTGAAAAACCCAAATATTCCAAAGATGATTATTCTGGCTGCAGTGATTGTCACGTAGAGAACTAGTGATGAACAGACTGATGACTCTCCAGAATGCGATAGGATGTAAGAGATACTCTCGGTTACCAAAAGCGAGAGTACGCTAACTTCTACAAAGTACATCAAGAGCAGTAACAAATCTGATATGATTTTTTCCGCCACTTGATTAAGCTTATTCTTCGCAAATACGAGGTGACTTGCTAGGATCATAATCGTCAGGTCTCCAGATAAATTCAAGATGCACGTACATGAAAAGTACACTAAGGTGGTAACCCCCAAGATTAGAACTCCGGCACCAGTAGCATTACTATATAGGATTCTAATTAGATAACTTGTGAGCTTCCCAGCAACCAATCCATAAATAATTCCGCCCAAGAAGTACCATATTATAAAGCAAAATCTATAAATCCAGTGAACAGCTGCACTGATTTGGTACTCTCTGAAGTATTCAAAGAAGAAATTTATAATTGTATAGGTCCCGATCTGCTCCAGTTCTAAGATGGTTGCGACACTTCGATACTTTGCCATTTCTCGGAGCAAATCAACGGTATGTTCTGGTTGAATTGGGAGAATCAGAAAAGTTGAAAGGAAAGCTTCAAAGTAGCTAAATTCAGGGTGTGTAATGAATTTGATTGTAATCAAGGCACTTAGAAAGGTGAAGACCAGCACTGATGCACCCATAAGGCATATTGGTGTGATGGTTCTGGTGTAGAGAAAAAGGTCCATGCGGTAGAAGACGCACAGTGCGTAGAGGGGCATAAAAAAGAAGAGAAGGTCTTTAGGTGGTATATAAGTAATGCCTTGGTAGTCATCCCCGTAGGGCTCAACATAGTAGAGAAATATCCCAGTGAGGATGCAGATTGTCGAAGTTGCCAGATGCGTGGGGATGGGTTTGTTGAAGTGACTATTGAGTCGGGACACAACAACGTCCATCAGTATGTAGGTAGCACCCACGATGTTCATTCTTGATGGACACCATTGCAAGCCAACGAATTGATTTAGCTTCTGCATGTTTTACAGTTGAACACGTATTTCAAGTGGCAATTTTAGACAGGTTTTGATGTTAGTTGACAGTCGATTAAAATTGTTTTTAAACTAAGTAGATCCGTTAACGCCGCCCAGATTAATAATTGTTTGAAACAAATAGAAGCCCAACAGTGTCTCTTTAGACTCAGTTATCAATTTGTTTCAATTTATAACATGTTTCCATCGCTAGCCTGGTTTGGATAACGACTGGCCCGACAAAAATTGCCACTTTACGCGCGGATGGCGGCGCAAATAATACGTATTTGAAGCGCTAACGGACGCTCCAAAATGTCCATCGACCTGTCCACATGCTGACGATGTTGACCATGCAAAACGCGACAGGCAGTTGATGTGCACGCTCCAAGCCATTCAAACGTTTTAAAAATTCAGTTCAACAATAAATCAATTGAATCGAGAGAGAAACAGTAGATTTAAAGCATGAAAATATTTAAAATATGTCTATTTCGGTAAACTATGACCTCATTAATGTTTAGTGCAGTTAATACTATATAAAATTGGACACCATGCGCTTATCACATGTAATTCTGGTGCTAATCTCCGCATTATGCGTTGCAAGCACACAACTCTCCCAGAAATATCTCCAGGATACAATAATGAACCTTAAATCTAAAACAAACAATCGCCCAGTCATAAACAGACAAGTAAGTAAATAAAAATAAACAAGAACATCTCCCCGTAACTCCCAAACAACCAACCCTTAAAAATCTTCTCTACAATTAGAGTCAGCCAACATTAAACACCTTGCAAAGACGTCGAGTCTACACACAACCCCAGGAAATGACAGTTTTTGCTCAATCTCACGCAGCCCTATCAACAGAAGTAGACAAAATAATGGATAACGTTGTTTCAATGATTTCCGCGGCTTCAGATGATAAAGAAACAGTTGAAGCTACACCACCCCCACAATCTCCACCCACATATGAAAATTACCAAGAATATCAGCAACCTGGACCTCAATTCCAAGGTTCCCAAGGATCAGTACCTTCTCTTCAACTTACTAAAGCCGAATTAGCTGCTCTTTATGCTAATGCTGTCCACAAAGGAGATACAATCCAGCTGGACGCTGGAGAAAGTAATCAAGGGCCTTTAACTGCAGCTGTGCACGAGGTAGATGAAACGGGACATCAAACCAAAGCAAATTTGAATGCGGCCAAAAGACCTGACCATGGATATTACTATTATTACTATCCACTGAAGAGTTTTAGAGATGATTTGGCTAGCCCTTCAAATGGAATATCACCAAGCCAAACACAAGTAAGAATTTAATTTAAAAGTAAAATTGAAGAACACTGATAATATCTAACTTGCTAACCTAAACCGTTAAACGTTGAAAAGAACGGCCCAAAACAAAACCATAACTGCTATTATTGCTCTGGTTTTTTTCTTGACATAACGTCGTACTATTCAACTCGAGTTGTACAGTTGTATAACAACTGAACAACCATACACGCTGCTAATATTTCACGATTTATTACACGGTAAATGGTGACACAAAAACCTTTGCGTGTATAAATAATTTAAACGCATTAAGAAAACTTCTATATAGACAAGAAGTTAATCCTCTAATCTATTTTCGAGCATTCTCTTCTTATTTCTGTAGAATTCCACCGCTAATAGTAGTGTTAATGGTAACAATAAAAGCAGTCGTAAACATGGACAGTTTCAGAGTGGATCAGTGTATAAGTCGCAGAATTATCCTTATAATTATCACCACCATCATGATCCATATTATCATTCACATCTCCATCAGGTTGGTTAACAATTTAATTCTGTATACAATGCATAAACTCATAGTTAACACCACCAATCACATCCAGCTGTTTTAACAAGATTGCTCGAGAGAGACAATCAACTATTCATTTCAAATAACAATTACTTGCTCTTACTTCACACATTTGCGAAATCCGTAAGTTTAACACTGAGTGAATAGAGCATTAGATCATCAGCACTAATCCATGCACCATTAAATGGTTAATGCAATGTGCGAATAAACAGCAATTGCAACAATCGCAGCATAATGTCCGCATCGAGCCCACCACCTCCGCCCCCATGATGGCTGACAAGAAAAAGGGTTTGGAACCCTTATTCATGGCAATATCTGGATTCATTGGGATGACGGTGATGTTTATCTTGTCTGTTTTGGTCTTGCCCAAGTTCAAGAAGATGAAGCCGAAGGAATGGAGACTTGAGGCAGCCGATGAAGAGTTTTATGGTATTGGCAGAGTTGCTTTGGAAGCAATCGATGGGTTTGATTGCAGTGAGAGATTTGCTTGTGAAGCTGGAAAAACGGCGAATGCTTTGGGAATGTACAACAATAGATTCGTCAAGTACGTATTAGAAATTGTTAACGTCTTTTATATATTAAATGTGATAAGTTTAGATTCTTGCGACGTATTGGACCATATTCATTGGTAAAACAAATTAATAGAATTGGCAAATATACAAACAAGAAATATCGCTGTGCCGCAATCCGTTGCAAACAGAAGCCAACTTCAAATGAACCTCTTGCAATTAAGAAACCTCCAGTGAAAAGGACATAGTGCATTTATCATATTTATATTATTTATTTATCTCTAATGATTTAATTTTATTATATCAAAAAGCAATATAATAATCAAAAATAATATACAAATGTAAAAAAAATAATAAATAAATACTTGTGTCCTACGTATATATCATTATCATAGTATCATATAGCTTGCGTAGAAAATAACCACTCACGCCCACCTATCAGATGACAAAAGAACGCACAGGATTAGTCTACCATCGAATGTATGCATAACTCGCAACTAGACAAACAAAATAAAAACAAAAAATAGACGGACTTATATATGTACACACGTTTACGATTAACTAGACGGTGATATCATGAGATAGTCGACGATGTCGATATTCGAGCAGCCATTGAGACATTGCCATCATTTACAAATAATAAAAACCTACCTAAATATCTTACACTTTTAGTTTTTAAAATACATATCGTAGCATATGTAACAAAATTATAGTGAAAATTAGATTGACTGGTAACACGTATTGCTTACGCTTTGCATATTGAATGGCAGATACAAAAATACAAAAACTACAAATAATCGAAGGTCGGTGTGTAATTCATCTCGAAGACATTGGTGACGCATTTGAGCAGCTGAAGACAAGTCATAGTTCAAAAGTTTTTTAAACTGTAAATAAATGATCACCAGTTCTTGCGATTGCACACTGACCATAGAATACCATTGTTTACATCATTAATAAAAATTGCTATTTAGAAACGCGGCATAAAATGGAAAACATGGAATGTGCGGCAAAATATTTTTCTTTCGTCGCTGCTATGTCAATTCACCAAAGACAGTTAAATGCAAATAATTCTATGTCCTAGGTAGTATAACTTTGATCTATCGGTTACATGAACTAGAAAAGGTTTTGGAATAAATATAAGCAGCTCCCCAACGTTTCTACTTCGATTTTTTGCATTAAACTGACATTCCACAGTCTGCCATGCCGTGAAAAATTGTTTAGTGTTTGAATTTATTTTAAATTTCAGACCCTTTTCTTTTCCTCCGACTTTCCAAGCTTTTGCCTTGCTGGAATATCAGTTTAGTAATCATTTAGGATACGATTCATTATGGCACCCTTAAAATCTCGCTACCACTCGCTACCACCAACCACTTGTAAACAAACTCTTCATCTTCACATTAGTTTTTACAAAAAATATTTTGTGACTTTTTGGCTTCAATTTAGGAAATGTGAGCAATTATAGCATTGTAGCAAACGTCTTAATATATGGCAAATCTTTAAAAAATTCCCTTTGGTCGTTGAGTCTCTCGTTCTCGTTCATTTTTGGTACTTACGCATCCTTTTGTTACTTTCAATACTTCTAAGCCTTAGCAAATAGAAGAAAATTTTGTACGTTGTTGTGTTACAAAATATTTTTGGTTAAGAACTGCTGGCGAATACGTCCAGGTTGTCCTCAATTAGATGAATTATGTCTCGCAAAGATTATGCAATTCCGCATAATTCACAATGGCTCTATGAAGAAATTCGTATTGTGCCTGCAAAAAGAAGAATAATCACCACCCATTTCAAATAGTCTCCCTATATCAAATAAACTTACATAAGTGGTGATGAGCTGCTGTCTCTGTGACCTCAACTTCCTCACAGTCGTAAAAATATCTACCCTCTTCTCGATTCTCAACTGCTGCACTAGGACACTCAACGCAACAAACATTGAACTCCTATCCGACCCAAGATCACAATGCACCACCATTGAAGTAGGTGTCCCATGCTGTTGCAAGGCGCCATGTGCATGATCAACCAACTCAATCAGGCCTCTAGTTACCTCGGGAACTTCCCCATCGACAGTGGGCCATCCGTGGTATTGCAAATGAATAACACGGAAATCATCGCCGTCTCGACTCTTAACATACATCTCTCTCCTGGTATAGTACGGACAGTTTTCCGACTGAACATATCGCAGAGCAATGTGATCATAGGCAACATCATCATCAGGCCAGTAACGTGGACATTTACCTTCACCCAATTCTGAAAGCATAACCACAACGCTTATGCCTTGCTCAGAAACCATTCGCCAAAAGTCAGGAATGGTCAGGTCTAGCGGGTCTTGTGCTATAATGAAGGACTCGGAATTATCGTATCCCTCAATGAAAGAAGCATTGATGTAGGTGGAATGTTCCTTTCCAGAGAGAGGCGTTAAGATAACACGATTTCTGTCATAAGGTAGAACTGTATCTGACCTATTTTTCTCTGCATTTTCTTCCCCGGAAGCCACCGAACAAGATTTCCTATCTTCATATGCATTCGTGATATTCTCAAATTCCTCCTCCATCCTGGTCCTGTTCTTGTCCTTTTCACACTGCCTCAGTCTCTCTACCGTAGACTTCAATTCAACCGCTGGAATTTCCGTGTCACCGTACTGTGCAACCTCCATCAAAGCCCTATAGATAAATATATACTGCTTGAGGGATTGCACGAGAAAATTCCTTTGATGTCTCAAGTCACAGATCGTATTAAAAATGGAGACATGGCCCTCTTCTCTTAGCTGTTGCAGGAGGCAATCCAATGCCACTAAAGTTCCTGTCCTACCAACACCTGCACTGCAATGAACAAGAATACTACCTCTTTCTGGCGAATGCGCTTCGTTCATCCTCTTGATAAACTTCAGGATACCATGAGGATGTTCAGGAGCCATGAAATCCTTCCAAACCAAATAGTGACACTGCGTAATAGTCCTTTCTTCTTTATCCCTAGATCCATTCCGTGAAATCCTCAATTCTCGGACAATATAATCAGAAAATCTTGTTTCTTGAACATGATTAACCGTAATTTCTCCGAATAGTTTATCTATATCAGTCTTTTCAGGCCAGTACTTCGCACATTTCGTTTTACTATACTCTTCTAAATTAGTTAACATAAGAATCAGCTCCAGATGTTGCTCCCAGATCATTCTCCAAAACTCATTGACAGTTGTATCCATTGGCCCTTGTGCGCAGATAAACTTCTTTCTCTCTTTATAACCCAGAACAAAGTTAGCGTTGATATAGTCTGATCCAGCGATGCTATCAACCTGTGCGATCTTCACTCTAGTTTGATCGTAACTCTTAATATCCGGATATCTATTCTTGTATACATTCTCCCTAGCATCTGACGATCTTGTCGTCCTGTCATTAAATCTATCCGGAAGAAGTTCAAACTCCTGCTGGAAACCATAATCAGAATCCCTGTGCCTTTCAATGTAGGCCAATACCAAGTCATTTTTGAGAATAGGACACATATCAGGTGGATTAAGTGAAACCAACCGCTGTCTGCCTCTTAAATTCCTCAAAGATGACCTGAATGTGATCATTTCAACAGCTTGAGCATGCGCTTGTTTCGTGTACTGATGCAAAAAACACAAAACAGTCAACAAAATCAGCGCAATAATAACCAACCCACAAAGAATTTGAACCACTAAACTCATGCTGCTGGAAAGAGGAGCAATTACAACCTCAGGTCCTGGATGCATAATATTCAAATACTTGCTATAAGCTGCCATAACTGCACCTTCAGTCTTTCCATAGACAATGATCTCAACAAAACTGGTATAATTTGCGTTAATATCAAGAGTGCCGTCAAAGGGAGCTAAAGGTTCAGGTAATGCATTCTGTCTCCTAACTCTGTTACTCTCAATAAAGCTAACATTATCAGTTGTGACTTCGTCTGTGGCTCCATCTGCGACTGTGAAAGAAACAATAATTTCCTTCTCCGCTTGTGGAGTAGGTTTCACTCTTTTAGAATCATGGAAATGATGTTTTTCCTTGTGCGTATCTCTTAATTGTGCTCCCATGTAAGGTCTCAATCCTATACAGTGATCACAATCATATGAGCTGATGTTATAAACCATGTCATCACCGAGGAAAATCTCGTTGTGGAAATTGGCGCTGGTAAACATCTCAGCCACGTATGCGCCACCTTTTGGTGTTCTATGAGCTTCCTGATATGAGACAACATCCAATTCGACAGGATCCGGTAAATCCGCCGATTTCTGCTGAGCTTCCATCTTGACTAAATACACACGATAGCAGCAAATAGGACCATTTCTTTCCGAGAATCTCGGCATTGACAACTTAAATATCCACCTGCCTTGCTCCTCCATTTTGCGCCATGATATCTCGTTTAATTTGCTTCTATCTGGAATTTTAGAGGGCATCGTACACTGCTTCTCGACCACATCCCCATTCTTCTTAGTCTTTGTAACAGCTGAAATTTTCACTGTATAATTAGTATTCGCGCTAACGTTGAACTCTGCTTTGAGATTGTCTTGCTTTACGGATGTTACTTTAGGACAACAAGTTGTTGTCTCTAGCAAACCTTGTTCGTTGATAAAAGATGCATTACCGACCAAACTTACGTTGTAAGACATTATAGTCCCATGTGGGTTGCTTGGTGGTTTCCAGGACACAAGCACCAAGTAATTCTGATTAATATTATCAAACCTACACTCTACCTGGACAGCTTCAGGTGGCCCAGAGATACCATCCATGGTTGTACCATTGACCTGCTGTGACCAAGGACCACATTCTTTGCTGTACTCATTACATGCTTGTACTTGAAAATAATACGTAGTTGCTGCGGCCAATCCAGAAAACATATAGAGATTATCCGCTGGATTTATGCTGATTGTTTCCAGGGCATCTCCTCGTGTTGTCTGACTAAGCAGTCTGTAACTCTGCACGTAGTCCACGAGATGTTCTGGAGGCTCCTTCCAAGAAACGGTAATTGTATTCAAAGTTAAACCAGTTACCTTCACCTCAGTCTTAAAAATTGGTTCCTCGCGGAGAGTTTCAATAATGTCACTCTCTGAATAAGGACTTTCTCCTTCTGAGTTGACCGCTTTTATTCTTATAACATAAGAGGTCGCTGGTTCAAAGTAGTCAGCAAGAACCCATGAACGATTATAACCACCGATTACATCTTTAGTGTAAAACCAATTGGAATCGTTGAGACTCTTATATTGTAAGGTGTACTTCAATGAATGTGGTTCATTCCCGTCATTTACAGTCCAGTTGAAGTAGATTTTCGACATGCCAATGGCTTTGACGAAATCAAGCGTTATAGTAGGTTTATCCAGGATCAAAATGTCGATGTCACGGGTGTCATTTAATCCGAATATGTTCCTCGCAAAGCAGGTATACGTACCGTTGTCTTTCTTAGTCACTTCGTTGATAACCATAGATACTTCTTGCAGAGTGTCATTGATTGATTTAACGATTATTTTTTCTTGGTGAGCTGTGATGAGGACCTCATCCTTCATGAAGCCGACCTTTTCCATTGGATACCCCTCGATGCGGCAGGAGAGTTTTGCTTTCTGGTGAAGTTTGGTTTTGATGGAATCAGTCGCGTTGAGTACAGCTGGTGCTAGTGTGACGTTGAGGATAATCTTGTAGATGTCGATTTCACGTTCTTGTATTGCGTGGCAAGTGTAAACTCCAGAGTGAAGAAGATCCATGTTGAGGATGTGTACAATAGAAACCTCAAGTTTGCTGTGTTTCTGTAGGTTGATGTTTTCCGAATCATGTTCAATTATGTACCTAAGGTTTTAAGAAGTTTTAGAATCTTGTAAAATACTACTGTATATTAAAAGCTACCTATTGTTGTCTGTAATATTTTCATCCATAAAAGTCCACCATATTTTACTCTTGGCCATTTTTGTCTTGCAGATAATGCTGACATTCTGGCCATAGGGAAGTTGAGTGGCTTCATAATTTCCAAGAACTTCAATAGTGGTGTTGAGTTCCAAGTCAAATTCTTCAAAAGAAGAAATAGTACATGTATTATACAACAATTATAGGATAAATAACCGGAAATCCTGTCGCCATAAAAGATTACGCCGCTTTTATAATCGATTAAATAACAAACAAAAAGCAAACCTCCCGACTACATTGTATGCAACCAGTAATTCCTTCTCACTTGGCCAAATGAGGCAAGGCACGCAAATCATTTACCGGTTGTAACTGCCTCAACCAAACAGAAATAGCAGAACATGCAATAAACAAAACTAATAACTTAAAAATGGCATAGCTACATACCAATTGGATTCCCATGTACTTTATGCACCGTGTTTAATAGAATAAGGAGCAGGGCTGCATAGACCAGCCACTGGGCTGGGCAAGCGAACATGGCGATGTCGTTTGCGCCGTTTTGCACTTCCTCGACGCGCACAAACAACACAGGCGCGCACCAAGAAGTTTCACAGCCGCACGCTATTTACGCGCGCATTAATACTGTTGTTAGGATATCAAATTGCTGAGTTTTCGTGCTTTGGGCAGAGTTTAGAAATGATTACACGGGCGCAACATCGTTGTTTTCATGCGCACTGCCCGGCGACCATTTTACATCAACAAACCACAGAAATGAACAACTGCTTGGCAGAAAGAGACCAAAAGACTTTTTGACGTTTAGTTTGAAAATACAGATATATCCAGACCTACAAACAGAAAATTATCGAATAAAAAATTTCAAATAATATTCATATTAATCTAAGAACTTAAGTTAAGTTTTTTTCAATATCAAAATTAATGTTTATATCGAACTTGTATATCGAACATTCAGGGTTGCATACACTTGAAAATATAACCATCGATCTTCAGTCGTCTTGTTGGTTATCGGCGTTTTTAATTGTTTTAAATTAATATTAACAAATAAAAGACCAACTAAAATGCATTCTAATAAGCTGACATTTGGTTTTGTGTTTCTTTTGGGTATATCTATTCGATGGTGTCTTGTAAACAGCCAATATCGCAAAAATATTCAAGATAGAATTGAGATTACCACACCTTTGAATTCAATCAAGAGAGGTAATTATTTCTTCAGTTCATCTTACTTGCAACAACGATTGTTTAACATTTCTTTAGAATAATAATATATTGATTATTCTATTTACTTAAAACTTGTATTTTCTTTATTTTCAGTCATTGAAGGACATTATCGTTCCTCTCTTGGATTAAATCCATATGACAGTGATATTCTTCATGAAAGCCCAATTCACTTGAAATTCTATACATTTCTAATCACAACTTTACAAGATAATCTCCCTCTAGCTTTTATATTAGCAGATATCATCACAGCAATTGGCTTATACTACTTTTCAAAGAGATACATGCTACAACTCTTTATTGAACAAGAACTAGAGAAGCACACCTATGCCAAGGACTCTGTTAATCAACTTCTTAAAGGACAAGACTTAACATTACCTCCTTTATATACTGTGATTGTGTTCATGTTGAATCCATATACTATTTTTAACTGTGTTGCTTGTACAACAAGTGTTTTTAGCAATTTGGTGATGACATGGTTTCTAGTTGGCACTATTTACAGTAGGTAATGGAATTTCTGGTGTAAGAGGATTCTAATTGGAATATTTTGCAGATAATTGGATTCTAAGTGTCATTACTTTAGCACTAAGTGCTCTCCAGTCATTCTATCCTCTTGTTTTGATTTCACCACTTTACTTATCTTTCTACAAAGGGACAAATAGTGTGTTGAAAGGATGCTTGGTAGTGATTGCAGCATTAGCAACAATTTTAGGTTTATTGGTTCTTTCAAAAGAGTTGAATGGAAGTTGGAAGTTTCTAGATGAGAGTTTTGGGTTCATGTAGGCACCATATATTATTGCTACTATTATAATTTAATAAAAGGTTGTTAATTGTTTTTGTTTTGCAGTTTACAAGTAAATGATCAACAACCAAACGTCGGTGTCTTCTGGTACTTTTTCATGGAGATGTTTGAACACTTCCGCCTTCTCTTTTTATGGTCCTATCAGATGAATGTCACTATTTTGTATCTGGTTCCGTTGAGTATCAAATTCCGACGTGATCCTTCTCTTCTTGCTGCCTGTTTTATCTCAATCATCACCATTTTCAAATCGTATCCGAGTATTGGAGACTTTGCGTTGACTTTGGCTTTGTTGCCAAGTTGGAAACATCTTTATAACTGTAATTTAATTCATTTCTGGTAGCTGAACGGTTGTATTAACTGTTTTATTATGGAATTTTTCTAGGCATGCAGCAGATACTGATCAGTTGCGTTACAATTGTTGTAACGACTATTTTAGCTCCAATTTTATGGGATTTGTGGATCTACTGGGGAACAGCAAACGCCAATTTCTTCTTTGGGGCAACTCTAGCTTTTGTCACGGCACATATTTTTATTGTAACTGATATTTCCTTTGCGTATTCCAAGAGAGAGTATTTGCTCAAGTTTGGAAATTGCCGGAAGATTAATGGGAAGGATGCTAAATTAGTTTTAGAATAATTTACAGTCATATCATGATATATTGCATAGTTTTGTATATTTTCAAATAAAACTGATTGGAATTAATCAGAATCGGAATCATTCGATGATAATTTTAAAGTTGCGCCACCTCATGTTAACATTGTGAATCAAATTGTATCTGGTAACTTCGGCGTTCTGGCGGAGGCGCTGCGAGGCCAGAATTTATTCAAATTTAACTATTAGTAATATTTTTATTTCAAAATTGTTTATCTTTTTAAGAATTGGAGTTACTGGTGATTGTTTTGGAAAACGTAGTGTGTAGATCAGTTCTTTTGAGCCATGTCGTTACTTACTTCCCATTGGTCAATTCAAAACGAAGTGAAGCGAAGTAAAACGAAGCAACAATTAATTCAAGCTTACCGATGTTTTGCCGCTTGTTGTGGATAAGTCGGCTGCGGTTTGTAGTGGTGACGGTTAGAAAATCAGAATTCAAGCGAGCATTGAATTCGTGCTGCTGTGCGGATGTGCTTCGAGTGCCATTGAAAGTGATTAAAAATAGCTGCAAAGGCTGCGAACCCAAGTCCGCTGTGAAATCGTGTGTTCTAAGATCCTAATAGTGTGTTCTTGAACATCCGACGAAAAAGGCAAAAAATTGGTGAGTCCCATTTCTTATCCACATAAATATATTGCAAATGCAATGCTCTCTGGAGGAGAAGAATTTATGAAGAAAACTAGTGCAGTTTGGTGCAACCAGTGTAACATGTGCACGATTTATTGATGCATTTCGGCTTTTATTAACTACGACGCATAAAATGGCGACGAAATCGGAAGCAAAACGAATTGTAGAAATTTATGTTTTATTGAATGGGATTTAAATGTCAACGGGTTATTGGCTTATCTAGAAAATAATTTAATTAGCAACACACAACTTGGTGCGAGTTCTACAAGGGTTACAAAATGATAGTGCTAAAAATAAATTGTTTGGCACTTAGTTGCCGACATAGATTACAAATAACAAATTGAAATACACTCAGAATTAATTATTTATCATGCCTATCTTATAATTTTCCAGAGAAGTTGAAAGAAAATTGTAGCAGTCTACAAGAATTCTCTTCAGGGAAGATGGCGGAAGCAATGGTGAGATAAACAAATGAAACAATTAACAATATATCACACCTGTCACTATTGTATCTTCAAACCAACTAATTAACACACGTTCTTCGTGTACCTAACTCAGTCTGAAACATCGTTCTCTTCCCTTTCCTCTCATTTCATCATGTACTCAGCAGTTGCCTTATTAATTTCACACCAATGTGGGTTTTACTTCTTATTTACCTACATAAATTATAATTTAAATGCGTTTAGCATGTAGGTTGCTTGAAACTTTCATTCAATTTGAATCTGCTTAGATGCCACTTATGGTAACTTGCATCATATTTATGGAAACTAGAGCAGTTAAACTTTATCTGCACCACCTCTGCAAGCTTTTGATTGATTGACTTTTATTGATCTCTCTTAGGAAGTAGACATGTCCTTCAGCGACGTCACCTGCATGGACATATCGATGGCAGATGCAGACATCAGTCGACTATTGAATGGGACGCGAGTAATCAACCTGCAGACACCTCAGAAACCTCACGTGAAGGTGGACGACGATGTATACATCTCTGGGGATATTCTTCCCGCAGCTGACTCAACTTTTATCGCCGTGAACGCCAACAGTACGTTTTCATGCGACAACCAAAATCTCACGTTGGAAGCGAATAAAACTATGAATAATTCGAATTCGTTGAATACAACTTACGAAGATAAGACATTTGATAACGCAACTAGTAATTCAACCTTTGAGACTGTTAAGAATGTGACGATTGAGAGGAACCCGAATACCACTTTTGACATCGGTATGGTGAAGAATGATTTGAATGCAACATTTGGGGCTGATGATAATGTACCGGATACGAATGGAATCCCTGCTAATACAACTGTTGTTATTGAAGAGAGGAATGCCAACAATGTAACCGAAGTAATAGATAGTACTATAAATAAAGGGCAAGCTAACACGTCTGAATTACCGGAAGAGGAAATATTCGAAGATGCATTACCCCCAGAAGAAGAAATCCGACAGGTTTTAGACGGTAGTAGAGTATCCTTAACAAGGCACGCTGTGGAAATTAAATTAGACGATCAACAGCCCGATCTTTTGATTGACCAAGAAGATATCTGTTCTGCAGGACAAACGCCACTTGCAACAATGTGTCTACAAGTTGAGGAGGAGGCTGGTAGTTCAGGACATTCATCTGGCAATTATCAAGATGCTCCAGAAATAGCTTCAGAGCTTAGTAAAGTTGATTTGATTGTTAGTGGAGCTATGGAGCCTGAATCTCCAACTCAAACTACAACAGTCTACTTAAAAACTCCTGAACCTGTGGAAGAACCTAGAAATCCAATTAATACAACGCTTGAAAAGGTGGACATTGAAAAAACAGTTGAATCGTCAACAAATGAAAATCCTGATACGAATGGAACAATTATTGTTGATCCCGCTACCAAAAGCGAGACACTTCTTTGTGAAGTTTCTAAAAGCTCTGAAGATGTAAGGAAAATACCACCACAATCACTAAACACTTCTTTATTGGCATCCACGCTGAGTGCCTGCCAGGAAGTGGCGAACAAATCAATTAACTTGATGGAAAGTTACGTGACTGATGGAGTTGCCGATAGTTCTAATTTACTGCTGGATCATTCCCTTGCTGGGTTTAATGTAGGATGTGGCAGTGCAGCGAAAGTACCTGCAGTGAAGAAAAATTTGTTGGATTGTAGCCTAGACCCGTTTACTTCAATGAATATGCAGCAAGTTTTGGTACAGCAGCATGACAAAGTGTTACAGAGTGTTAACCGGATGGATCTAGTAAGTATTTTTATATTTTTAGATCATTTCTAACGCGATTCCTTCATGCTTGTCTTGTTCTTATTGCGGTTGCTTGATAATTTCACGTCGAAGTGAATTTTAATCTTTCTGGTCTATTTTTGTTCAGTCTTGATTTAAATGTGCCTTTCTTTCTGGGCATCTATTAATACCTGAAGAAACTCACCAGTAGGCATCAGTCCAAAACTTCTCTTCATATAGTTCAAGTTTACCGTACGCAGCTAGTACATACGCAGTCGTCTTCAACGATTGTTCCTTTTCGCGTCCTGATTTCCTGCCACCGTTCGTTCAAAAACTGGAAAGTTGACAAATTTTCCGCACTCATGATCAGGGACGTCAGGGTCGCGATGGCCACAGCCGCCACGGAGCCGCCGCTAAAATTATCTCGGGTTTCGGAGGCGACGGCCCAGTCGCATTTTGTCGCATTTTGGCAGAGTTTGCGTTCGGCAAGCGTGGTGAAAAGTTGTTGCTTCATCAATTACCAGAGTTCCACAATTTTAAATAATATTTTAAAAGTTCTCTGCGTGGTTATTCTTTGTTTATTTGCGGTTTATTTAGTGCGTAAAACAATGGAATTTGTTACGAGTGTCCTGAAGAGATATATAACAATTGGTGTCGGTTTCAACAATGTAATTTGTTTATCTTATGCAGTTGTAGGTTTTATTTTAATTGGGTTTGATTGGTTTTTTTTTTCAGGAAAAGGTCCCTGCAGCTAAAGAAACCAACTCCGTGTCTTTTTTTGACCGATCCATCGGAAATGTGGCTGAAAATAAAGAAAACATCAAAAATGCAACAACTGGTAAGGGTTACATAAACTACTCGAATTCAAAACATTTTTATATTACACTAATTAATATAAACATGTTTTTGTTTATTTTCGGTTTAAATTTGCTGCATCTGCAGTGAATGCACCTCAAACATACCCCTACCATTTGTTACACCCGTCTCTTTTCAACGAGGCAAGTTTTGTATTTCTTTTCTCTGCCTTCGTCGCGTGCGCATTGTGTAAGCTTTCTCCAACTTGCTCCCCCTCTGCTTCCTGCCGCGTGCATGCAGTTCCAATGCTTCTTCCAATCCAGTCAGACTTTTATTACTCATGCAGTTCCCTCGTACATTGTACGCGTAGTGTAGTAGAATCGGTAATCGAAACTTCGGCCATCGCCGTAGCACAATTGTGATGTCGTAATTCGATACGTAGCGTTTGTGGTATTGCACCGTGTGCACAACGTCAACAACACAAGTACAACGTTGTACGCCCTCGGAATCTCCCAATAAGCACATCGCATTCGTCAACATTAGTCAGTAGCTCAACGGGCCTGCAGCTGTCGCGTTTTCGGTCAAGTTTTGGTGTCGCGCCGCGTCAATGCCGATTCCCATGTCGTTCGGATGAAAACGAATGGGACAAATGCTAGCTAATGTTTGATTTGCACCTGATTTGATCGCCCTGATCGACAACACGCCACGCTCATGACCTTTGCCGCGACTGAAACTCGTTATTTTCAGCCGGAGACCGCAGCGAGCTGGGAAGACGTCCACGCACTTCGGTCCTGCTTCAGTTTGATCCACTACCAAACTTGTAAGTTGTTAATTAGTCCATATAGTTATTTATTATACTCCCAATTACCTACAACTGTCTTCTCCTTTGTGATTGAAGTAGTACAGTTAGTGAAGAAGCACCAAAACCTGCAGATCAAACAAGAACGTTGAGTAAAACAAGAAGTGCAGGGCGTTTGGTTGATTTACCTCTAGAAACCGACGTGGAGTACAGACGCGCGATGGACGCCTTCAACGAGGAGAAGATGAACCTCATTCAAGAGGTAAACAGACTGAAGTTGGAGAACAACCAGGTGAAACAGGAGAATACTTCACTGACATTGGAAATCCAGAAAAAGGAGGAAGTATGTCTGAAGACTGAGGCCAATTGTCAACTTAAAGAAGAGCAGTATAGGACTGAGCTTAAACAGTTGGTAGAACAGCTTGCAACTGTAAAAGAACATAATAACAATGAGGAATTATCGGAAGTAAAGAAGGCATTGAAAGAAAGTCAACTCAATGTTAAAAAGTTGATGGAGGAAAATGCACACTACAAGTAAGTTCACTTGTTCTAAATTAGCATATTATTAAAGCAAATTGTTTCAGAAAAATAATGAATGAATATGAAGCAACACTCAGTGCTGGCAACTGTGAAAATGAAAAACTGAAAACTGAGCACCAGACAGTGACACAACACTTAGCAACACTTGAAGTGTCCTTCTCAGACATCATTTCTAAATATGATAGGTGCAAGGAAATAATCAGTGGCTTTGTACGCAATGAAGAAACGTTAAAAGATCGTCTGGAAAAGAGCAATCAAATTGCTTTGAAATACGAAGAGCGATATGAAACACTTAAAAGTCATGCAAATTCACAATTAGACAAGTATAGGAAAGACATACTTTCAAAATGTATGGATAAACTAACATTTATGATTTTCAGGGCAAATAAAGATCTAATCGCTGCAAAAGACACGCACCGGGGTGAAAACGCAAAGCTGAACACAATGATCAAACGATTAGAGATCAAAAATGAGTCTTTACAACAAACATTGGAGCAAAAAACAGCGGAGTGCACCGCTTTGGCGTCACTATGCGATGAAATGACTGGCTCGGGAATACGTTAAAACTCTTTGGCTGCACTGGTTAAAATGTACTCAGCTTGTTGCCTTGTCTTTCCATTAATTGGATGCAATTTGTGTTGATGCAGTTTTATTTAATACGATTACACTGTAACTAAGCTGCGTAGATAGTATTTTAATGTTCGAATGTAAATGTATATATATTATAATCTTAGATTTTTGTTAACATTCCTCAAAAATAAATTATTTCATTACTAATGTAGCTGTTTTGAGGTTCGTCGTTGTGCGGTGCAGGATGCCTTATTGATGCATGACGAGTTGCCTACCGTAAGGTAGAAACATTTCAGGAAAATCATTGAAAAATTGATATAAAAAGAATTAACATTGAAGAGGCTATTACTTTATTGTTTAATGGGTAATATTATATATTAATCAAAGTGCAAATTTGATTAATTTTGCTTATATTTTACGATACGTGTTTATTTAAATTTCTAAATTCAAGTTGGTAACTTAAAACTCAATTGAAAGTATCAATAAATTTTTCTTGTTGTGCAATATGCATATCTTCAAATACTTATTAACAAATTGTTGTGTATTATTAAATTCCGCACCAAATTACTTAATTTTTTCCGAGAAACTCACTTTAATCTTTGATTCAACGCGTTACACTTT
The DNA here is from genome assembly GCA_027575565.1 of Diploeciton nevermanni. Lineage (NCBI taxonomy): Eukaryota > Metazoa > Arthropoda > Insecta > Coleoptera > Staphylinidae > Diploeciton > Diploeciton nevermanni. The sequence continues at coordinate 5,898,904 of JAODIE010000004.1, read as the reverse complement.
CAGCTGCGCATGCGCAGCAAACAACACCGCCATCTCTAACAATTGCGCTTGCGGCCCGAACATTTCAAGTCGAAGCCTGTTGCAGTTTGTTATTGCGCTCGTTGTACTGGTGGTGCTTGTGCTCTGTTCGCCGGTGGCCGGATTTTTAATTCAACGTGAGGGACGCGCATACCGCAGTCGCGTGTAGATATTCAACAGTGATGCGCGTCTCGCATCGATCTATCGATCGGCAATCGGAAGACTAGCGGCGAGCATAAAATTTTCTCCGGAAATACGGCTACCCGAGAGACGACGCGAAAAGTGGACTTGGATTACCTGTGCATGGTGTGCGCCCGTAGGTCGTGGAGTAGTGAAGCGTAGTGTGGAGCCATTTTACAAGAGGTGATCTCACGGCGCAGAGTGCAACGACGACGAGGTACGTCGCGTTTCATCAGTTTCTTGTGCAGATCTGCCTTGGAATAGGTGCCATTTTCATCGGGGGTTGAGGTATTAGACGAAGGAGTGTAAAGTGAATCGTGGGACACGCATGCATGTGCAGTGAAAAAGTGCCGAGAAAATGAAGAAGCGGTGGACATGCACGAGTGCGGCGGCCGCGGTGCTTTTCTGCGCGATGGCCGTCAGTGGAGCGGGATCGCAGGGATACAGGGACTTCGAAGGTAGAGTATGCGAGGAACCCGCTTGGTGAAATACTAAAAGAACGTGTAAACCATCCTAACAAATCCCAATCATCTCCTAAACATAGCATTTTTGTTTATAACCTTTAAACATTAAGAGACCAAACTCAAATGTTTTGATATTATTGAAGATCAATCAACATTTTATTGGTAAAATTCCTCCGAAAAATGAAACAATCAACTTTAAGCTTTGTCTATCGTATTATAATCGTCGTTCAAAGAATAATTTCGGATGGAGTTGTATTCTGTTCCTAATGACACTTTTGAAACACGTGCAAATTTCCCTGGTACGCCATTTTTTACGGTCGGAAATACCAGGTAGCTGCAATTTCCGTTTCACCCCAACTTCTACGACGTAGGTTGAAATCTCTTTGGGTCCGAATTCGTCGGGGAGTTTTCAAAGGAATGCCAAGATGATGCCGATCTCCAAACCTTTGTAGAATTTGCCAGAGTAATAAAGACTTGAAGACATCAAACATAATCCGGCTTAGGCATTTTTAGGCACGTTCATATTTACGAGAAATTTTATTTATTGCATCACGAAGAAGGACCAGATGATATTGTTTAAATCTTCAAGTGTTACTCAGTTCATTCAGCGAGAGGAATGAGTCACTTTTTTTTCTCCGAATGATTCAACTATTGTATGATTCAAAGAAATCCGCGGAAACTAAAAATTGCATTCAAGGTATACAATAATTGACGCATTCATTTATTCTTGATTTATTTATTTTCTATGAACTCCAGAGACATTAGGATGACTGTTGCATGTTTCATTATTGCTATCAATGCCAGCCAAGCTTGTATACTAAAATTAATCAGGAAAATAAGGTAGATAACGTAGATAACCGTTTAGTAGTACTGCGATTACACGCTACACACTTGCTGAGTGTACTTAGTTAGCTTGGATAATATTGACGCATACTCGGTCGTGAATGTGAATGCATTGGTGTGTCTCAGTCAGTACCTGAGGTGTGGTCGCCACTTACCTGTGTTCATTAACACCGTGGCGCATGCGCAGACTTAGCACAGGCGATAAAACGAGGAACAGGCATTTTCAAATGAAGCGAATTGACCTATGTGGAAAGTTGAATTCGTTTGCCTTAGTTTGGTGTCTGATTTAAGTTTAAAGCGGAGGAAAGCCTTGTGTTTTATATATTTTTTGCTTTTCATTTGTCCGTTTTGTGCGTTCTCTAGCTGGCGAGTGTTGTGTTGGGCTTGAGATGTCCGATGCACTCCTAAAGATATAGTACAATGACTGCTTGACTCTGGTTGACGATTGCTAGAAGAGGAGAGGAGAGAGAATTCAGTAGATAACCAGTATGTACCGGCTGTGCAGCACCACGTCTTGCACAAGCGATACAAAGCCAGCTTTAAGGAGGGCTTAGCGCTTTAAAGTCTTGTAAGAAATCCGTCTGTAGACAACAGTTCGCCGTGCGTCTTCTTTAAACCTTACCTTCGACTCGGATTTTATCAACTTGCATTACTCACATTGCAGTGCAGTGCGTGTTTTGCCTTGAAGTAAGAGAAATTGTTCAAATACCGACATTAAATAAATATTACAAAGGAAAGAATGTTTGGTGATAATTGTGCTTTACGTAATCTTTCTGTACAAAAATGTCTTATTTTCTTCTAAAAATAATCGCGTTTGACTTGAAAGCCTGTGATAACAAACAAATCACTTCGTCAGCACTAGGTCCAATGCACTTTCAGACTCTTAATGATTTTACTCTCTTGCACAAATAAACATCGCCTCAGCGCGCATAAATCATCATCATTAAACCGTGCCAGAAAAGCGCCGACTAGCCTAGCAGTTTGAAGGCGAAAAGACAAACCGCGCACTGATCGGGGAATTGAGGGATTGGGTGTCGCCTCGTTTGGCGTTGTTCATCTGTCAGCTAGTGGAAACATCATTTTTAGAAGGGAGGAAGACAAGTATCCAAAACACGCGTGGCAAAGATTGTTGTATTCTGTGGGGACGTTTTTAGAATCTCAAATTAAAAACCACCCATACATTTTCTGTTCCTTCTATCGGGATGCACGCTACAATGCGTAAACTATTTTAACGAACCTCGTAACTAATTCCAGTCACTAATAAATCCGAAAATCAAAGTGAAAACAATTCCATACTCTGCTCACTCAAGTCTCTGCTCATTATTGCCGCCTTAATGCATAATATGATTTAACAGCCGTACCACAACACCGATAAAGTAGTTAAGTGGAAGTAATCCGAGACGTGTGCTCGTCGAATGCATGTTGGATTCGAATTAAAACATGGGGGGCTTTTTTATGATGATTAAACATGACGCATTTGTTACTCTGCATTGCATTGCACGCTGCACTGCTTCAAGACATACGACGCTCCAATTAAAATTGGTTATCAACTCAGTAGCATTCTTCAGAATGACATTTAAGTCCATTTAATGGACCATCGTTCGTTACGCGTTCAATGCGGGTATGATTCGATTTCACACTTTGCACGATGCTACGTGGAGATAAATCACGTATAAATCAGGCTGGAGAGAAGTAAATCATGGCTTAGTCAATCAGCCAAATGAACTATGAATCAGGAACAATCGGAGTCAACAACTGCATCAATGAGGCAAATGAGAGCAATGTTTGACTGATAAAGTAGCTATTGTTGTTTAATTATAAGCATAGGAAATGATAATCATTGTATCTTTATAAACGTTTAAGAGACTGTGAGATTACAGTGTTTCGAACAAATTGAGCTTGTTGAATCCAGCGCGCCAAAATTCAAATTAGCACATGCGCAACTGACCTTACCTTACTTACCACAATGGATCTCCTTGAAATAAGATGCTCGCGAATTAACCTATCTGACATTTCGCTTTTTTCTTGCTTTGTACGAAAAAGGTGTAATCATAATTAATAAGAGCTAGGTATGAATCACACACCCATGTCATTAATTTTCCCTCTTTTTTTTTTCTTTCTTCAATTTCTTGTGGTGTCATGTTGGGATGACTTCTACACTCCACCCTTGTGCTATGCATACTATGCGTTCACTCTGGGCCATTATAAAACACATAATAGCAAGCTAGAGTAAATGAATATTGTGCACGCACATTTTCCACATACTTCTCATAGTCGCACGTACGAGTGCTGCGTACGTGCACTCGTTACTGTGAACAGTAGCAAAGCAAAGTAACGCGTGAATTGAGTGGGATGGTCGCTTGTTGCATTGCATTGCATTGCATTGCATTTGTATGCAAGTTAAGGTGTGAGCCATTTCCAAGAAATGACATTAAAGTGCTAATTGTGCGGTTTTTCGGATGAAAACCTGTTTCTCAAGTTGACACCAGTACTAGGTATTTAGTTACATTGTTCCTAATGTACACTTTTAAATTGAAATAGTTTTTGTTTGAATTTCACGTTTTAAAGGAACCAAAGAAACATAAGGTAGCCAATGATTAAATTTCATATTGAATGTCAATCAACGGTTGCCTAGAATTTTATTCGCAATTATTTCTGAAAGAAATGCTAGGATGAAATAGACAACAGATTCGAAATGATCGCGAATTTATTTTTGCCACTTGAGAAATGAGATAGATATTTCGTTTTTGATGAAAACGAAATTTTATTTCTTCCTAAAGTCAATGGTTTCCGAGAAAGCACGGAAATAAGTAGCCGAAATAATATAGATTGTTTGACGTAATTTATTATGTCGTCCATCCACAGACTTATTTACGTCATTGCGTGGGAGGTGGGGCATTGTTGCTGGCGTCTTATTGATTATTTCTGACTTTCGTGCAACTAATTTCATATGCGCTACAAATACATATTTGCACTAAACAAAACTACGGCATTATTTTGTGGTTATTTAATCATGACGATCATGAAACATTACTCTAGTTAGAAACAAATTGATAGTTTTCAGGTTTATATTGTTAACATTCAATTGTCTCTTGAATTATACGAGATCAGTCACCTTGTACCTTGTCGGTTCAATTTTAAAGCATTAAATTGTTAAATTGTTTCAAATGCCAACACGTTCATCCGAACTATCCTGACGTGTCAAAGTCACTCTGGCACTGACTATCATTACCAACTAGCGGTAAACACGTAGCATCTACCAAGTGTTAAAGTCATCAAAGCTTCCAAACAAGGTATAATCATCTACAAACTGTTTAGTCATAATTCTCGTGATAGTTTACTACGTTCTGATTCACTTTGCAATCCTTTTATCTCCATTTACATCACAGAACGTCAATGAACGCAACGTGTGTGTTCTAAATATATGCACTGCTCACTAATGTGATGATATAATAAACAATTGCGAATCGTGCTACTGGGCAATTGATAAATTGGGCCCACATTCGGATTGAATGATCAATGTACTGACCGTGTGGAACTCGAAATGAATGTTGCGTTAATTTGCAGAGCAAAGTGTGACTCATCTTCGCATTTCATCATCTCTTTTACTCCCACGACTTCTTTCTTTCCCCTTGAGTAATGGATTTCACGGCGTCCATAAAAATACCAGTTCGCTCATGCTTCTTGATTACCAAATTCTTCGTGGATTAACTTTCATTCCAGGAAGTCACATAATTGTTCAGTGATTCATCCAAGTGGAGGTTCCTCCTTCATACTTACAACTTATTGATCTTATGAAATTTCGACGACTTTGAGGAAGTTGTAATGTCTTAAATGATGGACTTAAATGAGGTTAAATCGGCATTAAACAATGTTGCTAAAATTATCTCCACTTCAGCGCCTTTTAACTTCCAACAAAGATGTCAATTGTCCATAATTCAATAATGGTTAACATCTAAACTGCCTTCAACCATCCTTGAATTAACTACCACTGCATTAAATAACATTAAGTAATTAATATCATCATCGACCGTTAAGTAATTTTACTCGTTAAGTTCGCTTGAATTTCATTCAAATTCAGCTTGGGCAGCAAAAACTATCGACTTTAAACAATTTAATACCATACTATGCAATCCATTTCATGCTCATTCAGCATGATACCAACTAAGAACACTGACTAAACATTGTCGTAATAAGCGTATAAATAATGTTGTAACTTAATTCTCTAACCGCTAAATATTCCAGATATAACATTCTCATCATGTTCTATTAAGTCACTCCGAACATTGATTTAAATGGGCCTCTTAACTCCTTAAGTACAACATTTATTACTGCACCGCAATTCCCAATAACGTCCCTTTCACTGTGCGTTTCGTGACTCGTGACGAATCCTCTGGTTTGTCACGCTCCGCCGTAAACTTCACACTCACATCATCTACGCTATAAATAAACAATGCGCCTCTTGCAGCTCTTGTACACTTCTTTCTCTCCTGCGAGTAAGAGCCTGGTGCGGCAGCGCGCATTCATCCGGTTCTTGCGCCGATTACGACTGGTTCGCCCTTACCAGTGGCCGGCTTGGTGATTTATGCCAACCGCGATCGGGGCATTAATATTAATTGCCGTCGATGTCTACAACTGCTGGCTGCTTCTAGCAGGCTCCAAGAGTAGAGACGGAAACAAACCGAGACAAAACAGAATGTGGCACGTTTTGTAGCCTGGCCTTTTATGTTTACGAGTGCAGTTGGAGATTTGCTTCTTGGGGATTGAGCACTAAACTAAACTCTGCTTATCAGCCGTGGAGGTCTTAAATTGTTTAATGCACCTTATCACATCTAAACTATTCGGGTTCCAATCTGCTTGATCTGCTAAAGACTTGCTTGACACCGAAATTTATTTCGACTTAAATCACCTCTCGATTTTCTGGAAAAAAAAAAGAAAGAATGCCGAGAACAAAGTCACTAAACTCAATACCTTGCTACAATCATTGCAGTAGACTCGTGGACAAAGCACAAAGAAGCATTGTAGTCGCGCAGAACCAGAAAGGAGCAAACAATCGCTCTAACAAAAGCCAAACAGACTTTCCTCTAGTCGCACGTCATTTGCTTAGGATATCAGCCAAAGCCAGTCGACAAAGGCGCTAAATGTTGTTAATTGAAGCACGTGCGCAACGTTGACTTTTCTGATTCATGCAAGGGGACAATCAACATTTAACTTTCCGAAAATGATATTGTATAAGTTGGTAAAAACTGGCTTACTTAAAAGGAACTTAAGTAGTTTTGAGTCATCTTAAACTGATTTGCCTCCTGCAATATGTGTAATTCCAACTCTTCATGCAGTTGTGTTACTCGCCTCACGCATGCATGACACACTACACTTTAATTTACTCTCCTGACTGGTTAGACGAGTTGTAAATGACTTAAGTCACGCATGGATAACAACCCTTCACGCAAGGCTGGATGGGTCCCTTCGGGGGGAACAACAAGTCAAAGTGGAATGGCAAACACTTCGAATATTCCAGACTAAACAAGCCACAACAACTTTATTGTAATGGCACATGCTTCTTATTTGTTCTACATCATCCCCTCTTAGTTTCTTATCAACTTGTCCCTGTTTGAAGCAATTATTGGTTCAACTATTACTGGAAGCAACTGAAACAACTTTGCACGCTCGCGGTTAAGGTTGATTCTCTGGTTCTTCCTCTCTTCAAACAACAATAGTAGTCATTGACTGCATTGTGACTCTTTCACAATATCGTGGGAATTGGATTTAAGTGGCTCACAATTGTAAGAATACTTGAACCAACTTTGACTAATTCTACTTCTACAAAGTGTTATAGAATATTAAATAAACTTTCCACCGTACTTTGATACATTTTCGCCATCAAATTAGATAATTTGTTATCTTATCAACTTGCGTAGCTTCCCTTCAATAGACTAATACAACGATTTCAACTATTACTTTCCAAAGCGCGCATCATGGCCTCAATAAAGAATATTATGATCGTACATCTACAATTTACGATCGAGTCCAATACTCGACGATATTCAACAATCGACATTCCTGGAGCGTGATTCACGTGCTTTTGTGCAATGCGCTTGGCTTGAGTTGCCTTAACGTTGAACGATCTGCGTTATCGACATTGGTATTCATTTAAAATACTCTTCCAAAACATCCTGAAACTTTAAATGTAGGAATCTTTCATTTTTCTAGATTAATGCATCCGAAATGGCATTTTAATGTCGGGGTTTATCACTGTATTACTGATTTTTGTGTAATGGACACAAAAAATAAATTCATTTCCGTTCGGGACGCATTCAAGCCGTGTCTGAATATGCTCTGCAGACCGGAGGTGGACTATTAGACACCAGCTCACGACTCCACAACAGCGCACCAAAAAGCGATACTCCATGTTGATCCGGCTTTAATAATCCTTTCCTGGCTTCTTTTTTGTGCTTTCATTTATTCCAATTCAAATACAAATTAACGGGAGGTATCACACCATGAACATCCTGTCTCTTCAAAAACAATAATTTGTGGTATAATCTGCATTTTCTGCTCTCCAGGCAATGGCATGGATGATGATCTCCCGTTTTCACGGATTCGGGAAGCCCCACGAAATGGAAACGCGCATAAACCCACATTTACCGACTGCATCAACTACAATCCATCTATCAAAGAACAACAGCCTCGTGGGGAACATGTGCTTACCGTACGAGCTACTGATGAAGACCCGGAAGATGACGGTGGACGCATTACTTATTCCATCAATAAACGTGATGGGGACAGGGCCTACTTCAAAATTGATAACACCACTGGCAGGATAACAACCAACTATGAGTTTGACCGTGATGAACCTTCGAGAATGAAGGAGATTTACATCACTGTGCAGGCCACGGACAATGGTCGTCCTCCCTTGACAGATATTTGCACCTTCAAAGTGACCATAACTGACATCAACGATAACACACCCAGTTTTGATCAGGTTGACTTCAACGAAAAGGTCTCAGAGGACTTGCCCAAAGGTGCTGAAGTGATGCGTGTTGTAGCTTATGATATTGACGATGGCGAGAATGCAAAGTTGACCTACGAGATAAAAAACGACAACAGTGACAACGGTTACGAATTTAATAAGTATTTCCAGATTGATTCAGAATCAGGAGTTTTGACTCTGAAGCAACCTTTGAACAAGAAAGAAGGTGCTGTCTTTCAATCAACGGTGGTAGTAAGGGACAACCCAATAGACCCTACAGAACGTAAAGAACATCAAGCGCAGATTAAGATCGCTGTGGTTGGCTCCGACAAGAAACCACCTTCATTTGTTCAATATCCAATCAGTAAGACCATGATCAAGGAAAACTTCAATACTTTCAACTCTCCGGTTGTGACTTTAGAAGCAATGTCCAATATTGATGACCCATCTGTGCTCTTCGAATTGGTGCGAGGACTTACCACACAGACCAATAAGGATTATACGTTCCAATTGGAACAGGACAAAACTAAAGCGTACATTAAAGTAGCTAGAACATTGGACTATGAGACTGTTACGGACTATCAGCTGACTGTTAGGTGCACAAATAAAGACTCCTGGTCTGTCATTAGGACTATCGACATCGGAATTGAGGATGTCAACGATGAAATTCCAAATTTTATCGAGTTCTTTAAAGGTAGCGTACTAGAGAATGAACCGCCTGGTGCGGAAGTTATGCAGGTCAAGGGCCTTGATAAAGATGGTACTTCCGCGAATAATATAGTGTCCTATGAATTGGTAGACCATAAGGATCTTTTTGAAATCAACCCTGAGAATGGTAAAGTTACGACCAAAGTCAGTTTCGATCGTGAGAAGCAAGCTGTCTACGATGTCAACATAATGGCTAAGGATAACGCACCTTCAGCTTTAACCGGCAAACCTTTCAACTCAGCTTCTCAGACTTTTAGGATAACCATCGAGGATATCAACGACAACAAACCACGCTTTGTTCATTCTCACTACGTGGCTGAAAAGATTCCGGAAAACTCCGATATTGGCAAAGATGTCATCGAGGTCAAGGCTGAAGATGAAGATACTGCTTCTCTAATCCACTACAAAATTGTAGATGGTAACATTGGAGATGTCTTCATGATCATGAACACCACCGGTAGGATCAAAGTCAATAAAAAGCTGGACTTTGAGAGGATTGAGAACTACAATCTTACTGTGGAGGCGAATGATGGTGTTTTTAAGGACACTGCTATGGTCTACATCGAGATATTGAACGTGAACGATGAACTGCCCGAGTTTTACCCCTACAACGGTAATATTACCATCAAAGAAGAGGTGGTTCCAAGTGGTTGCATCATTGAACTGCGTGCTTATGATCCTGATATCAAAGATAAGGAGGCAGATCAACGGATTGTCTACCGAGTGATCAAAAACAACGATTTTTTGACTGTTGATGAATTCGGTTGTGTTAAACTGGCCCGTCCCTTGGACAGAGACCGACCTAATGGATACCCAGTCTATCAAGGATACATCTACGCACATGACGATGGAGATGGCCCCAATTCTAACAACAGGGCAGCTGAAATTTTCATCCATCTCGAGGATATTAACGACAATGCGCCATTCTTGAACGTAACTGAAGTGGTTTGGTATGAAAACAGACCTCCTGGTACCATATCCGAGCTATTTGCTGATGACTATGATAGTCCCATCAATGGTCCCCCTTTTACGTTCCAACTGGCTGCTGACGCTGGAGAAGAGATTAAGAGACTGTTCTCTGTAGAGCAGAACATGATCAGAGCTAATGAAGAATTCGACCGCGAGGAGCGTAAATTCTACAATATCAGAATAGCGATCACTGATAGTGGTAACCCGTCTCTCACTGGCATTGGTGTTTTAAAAGTCATCATTGGAGATGTAAATGACAATGCAGCTCAAGATGGCGTTAGTAATATATTTGTTTACAACTTCATGGGACAATCACCAGATATGGTCATTGGGCGTGTCTTTGTTGAAGATCCTGATGATTGGGACCTTGAGGACAAGTCGTTCAGATGGGAGCAGGAGAATGAACTCTTCAGACTTAATTCTGATAATGGAGAGATCACACTGCTTCACGGAGCACCAGAAGGGTCATACGAATTGGATTTCGTTGTCACTGAACACCATCCACCAATTGAAAACAATGTTGTCAAGGCAAAAGTGACTGTTACGGTCAAAGAACTTCCAGAAGAAGCTGTTAGGAAGTCAGGATCCATCAGATTGACAAAATGCTCAGCGGAAGAGTTTATAAACAAAGATGGTGTCGCCATGAGCAAGAAAGACATTCTCCAAAAGCATCTCTCGGAAATACTCAACACTAGTTATGATAATGTTGATGTCATCACAGTTATGCCAACTCCTAATAATGACTCTACAATAGATGTGAGGTTTGCAGCACATGGGTCACCTTACTACGAAGCAGAGAAATTGAACTACCGTGTTGCAAACAGTTCCGTGGATCTTGAACGGAAGTTGGGAGTGGAGTTCGTCATGATTTCTATCAATGAATGCTTTGAGGATACATGTCCTGAGAATTGCTACAATAACCTCAACGTAAAACAGGAACCAGCTGTAATTCTGACCAATAGAACGTCATTTGTGGGTGTTCGAGCTTTGGTTGAACCAGTCTGTGAGTTAAGAATCCCAGGTCTTAATGGAATTAGTTGTCTCAATGGAGGTGCCCCCATTGAAGACTCTGTCTGCCAATGTCCCGATGGTTTTGATGGCCCGAGGTGTGAAATTCTAGGAATAGGATTCTCCGGCAATGGGTGGGGAATGTACGACAACTTTGATGCGACTTCAAGAACTGAGATCAGTCTGGAGTTGACCACACAACAAGAGAATGGGCTTATTTTCTATGAAGGACCACAATTTCCTCATCCTCCGCCACTATCATCAGGTAATACGTTTGGTTTATGACCAATGGAGCAGGTTTTATTTGTGTTAATTTGATAGATTTCATTTCTTTGGAATTGCGCAATGGGTTCCCACGTCTTCTACTGAGTTATGGAGGACCAGACGTCACCGAAGTCATACTGGACTTTAAAAAATTGAATGATGATTTGAATCATAATATCAGAATCAATTTACAACACAAGGTACTTTCCTTATGAACTAAGTTATTTTTTTATTTTAAATTTTGCCGAATTGTTTTGTGCAGGAAATTTTATTATCAGTTGATGATTGTCACAAGAGTAGCTGTCAAGTTCTTCGCGCTCCAAAAGGTGAATCTCGCTTTTTAAACGTCAATGGTCCACTTCAAGTTGGAGGGATTGCTGGCAACATCAAACAAATTGCAGCTGTCACTGGGTGGTCTCATATTCCAACCCACTATGGCTTCAGCGGGTGTATACGAAATCTGACCTTTAATGGCCAAGTCTGGAACTTGGGACAACCTGGAGAATCCATCAACAGTTCTCCGAACTGTTTGTACAGTGTAGCTCGAGCTGTATCTTTTCGAATTGATTCAAACTTTTTGGTGGCAATTTTAGTTTGCATAGCTATTCTGATAAGTAAGTTAAAAGCGACAAGCCAAGCTAACTTAGAAATTGCTTGTACTAATTGGTTCGTTTATAGTTCTTTTATTAGCTGTTGTTGTTCATCGGCGAAAGCACGACAACTGGCCCGACAAAGACAACGACGACATTCGTGAAACTATCATTTCTTACGAAGATGAAGGCGGCGGCGAAGTGGACACTGGTTTTGACATGAGTGTTCTGCGACGCGTACAGGACGACGAGTATGCCACCAAGGAACAGATCAAAATGCCTGAAGTACCAGATATTTCTGGTTTCCTGGGACACAAGAAGGACAATTGCGATCGGGACCAAAACAGCTATCCATTTGATGACGTGCGTTACTATGCTTATGAGGGAGGTGGTGATAGCAATAGTCAGGGATCATTGTCATCACTTGCTTCTTGTAAGTTTTACTTCGTTCTGCTCCGCCACAGGCGCTTAGCAACTCGATGATTTTATTAATTTATCTCCAGGTACTGATGACGGAGACTTGAAATTCAACCATCTTTCAAGCTTTGGTCCCCGATTCCGGAAGTTAGCAGATATGTACGGTGAAGATCCAAGTGACGATGATAGCCAAGATGGTGGCGAGGAATCTTGGTGCTAACCAACACACTGGTCGCAGAAATGGTACTTAATTAAACCCGTAAGTGCGCACCAAATGCGCATTAATCATTCAACCCACATTCGAACCTAGATCTAATTGGGTTCCCATGAACCCAGAAACATAGGTTCTCTACGAAATAACAGACATCTTTCAGCGCGATTTACAATTAAAACAACCAAAGACTTACGATCACTCTTGGGATGTTTCTATTTCAAATGACGATTGCTCGCCGAGTTCGAGACGAAGACTGACAAATCGACCACATTTGTGCTTCACGCTGAGAGCGCATCGAACACCCGCCATTTAAGCAAGTTTTATTTATATTAGTCTACGATATGAATTGAAATGATATAGTATAAAATCATATTAATGCAACGCGCAACCAAGTAGAACGTAATGCAACTAGTTAAAACATTCCTACTACGTTATCACGTCTACCATGTCCATATTTACGGAGTAGATAATGGTGAAACGTACTCTTAATGTAATCGACTCCAAGTGATAGTGCCTTTTGAAGTAATTTCATAATTTTGCGGCAGAAATCAAAACCGAAACAATCAAAACAATGAGTAAGTCATAAACGACGAAAACGTGTTACTATTTATCTGCAACGGACAAATAATTTTATATCATTTTTGGTTAGTTATTATCTAATTATTTTTACTTTGATAACTATTCTAGAACTAGACCTAGCTAGACTTAATTTGATAGTGCCTAATTTAGAGTCAGCTAGACTTTGAGTGTTAAGAATTGTGATCATTTTGTGCTAAAGGTTATCACGCAGCTATTATTAAGACGAATTCGGCAAAGATGCAAATTATATTCGATCTCCATTAATTTCGATAATGAACACTAAACGCGAGCAGGTTGTAAACGTTGTAAAGAAATTGTGAAATATTGTTAAAGTATTAGCTTTGATGTGTATTGTGTATTTTTATACGAACTTATAGATAATTCGTGAAATATTAATACTAATTCAAATGTCATTGCAGAGGTGAAGAATTATGAGATGCCCAAAATGGTAACAATTATCTGATATTTGGTGCATTTATATGATATACTTGAAATTCGTTTGAAACTATTTGAATTAAGGACGCAATGGCGCAATGTAAATATAATTCAAAGTGTCCACTGCCCTAAAATAACTTGGTAGAAGAAAGGCTTGGCATGTTGAATATGTGGGAATGTATCAGGTAGCTGAAAAAATGAGATGAAATGCACACTAGATGTGTACTTCGAGGATTCCTATGATGATGTATTTTTGGTTGCCTATAGTAACGGAATTGATTTAATTCATATGAAATTGTAAATAAACAAATCGTGAATGGCTCTATATTTCCTTGTAGATTATTTATTTTAGTTTGCAGTGTTTTATTGTAATAGGCAACTTATTACGTGTGGCACCCAGCAGGATAGAAGTAGTCAATTCATGTTTACATTGTGATTAGACTGGAAAATAGTGAAAAACGGGCAGCTGATAACAGAAAGTAAACGGTTATCCTACAGTAACCCGTCGCGAATGTGTTGATCTAGTGATAAACATATAGAGCAGGAATAAATTTGTCCTTTCCGTGTCGACTTTGGATGTTTTCTTGTTCTCGCAGCGCGAACAGAAGGGGAACAATAGGTGGACGAGACAAAAGACTGGGGTGCAGAGCAGTGCATGGAGTACGCGCACTGTGGACAGAACAGGTAGTCGTGACGTCAGTCCCATTTCGTGCTAGGTGCTTTCGAAGAACGGAAGAGGCTGGGACAAAGAAGAATTCGAGAGATACGCTTAGCGAGCGGAGGCAGGTAGAAGCGAGCCTCAGCTGATGTCGTTGCGCTTGCATGTGGTCGTGGGTCGCGAGCGTCGAACCTCGAACAATCGCCGCAGCTCGGGCTCGATCGCGTTGCTGCCTCACACGCAACAGCGGCAGCGCAGCCCCCAGCGCCCAGTCAGCTCTGAGCGGCCTTTCGTCGCGTTCGTCCCCTACGAGTGCGTGTGCGCCGTGTGCGCGAGCCTGAAGAGATGCGTATAAAGATGGCCGCGTCGAAATAACCCGCACGATTCTTTGTTTCGTACCCCTCGTGACGCCGCTGCCGTCCGTTCGGATGCACGCACCATGTCCAGCGCAACGGCCGCTGCCGCCACCAACCCGGCCTCGATGAAAATGCCGCTGTCGCGCAGCACGTTCATCCTGTTCCCGACGCCGCCGCCAGGGCATTCGCATCCGTACGAGAACGGCAAGATACCGCCGACGACGACGGCCGCCAAGGAGGGAGCGCACCAGCCGCATATCACTGGCATCCTTCCGGAGCTGCCCGCGAACTGGGCCCGCCAGGCTGCAAAGATGCCCTCGCCGCCCACGAACAATGCCGCCGCCAACGGAACGCCGCAGCACCACGCGTCCCAGCCGGCGACGCAACCACCCGCGCAGCAATCGCCTGGCGGCATCATCCGCAAGACCACCGTCGCCACCCCCGAGCAGGTGATGAAAATGTACAAGAACAAGCTCACGCCGTACGAGCATCGAGAGGTGTACAACTACCCGGCCATCTATTTCATTGGGGCCAACGCGAAGAAACGGCCTGGAATCATAGGTGAGTGTGATTCAACTCTATTACGAATTAAAGCCTGACTGAATCTGGCTGGCATTCCTACTAATAATGCATTGAGTCACAATTTTCAATGAAGAACTAGCCATTGAAAAGATTTAAACATGCAATACAGTCATGGCTCTGTTGATGTCACATTTTTACAAGCGAGCTAATAATCTATAGCGTGAAATTATTCTGCAAAGCTAGTGAGTTACAAATGAAAACGAAGCGATTTCAGTCATTAAAATGATCGTGCGGTTGGTCGCAGTGTGTGGCTCAAGTTTAATAACCTTACAAAAGAGGAAGCCAGGTAGCTGGCCAAAATCAAGTTCAAGTTTAGTAAATTCTCACTCTTACCTTAAATAAACGCACTGCTGCTGAGCACGTTGCGCAAAAACGTGCGAGGCCACGAATATTCAATTCGCAAGTATGCTATCGTTGTGTGTATAATTTTTTTACAAGGTACTTGTTGGTTTTTTGTTTCTGAACGCCATCTTGAGTTGTTGACATGCCCACATGGCCATTCAAACAAACAATAATTACACACAATATCTTCGACTGCGTATCTATGACGGTGACGATTACCGCGTTTGTTTTCTTATTGAATTGATCGTCACTTGTTTCAATTCAATCTAGGACGCAAATTGCGAACTTGTTGTTTACAAGGTGCCAGCGATTGCACAGATCGCGGCTTTACGTCCCAAATATCGCGGAAAAAAGCACTCGAGACGGCTGGTCGGCGCGACGCCGACCGCACACGGTACTCTAATTAAATCTGAGCAATTAACTTAATCAGAACCATTTACGCCTACCGGTAAGAGTTTTGCACTGCAACAATTGGTGCACGGAATTGGCACGAATGTCATCGCAAATCATAACAATCTACATTTTTGCCTTCATATTATCCTGCTTTGCTTGCAGAGACAAATTGGGAGTTAATTGGGTGCAATCAACATGCGGTAGCTACTAGGACTTGAATTGAGGATAGAGAATGATGTTTAAAAATAGCGCTGTTTTAAAGTAGTTCCGTATGCTAGAAATGTGTTCTGCAGATTTCGAAAGAAATAACACTAGAGATTCTATTATTTTAGAATTATTTCAATATTTCTTTCCTGTTCAATGTAACCATTCTAAATTGTTATTACAACGGTTTTCGATTATTTTTAGGTGATCCTTACAATTGTGATTATGATAACGATCAAGGCTCATATATCCACATCCCACATGACCATGTAGCCTACCGTTACGAGGTGCTGAAGGTAATTGGTAAGGGCAGCTTTGGCCAGGTGGTGAAAGCGTACGACCACAAGTGTCACATGCATGTCGCCTTGAAGATGGTGCGCAATGAGAAACGTTTTCACCGCCAGGCTCAGGAAGAAGTCCGCATTCTCGAACACCTCCGAAAAAAGGATAAGGACAACGGCATGAACATCATCCACATGCTGGACTCATTCACGTTCCGCAATCACATGTGCATCACTTTTGAGCTACTCTATATCAATTTGTACGAGCTGATCAAGAAGAATAAGTTCCAGGGCTTTAGTATTCAGCTGGTGCGCAAGTTCTGTCATTCGCTGCTGCAGTGTTTGGACGCACTGAACAGCTACAAGATCATTCACTGCGACATGAAACCCGAGAATGTGTTATTGAAGCAGCAGGGTCGCAGCGGGTTGAAGGTGAGTGGTTTATTTTTAGTGTATTGAGATAATGGTCAATTGATTTACTATTTGGCGAGCGCACGCGGATGCTTGACACGAGTCACGGAACTAAAAACGTGGCTGTCAATAACACACTTGTTTTATATTTATTTGTACGTTAATTACTAATCTGGTTTGTTTTAGGTTATTGATTTTGGTTCTTCTTGTTACGAAGACCAACGGGTGTACACCTACATCCAATCAAGGTTCTACCGTGCACCAGAAGTGATATTGGGTGCGCGGTATGGGATGCCAATTGACATGTGGTCTCTTGGATGCATTTTAGCTGAGCTACTGACTGGATTCCCTTTGCTACCAGGTGAAGATGAAGCAGATCAACTTGCCTGCATTATGGAATTGTTAGGGATGCCACCACAGCGACTTCTACGACAGTCCAAACGCGCAAAGAACTTTATCTCCTCAAAAGGTTACCCCCGATACTGCACCGCATCAACCCTTGTTGATGGCACCACAGTGCTCAATGGAGGTTTGTCAAGACGGGGTAAACCACGGGGCCCACCCGGTTCCAAGGAATTGAAACGCGCGTTAAAAGGATGCGATGATCCTCTCTTCATCGATTTCATTCGGCGTTGCCTCGAATGGGACCCAGAGCTCCGCATGACGCCCTACGGTGCCCTGAGGCACGCGTGGCTGCGTCGCCGTCTCCCACGACCTCCTGACGATGAGTCCGCGAAGACTGCCGCCACCACAGGCTCTGGAAGCGTGCGCACTCCGGTGAGTTCAACGGTGCGCGTACAGCTCAGCGACGAGCGTTCCGCCACGCTGCATTCGCAGCACAGCAACCACTCCGGCAAGTTGCCGCCGATTTCATAGCCATGACACGGCCGCCGGAGCCGCCCGAGCAGCCGCCGCAGCCGCCACCCACTACTCCGATATGTGATTATTTTAGATTAGTCCGCGCGGACGCACTTAGACTTTCACGCCCACGACTTTAGTTAATTGTTGTAGTTTTTGTTTGTCGACGCGACGCGCGCAGAACTGAATGATGTGAACATTGCCGGCGTGGGGACGCGAGGCGTTGTAATTAGGTTTTTTTTTTTTTTTTTTAAGTAACACTGAGAATTCTTATGAAACCAGCTCTCGCACTCATC
The DNA here is from genome assembly GCA_027575565.1 of Diploeciton nevermanni. Taxonomy (NCBI): domain Eukaryota; kingdom Metazoa; phylum Arthropoda; class Insecta; order Coleoptera; family Staphylinidae; genus Diploeciton; species Diploeciton nevermanni. Next base: position 5,880,864 of record JAODIE010000004.1, on the reverse strand, counting down.
TTTCCACACCAATCTTTGCCAAACAGGTGTTCAGACTACTTACTATTGTATGTACTATATTTTCAATGCGATGCATAATCACTCGCCACCCACACTGACTAAACACACGCAAGTAACACAAGTTTGAACGCCGATTGATCTCAAATTCGCCGCTAGCGAATTATGAATTACGAATCCCAACTAAGTCACTTGTTGCATATCTTAAGTTAGGCCCGAGTCGGCGCATAATTCAAGACATTTCGTTGCTAGCGTATGCATTGTGTTCATTGTCATTGCTCAACCGTTGTTTTCCTGCGCATTTACGAGTTTCACATATCCGTGTGTATGTAATTCTTGCGTTTCGTTGGAGTTCAGGGTACGCGCCTTTGATCATTGCCTTTTTATCAATCACCATTTTATCAATATGTCAATACTCATACAACGACTCGACTTCAACACTTTGAATTGTTGCAATCATTGAGTGACTCGAGAACAATTAGAGACGGCCTTAAACTTCCAAATTCTCACTCTCACATCACACATGTTTGTTTATCATAGGTACAAACGTAGTGAAAAGGCAGAGGGTTGTTTACTATTTCATTGTATTGAACACTCAAATGGCGTATTGAATTCTTTTGGAATGACTTATCTCACTCTTGCCTCGAATTAATTTACTTAATTCTCAGTCTTATCGCGAACTCTAGAGCGTATCAATTGGTACTTGAATGAATGCAACAGATTAGTAGGAAAGGTAAATGTAGATATTCTACATCGTCAGCGGTATCAGCGAATTTTTGTCTCTCATCGTTTAGCGAACACTAGTTGTCGGTTAGATGTGCATGTAATTTGTAACACAACACTCACGTTGATGATGTAAAATAGAACGATTTGTAAACTAATTTGTAAGCGAGCGCCGCGCCGCGACCAGATAGCTAGCAGCATCGGAACTGCGGGGCATAGCTGCAGTTCGTAAATTATTTGTAACATATGTAATTTGTACAATGTGTGTTTGTGGCACTCGAATTAACCGCGCACCGTCTGCGCATCATTATGAGAGATTTAAGCAGAAACCTATTGAATATGAAAAGTGATAAGACAAAGAGATAAAGAATTAATGTATGTTATTGTATTTAAGATGAAAACAAAACGCGTAAAATATGACATCGTCGAACGACTCGATTTGTTTGAGATCGGTGTTTTTCTACGAAGTGACGAAACGCTATTGGCGAGGAAATTCTATTCTATATCATTGATTGATGGAGGGTAGACAAGTAATTGTATCGATTGTACTTTTAACGATATATGAAAATTTTATTATGTAAACGATCTGTTTGAGCGAAGTGCATACTTGGTGCAGTGGCCAAATGTGCGCCTGGTATGAATGCGTTTTGCAAACCGTTTGCAACGTTCGTTTCGATGCGGTGAGAGCGATTACTACATTTTGATAGTGCCTATAGTGTTTGTTAGTTTCCGAGGCTAATTTGCACTGGAATTTTTCTTGTACATACCTTACGATGATATAAATGTAACTGTAAGATTTCTATTTCTAAGCAAAAAATTAGAAATGTAACTGACGCGAAGGCATGGTAATTATAATTGTGCGATGCTTTTAGTTGACCAAGTCTCATAGTTTATATTGATTGAAAAGGAATTTAATATGAAGAAATTTATAAACGATCAGTAAGTAATTGATGATTTAGAAGACAATTTTGTTTGTATATGTTTGACACCATCAGTTAGTTATGTTTGGTTCGATTCAAAAGCAAGCTTTAAATGTGTAACGAATTCTCTCTCTCTCTAATTAGTTTGGCTCTTGCGTGGCTCTTTTGTTTGATAAGTTGGAGCAGCACTGATTTAATTATTGTGTAATTATGATGTTATGACGCTGCCTTGTGATTACAACTAGTTTTAATTTTAAACGACGCATCGCCCGGGGTCCGTATTCGAATTCTTTATGCCCCTTATTGATTAGCGTTTCGTTAGTGATTTAATTTGTATTATGTCCATGATGTTGATGAGGGACGCGGCGCTGCAGCGGAAAAGTACGCGATTGTGAGAAAGTTAGTGCAATCGTTGTATCTTTAATAGATTTGATATGGCATGATATTTTCAAATTGTGGACAAATATATCCAGCGCATGCACATGAGGGAATAAAGATCGTGGATCTCAATAGATCTGAAAATCAAAAGTCGTGTGCGACGATTTTTGCAATTTGTAAATTGAAAATAAACGACTTAACTGATAAATATCGTATCCCAACTCTTCCAGAGTTTTCTGTTGGGGAAAGTATTGGCGTCGCAGTGTTGTCCTGGCTGTTGCGGGAAGCAATACGTTCTAATAGGATCAATATCTGACACTGCCAGAAAATTTTTGGCGAGTTTTTGAACGACACGTTCATAAAAAAAATTAAATCCCGGCCTCTCCTTTCTCGGGGAGACTCCTGTACCTTCCTAGCGTCTTCTCTTATTTGTTCTAATTTTCTACCATTCATTTATGGACCTTGTAATATTTTTCGAATCAACTAGGTACCCACGTTTGTATTTCCTCGGCACATGTGGTGTTATGGAACCAGGAATATTTTTTGAATTCTTGAACTGTGTGTTGCATGGATGTTCCGCAAGCACAATATAAATCGGAACTTTATTTCAATGGTAAATTCTCCTGCCGGCGCTGGAAATCGAACCTGGGTTACCGCGTTTGTCCCTACTCCACCAAGCCACAAATTGTCTGGCTGGGAAGAAATACCGGATATATTTCTATATACAATTCTCAAAGGCAGCTAAAGCAATGCTCGTTTATGCTTGAATTGGAATTGTACATCTAAGTCCTGTTGAATTTCATGTACAAACAGCATCATTTTATGCAATTCTTCCTTAAAATCAACTAGAACTAATTATAATTAATGCCTATCCCAAGTGTATAAAATATACAATGTTCAAATACAAATGCGATAAATATATTTATCATATAATAGTTCATGGATTATTATAATGACGAAGCAAATTCATCCAATTCTCATCCCCCAACATGGGAAGTGGAAGTTAACATCCACCTTTGCAGTGTTTTAACAAAATACACTAAATTACTTAAGATTTAAATCGATTATGAAATGTGCAGCACGCGCTGTTGCATATTGTTTAAATATGATCCCACATTCAGGTCATACCAAACACATAGCACATACATCTTCGTATCAATAATAATTTATCAATAAAGGAACAATGATATGCTTGTGAGGCAACATATGTACAAGTGCATGTTTAAATATTTCAATGTGTACAATATAGGATTGTATGCGCTATTATCCCTGTTAGCAATAATTATCAATAATTTCTCATCTTTAAATATATTCTTTCTTTTACCGAGAATTACTTAAAACTTAGCGCCAGCAATGATAAGATAAATATTTACAAGATGCACATAACATAATTAGATACGTCGGTCATCAGATGGCTTAATGGATAAATAAGATCTGAATTCAACTAAATAAAGAAAATAGTGAGTATTCTTTCAAGGTTCAAAAACATTCATACAAATTTGGAGTAAAATAAATGCTTCTTGATTTGCACATTCTAAACGCAAATTTAACGATTTAAAACAAGATCACAATCTTTAAATTTCTTTATATTTTCGCAACATTTTAAACTAAGTAAGCACGGCCGGATTTTCAAATTGACATGACAGTAACATCAACCAGTATGTTGCAACACGAATAACATTTTTCTACTCAACTGTTCTCAAATTCAACAAGTTTACTAAATTTGAACATTTCACCACAGCTGCATGTGACGTTGAATGAAATTCCTAGCAGCATAGACGATTCGGGAAATATACTCCTATTGTACAACAGTACTCAGCAAGTTCTTTTTAAAAAATCCAATTGTTGTAGTTGTTAGTGTTTAAATTATTACACTATTTAATTATTATAACAATTAACATAAATGGCAATTTCGGTTCTTGTTCCGGTACTGTTCTTACGCCGCTCTGTCATAACTTTTCTAACTACATGCATCACAATTGTTACATATCGAAGCTATCTGCTTGCAAACGCAAGGCACGTTCTGTTTTCCTTCGTTCTCACCCTTAGTGATCAGGGTGAGATCATAGAACTTCTTATTCATCTTCATAGAGACCAATATTCCAGCATTGTTTCACATAAAAATATTAATCAGTCTGTAAATGTTTTTCGTAAACGTTTCCTATCTACACCTAGGAATTCATCTTGAATTCGACGCATAATTATACAGATCGTAATTAATATGAGCACATGAGTTTATAAAAGTGTTAGGAAAATATGAATCCTTCAATCTCGTTCCTTCTTGTTGCAGCATTCGTTCATGCTTAAATCCTACGCCAGATATTCCTTAATGAACATCCTTAACTATTTACAAAATATATGTAATGATGTATAACTCTGCGGTTTGTAGGCAAGTGAGACAAACTTCGTTGATATTTCTTCGTTCACAAACACAATCAGTACAATATCAAGATCGTCACAACATAAAATATCCACTATGAGTATTCCCATTACCTCTAGCCTTCACTATTCGTTGAATTGCACATTTAAAACATCTTCAATCTTCTTTCAGTAGTTTCACATCAAAAGATTTATTCATCTTCATCGTGGCCGGCATCTGCCCCACTGTCACATAAGACCTATTCGTATCCATTTGTGGTTCTCGTTTCTGCGTCAGCGCTTTCATATCTGCCACCTGCACGTAAGGTTTGTTGGCTGGTTCCTCCTTGGGTTTAGGCAGACTCCGCGCCTGTGCTACAGTAACATAGGATGAATTCTGAGCCTCTGGAGGTCGATTTACTGGTTCTGCATCCACATACGGCTGCATGTAGTTGCACAATGTGGGTTTTGCGTTCGTACCATCCATTTCTGCCAATGGATTGAACTCGATGCCCATATTAAGTCCAGCTATGCCCATTCCCCCAATGCCTCCTAAACCTCCAACACCTACTTGTGAGTAGTTCTCATTTTTAGCACCCATTCCACCCTCAGCACCAAGCAGAGAGGTCTTAGACGAGTTCCTGAAAGACCTTTTACGTAGCTCACTTTGTTCTGTTCCAGAATCTGATGCTGCTGAGAAAGTGCCATCAGATTCCGAGGTGACACTGCCTTGTGCCGAACTGCAACCACTTGAATCGCCTACATACGGGGCTTTTAGAACTTCAGGACGTGATTGCAGTAGCAATTCTTCATCTGCCGATGTTGGTGGTTTGGGATCACGCAGACTGGGATCCTTTGGAGGCCAGACTGACGTGTCATTCGCCATGAGAGTGGCTGGGAGTTTCACATCAATATCCTGCATTTTCTTACAACGCGTGTAGAGACGTTTGCTAAAGTATGCAGCACCAATCAGCGTAATTACAAACACAACTAAGACTGGTATCAACCAGCCCATGCCTGGAGAGCAGCTACCAACAAATTCATCACTCCAATCACCATAGAACGTGGTATTGCGTTCTTCGTCATAATTCAAAGCTCGAACAATAATTGTGTAGGAATTGGATTTTTGGGTGCAAGTGTAATGATACTCCGCTGTTAAATACATAATTAACGTGAATAAAATGCACACATATGATAGGAACATGTACTTACCAGTTTTATTAGTATAAATGCTTGTTTCACCATCATCCACTTGGATCTGGTAAGTCACTGGACCTCTTGGCTCTACTGGTTTGTTCCAAATCACCAATATATCCGTCGTATTAATAGATCTTGCTGAAGGTGGACCTACCCGGTCTGGAATGCCCATCAAAGTTCGTAACGATAAACTATTAGACGAATTTGAGCACTTCTTCGAAGTACAAGCCTCGACCGTGATGATGTACAGATAATAACTCTTCAGATTCTCCAAAATGTAGTGCTACAAATAAAAAAAAAAATTAATTCCACAAAAATCCTCATAACGATCTAAATGTGATAGCTTACGGTTTCTTTAATACTGGATGCAACCTTATCTCCGTTAATAAAGATATCATAATAAATAAAGCCATTAGAAATGATTGGTTTCACCCATTGCAACGCGATCGAGGTGTTTGTAACTTTTGTAGCTTCTAAATTCATCGGTTCAGTTGGTTTTCCTTCCAAAGTCGTAACCCTCTCCGGATCTGACGTCTTACCCTTATTCCCGTTCTTCATCGTCGGATAAATCGTAAACAGATAGGTCGCATAGGGTGTTAAATTTGCAACCACAAAGTCAGTAAAACTTCCATCGACATGAGCACGTTGTTTGGTATTCTTCCTGCAATCTTTCGACAATTGCTCAACAATACAATACTCAATTGTATAATTTGCAATGCCTTCCGTTGTGCACTTCACAGTCCAGCTGAGTTTAACGGAAGTATCTCCAAAATCGTACGGTCTCATTAAATTAATCGTTGGTATTTGTTCACCCGATTCTTCACAAGTAGGAAAGATCATTCCACTGCTGCTATACTCAGAATTGGAAGCAATTGCCACTCGGAACGAGGTACTATTCAAATGTTGTGAAGGTTCTGCATAAACAAACTCCTTCTGATTAGGCGAAACTACCGCCCAGTCCCATTCTCCATTACAATCCTCATTATAAGACGTTGTAATCTCTCTGCACCAAAACACTGTATAGTTCACAATTTGATACTGTAGACGAGGTTCCCATTGCAACTTAAACCCTTTGGTATTCTCAATCTTCTTCAATTCCCTCACTTGATAAGGCCGTTCAGATTGCGCTGGAATCGATATCAACGCATGTGGCGTCGATTGTGGACCAATTTCATTAATCGCATGTAATGCAAAAGTATAACTCTGATTAGCGCTGAGGTTCCCAATTACAACGGAATTTTTCATTGTACTTATCTTCTCAATGATCACGTTACCATTTCCACGAACTAAGCTTACATTGTACCTCAACTCGGGTCCGTTTACCAACTCTTGCGGAACTTGATGCCAATAGATCCTTACCGCAGTATCGTTAATATGCTTGAAGCTGCCGACGTTTACTTTTGGCCCATCTCCAGGAACAGTTGCAGCTGTGCGCTCAAGAATAGTCGCATTCTGTGACCACATCTTCTCATCCTGGGTCAAATTCATTCTCAACGCCACACGAATATCGCAAATTTCATGAGCATGCGGTAAATTCGTCAAGTTAAACGAACAAGATTTAACACCAGTGAAGTTTCTAATTCCTGCCAGCTCAAAAGTGCGATCAGCAACCCTCTCGGGCATTTGAAACCCACATGTATACATGACACGGTACTGTAGGTGCCGGTGTTGGATAGTCGGTGGGATGCTCCATTGGAGAAATAACGATGACGTAGTCCTATTTGTCACCACTAGATTCTCCGGAGGATTCGGGATCACGTGGGCAAGGTGATCAAAGTTGGGTAGAAAGTAGGAGTAATTACCAAAGTAGTTGTATGCAGAGAAGGAAATGCTGAAGTGGTCAGATGACTGTCTGTAAGTAGGAGTTGTTGCTAAGGACCAAACGCATGTTACAGTGTTTGTGTGGTGATTATATTCGAGATGGGGACAACTGTAAGTTTGAGCTCTGGATGTGAGACTGAAAAATAAACAATTGGGCCATGTTTGAATGATAGAGAGTTGTTAACTTACGCTAGAACAGTGTACGACAAATTATATGTCGTCGAAACACTATTTTTAGGGTACTGCCACGAACACGTAAAGTTTTCATTGTTGTAGCTCATACAAGTGAAATTTGTTGGTTTTGGCGGAACTAAAATGATAACGTCTTAACATTTCAATCTGCAGGACTTTAACAATTTTAGGACTTACTTCCAACCATAACAGCATTGTCACAAACAATTGTCAAGTTATACATGCAAGCAATTGTTGGACTTCCAATCTCCCAATCATCTTTATCAATGTGAAGATGTATCGCTGTTGAGTTTGTTATGGTTATCTGCAAAAGCATTAAAGTTTTTATTTACGATTACTTCAACTTTCCTTTGAGCTTACCCCATTCAAGATATCATTTCCTCTCTTAAAGGTCAGCCACTGACTTGGATTAATCTTCTTTGGATCAGTCACTACACAATACAGATCCAGATCATCAACGCCATATTCGAGAAAAATATCTCCCCCAAAGCGCATTTCCTTCGTTTTGCCGTCGAGGAAAGCTGTGTAGCCAAGATTGTTCTTGATATTGCCGCATACCCTGCGGTTTTCTTCCGGTGTCACTGCCGGAAATAGCAGGACACCAAAGATCATGGGTGTGAATATTGTCCACATTGTTTTATCTGCTCAAGAATAAATAATCAATTCAAGTGCTTATTGATCAGGATTTATCAAAACTAAAATGTTCTTACCATCAATCAAGATCAAAGACTCCTCGCCGTTAATCTAAACAAGGTCCTCTGCGACGACATGATCTCCTGCGGGCAAAAACAGGACTGCTATAATTCACAATCCGGATACCGCCTTTGTCAACTACCATCCAACTGATTAGATTACGTCTTGAATCACTAAACTCGAATATCGAATTAAATCTGAATCAATTTCCCAGAAGTAGCATCACGATACAACAGTCCCTAGCACGTCAACGTATAATCTACGCGTATAAAAGATGTGTGATGATGTAAAACAAATTTCAGTCTACCAAGAAACCGCTTTGGTGCACTTCGTTTACCCACTTACATTGCGCTATTTACATGTGTCCGAAATCCATTCCAGGAACGCTGATATTTGTGACATGATTTTTCGATTTCGCAGTCCGGCACAAATTCATGCCAAACAAAATTAGTTCATAAACTCAAATCCTAGATACGTTTGGAAATTATTTAGCAAAACTGGTGCTCCCTAAACAAACAGATTTGTGTCGAAAATGTGCAGTGTGTAATTATGTTCAGAACAGTGCCCGTTTGCGCTGTGTGTTTTCAGCACAATGCATAACAATTATGTAAACAATGATTGGAAAACAGGCTCTGGTAACCACTATTTTCGTATTTCTCAGTAGGATAAGCGCGGCACGGATTCGACGAAGAAGTCGAAGGAGGAGCGCAGGAGCTGCTGCTGTTTCGGCCTTTTGTGTTTGTGGCCTCTGGCCTAGCTCTTCTTAAACAGAGAAGTTCATTGATAAGTATACAATAAACAAACGAACAAACTCTGACTGTTTATTGTTATTATTGTAGGGAAGTGATAATTAACAAGAACTTGAACTGAGAGCAATTTTAAATTATGTATGAAATTAAAATTCCGCTATTTAAACGGACGGATTTTTATTAACTGTGGATAAAATTCATAATTCCATGGAAAATACAAGATTATTCAGAATTTTTTAATATAATAAATTAAAATATATTACTTATAAAATGATGGATGTTAAACATACTTTCAGAGTTTTTTATAACTAAAATATACTAAGTCAATCTTTTTGTATAATTTTCCCACAAAAATCAATCATAAAACTTATCAAAAACCTTTCTAAACAAACAGAACAATAAAAATTCAAATCCCCCCGAACATGTGAATTACTCTGACGATCAAAATGCTTATTTCTAACAATAACTCATCACTAAATGACAAAACACGACCAAACTCAAAACCTGTCGGCGCAGTACCCTGTCGCCGATATCAATTTCAAAAGCGAGAAAAAAAAAAAAAAAACACCGCACGTGCTTTGACGAACAGCGTAGTATGCAGTGCGCAAATAGAAAGTACATGCACGCATCAACTATCAGTCCGAATCGGCAAACAGAAACACGGCGACCGCGAATAGTTTATAGTTGGCGTATTCGGAAGCAAATCATAATTAGAATCACCCGATGCCGTAAACAGCGTACTGCGCTACGCAAACAATGGCGACATAACTGAATGATATGTGACCGATAGAAAATGGAACGTTTCTATCGCACTATTTGCACACGAACGAAGGAGATTGAACTAAGGAGAATGCAATAATCGGTGGAATAGGTGGATGCAGACAACTTGGAAGGAAAATGGATCGGTCAAAGGTTGGTTGGCAATATGTGGAGGAATTAAAAATAGTTGGAATTACGAAATAGGAATTCATTTAAGGTATGCTTAGCTAGTTGAAATGTGGAAAACCCGGCGCCATATTTGGAAACCTGAAGAAAACTTGACGTCGCGAAATTTTAGTCGTAACAGTTTGAGGAATTCTGTCGTAGAATGCGAGTAAATGGAAATGTAATACATGGAGGTGTTGAATTTATGTCTTTTGACTTTTTATCAGAAAATTTCCGCTTAGGCAGGGAGTTTAGTGAGAGATAGTTTCGGCGAAAATTCCAGAAAAGCGGTTAGTCCTAATTTATGTTTTCAGGTCATACTACACTTTTTTGCCTTAAAAATATTGCATTCATTTGAGATTACGATTTATGGATTTGTGGCCTCACTTGCAATAATGGTGCAAATCTCGGATCTGATTTTTCCGGCTTCACATTTCCTCATTTTGTCGGTAAACATGGACTTTAGACAAAAACAGATTTGAAATTATTAATACAATCGTTTTAAATCATTTAAATCACTCATTCAATGTAGAATTTTCCGCTGACTTAAAATCAGTTATATGTTTTTGTCTATGAGAAATACTCTCATCGAGAAAATGTAGAAATGAGAAGGCAAACAAGCTGAATCAGCAGAAGCTGATCATGATACATAAGAATAAAATATATGAAACTAGAACAATAAGATTTCAAAAGAACACAAAGAAAACTAGTACAAAATTGTAATTAAAATTTGAAATTTTACCCAACGAATAGTCTATTGATGGGAAACTTAAAAGCACAAAGACGTGCTCGTAGGAAACTTATTTTCCTTCAAAAAGAGCGAGAAAATAAAGCCATGTAAACTATTTCTTGTGAATAACTACACAAGATTGAAATTCTCTCATAAATTTATCAATCAACGAAACATGTAAACGCTTTTGATCACAATGTGTTCGATATTCCGCATTCTGAAGAAAGCAGCAAACCGAAACCGTTTCATTCTTAAATATAATGTAAGTTTCAAACATACATTTACATAAATAGATGCACAAATATGGTCGGTTCTCACGTCTTAAATTTAAACGTGACAAAAATTAAAGTAAATCTACGAATCGCGAGCATGATGATGAATTATTATCAGCAAAGGTACGCTTACTTAGTGGCATCTACCTTCCACGAAAACCTACTCCTATAATTAGCTAGTTTTTACTAATAATACATAAAAAATCAAGCATTTGCAGTTACTTGAGATCATCACAAATATATTTTGCTACATTTCAAGAATTCCCTTCAATTTTCAGAATAAAATGTTATCATGTTAGTGCTGAAAGTTCATTGAAGATTTTTTTCCCAGCAAACTTCATGAGGAGTTTAAAAACACCGAAGTAAAACTACCTAAGCCTATTCAAACTAAAGATTATGTAAAGTCCGTATTAAATTTGAACAATACTTAATTATTTAATATTTAATAAATATTTAAAAAAACACTCTTCATTGAATCAACCGGAATGCATTTATCGCATCGAATAGCAACAAACAATTTTCCATCATTTGCTACACGCAACAATGTCCAACGCACTGTCGGATTTATTATTCAATATCAAGACGCCTCCCCGAGCGCGTTTTGAATGCGTTTCTCTCGAATCGCAAAGCCATTAAGAAAATCCGGTCCGGGGCGCACCGGGAGCAGTGCACGAGACGCGGCCGCGAAGTAATAGTAGCCAACACTGTGTTCTTGTTCACTTGGCGGGGCCGTTCGTGTGTTCCGTAATTGTTGTGTACACACAGCACGAAAAATACTCTTCCAGGAATCCGGCCCGTCACTCGTGCTACAACTACCACCAGCGTGCATACACGCTTGGTTTCCACAGCTGTGTGGATGCAACACACGGACATTGGAGAGAAAAAGCGGCCGCTGGCTTCTGTGAACGCGCGTTCCTTGCCTTCCAGTTTCCGAAGGCGACCACTACTCTTCCTCCTTCTCAAGAGAAGTGTGAAGAAACAGAGTGGTACCATAGAGAGTTGAGATTTAATGATAAACAAGATGATTGAATACGATTCTGGGTTTTCTGGTTTCTAATGCGCGCATTGTTTTGGTTACTAGGTGTTCCAGGTAATGATTACAAAATTCGTTAATTATATTAAGGTTGATTGGGTAACAACGTTCCAATTTTTATTTTTGATTGTCAGATATTCTAAACGTCAAATTTCTCAATAGTTGATTGTTTGTTCTTCCAAAATATTCCCGAAGTAGCCCGAAATAACAGCAACTATGCTGTCGTTTTGGCCCGATTGTAATTTGTTATTGTAGCCAGCTTTAACCATCAAATTACGCCAGCCACCACTCACCGTGATACCATAGCTCCTCGTAAGAAATCATTTAATCCACAATCTTCTCCACTGAATCTCTTTGACCATTACAATCGCCAAAATCTAAGAATCACTTGTACCTGCACTTGTTACCACAAAAACACTGCTTCACCCACCAATTCCTAATGTTATCCGAAGTCCCCTTTCAAGCCACACATGTAACACTTGCAACGACTGCTACTGACATTATCCTCGCGTAAATTTTGCGCTAAAAATCCAATTTCGCGACGTGTTTGCGTTCGCATACACGCGCTCAGCGCCGTGCATCGGTCTCTCCAATACCAGGAATCCGATCTACGCAGCCACGGAGGTCGTACTTATGCTTGGCGAGCACTTTCCGTCGGCTTGGTTGTTTGCCGCACACAAGAATCGCGCACTCAGGGGTTGCCGAGGATAGCGAACGTTGCGGATCCACAAAGAGTAGGCCGTTCTGCACGGCGGCCGCTTGGTATCGGGGCGAGAAGACACCCCTCGTCACGAATTAACCTGCACCCACGACGCGCACGGTTCCCGTCACTCGCATCGGCTGTTATTGAGCAGGCAGAGGCGAGCGAACAGCGCGACCGCTGCACGCACACAAATAGATAATGCTAGGAATCCGAACGCATTCATCGAGAAACTTCGCTGTGAACAAGATGGCTGAACGACGCCGAGCGCCATTTCAACTGGCCATTGTTGCCAAGTGGAATTGCTCACAAAACGAGTTGCCTTTGCCATCTGAGCAAGCAAAGCTAAACTACTCGAACTCAAAAGTAGGAAACAACACTACGATAATTGAAGAAATGCCTGGGAATTTTCCGTGGAAAAGAGGCAACCGGTTACTCATTGTTCACCAACTACTCATTACTCATCAATTAACGACTCATTAAGCACTTGAAGTGAATAATAAAATTCCTTTAAATATTTAATAGTTGGATATCAAAATGACTAATTAAATAACAACTAGTCTTTGAATACATTTTTCAAGCGGTGATAAAGAAGGCCAAGCCTGCAACATGCGCCAATATGATGAAATTCAATGTAATTTCGGATTTTTCAGCAGATTAATCAATGAAGATGGTAGGTTTTTCTCATGATAACGCACCAACAGGCCGTATCACAGCGGCACAATGCTATCGGCAGATTGGATCTAATTAAAAACTTATTGAAACGCTGATTTGCATCCAAGGCCGGGTTGATCTCCATGCTGGTTGAATGACTCGCCGGGCTCGCCGTCGTTCGCCCGATTCTCACCTTCGGCTATGTCCGTTTAGTTGAGTCTTCCAAAACGTGGCGTAGCAGTCGTTCCACGTTGGTTTCTCAATAATTTGAAATTAGTTTAAAATAAACAAAACCATTCAATGATAAGAATGGTGAGTTGTGGAAAAAATAATCCACATAATTTTCTGCTAAAGTTATATTGTCATTTTCAATTTTTTGTATATTTTCTTATGTTTTTACTATTTCTTTGATTTCTTATAGATTTAGTTCGAATCTGGCATGAGGGCGCCCCTTGAGAACATCCGGCAGTGTAACCACTTGTTGCGCACTGCGCGTGCTCGGATATGACGCAGTAATGGAATGGAGGGAGCATGTTAAGGCCGCTCGCCTGAAATCAAATCACTCTTTCTGTCTGACTCTTCGTTCCGTGTGGTTGTCTCCGTTAGTTCACCGACAAGTTTTGAGTTGCACTTGGTTTATATACCACACACAAAGCAAGTAAGCACTTATTTTCAATTATTATCTCAGTTTTCGACTTTGGCAAGCTACATTTTTGCAGTGTGTGGTGTATTTTGCGAGAAATTTGGGAAAACATACAATGCACCACGTGTACAGACCCGCATTGGGTCCGCCATGTTGGCCATATGCGTTTGCATCATATTTCCTCTCATATATCGTGATCTATCCGCCATTACTGTTGATGCTGTAGTTGCTCCGCAATTTTATAGGGGTATCATTGCGGTTTTACTTATTATTGCCGTTTGCGTATAGACATGGGCAAGGAAAAGGTTCATATTAACATTGTCGTCATCGGTCACGTCGATTCCGGTAAGTCGACCACCACTGGTCATTTGATCTACAAATGCGGCGGTATCGACAAGCGTACCATCGAGAAGTTCGAGAAAGAGGCCCAGGAAATGGGCAAAGGTTCTTTCAAGTACGCGTGGGTGTTGGACAAACTGAAAGCTGAGCGTGAGCGTGGTATAACCATTGACATCGCCCTGTGGAAGTTTGAAACCGCGAAGTACTACGTGACCATTATTGATGCTCCTGGCCACAGAGATTTCATCAAGAACATGATCACCGGTACCTCCCAGGCTGATTGCGCTGTCTTGATCGTTGCTGCCGGTACTGGTGAATTCGAAGCCGGTATCTCCAAGAACGGTCAAACACGTGAGCACGCTCTTCTTGCCTTCACTTTGGGTGTGAAGCAGCTCATTGTTGGTGTCAATAAGATGGACTCTACCGAGCCACCATATAATGAGGCCCGATTCGAAGAAATCAAGAAGGAAGTTTCCTCTTACATCAAGAAAATAGGTTACAATCCAGCCGCTGTTGCTTTCGTCCCTATCTCTGGATGGCACGGTGACAACATGTTGGAGGCTTCCACTAAGATGCCTTGGTTCAAGGGATGGAACATCGAGCGTAAGGAAGGCAAGGCTGACGGCAAGTGTCTTATCGAAGCTTTGGACGCCATCCTGCCACCGTCTCGCCCAACTGAGAAGCCCCTCCGTCTTCCCCTTCAGGTGAACATTACAACTTTTCATCATTTTTAGTTAAAATGATGAGAACTTATTATACATAGCATTTTGATGACTTTTTGGCTTAATCTTTACTGAAGATTTTGTTATTTTCAAAACTATAATATTTCCGTGTGATGTTTAACTAATATTTTTCTGTTTCATCAGGATGTCTACAAAATTGGAGGAATCGGAACAGTACCAGTCGGTCGTGTTGAAACTGGTGTGTTGAAGCCTGGTATGGTCGTTGTGTTCGCTCCGGCCAACTTGACTACTGAAGTTAAATCTGTTGAAATGCACCACGAGGCCCTCCAGGAGGCAGTCCCTGGCGATAACGTTGGTTTCAACGTCAAGAACGTATCCGTAAAGGAGCTGCGTCGTGGTTACGTCGCTGGTGACACCAAGAACAACCCACCTAAGGGCGCCGCCGACTTCACCGCTCAAGTCATTGTTCTCAACCACCCTGGTCAAATCTCTAACGGATACACACCTGTACTCGATTGCCACACCGCTCACATTGCCTGCAAATTTGCTGAAATTAAGGAGAAGGTTGATCGTCGTTCCGGTAAATCTACCGAAATGAATCCCAAGGCAATCAAGTCTGGCGATGCCGCCATCGTCAACTTGGTGCCTTCCAAGCCTATGTGCGTCGAATCTTTCCAGGAGTTTCCCCCTCTTGGACGCTTTGCCGTTCGTGACATGAGGCAGACAGTTGCTGTCGGTGTCATCAAGTCCGTGAACTTCAAGGACCCTAGCGCCGGCAAGGTCACAAAAGCCGCTGAAAAGGCCCAGAAGAAGAAGTAGCCGATTCCACTTACAATTCCATCAGTTGTTTTTTTACTACATATATACTATAATATAATCAAATATCTCTTCCATAGCTAACAAGATAATTTGCAAGAAGAATTCCAGATAGGTTTTAATAACGAGACTATGTGATTCTCTTTTTGTTTTTCGATAGAGAAGCTCCGATTTTTTGTTTATTTTAATTTGAATTATGACCGAATAGAATTTATATGAGGAAAGTTGCGAACGTTTTCTTGTACGAATGCTGAGCGAGCTAAAAATCCAACTGAACTTTGTAATACTGTACAACTCTTAGGCTAACTTCTACTCACACTTTGGTGTAGCATTTACAACACAATATTTTTGGAATATTGACTTTTGTATCAATAAATGAAGCGATTCGGGAACGAATAATGAGTGAAAAACAACTGATTGTGAGCGTTGTGCGGGGAACCAGGCGATATTTATTTTATGTACGATAAACAAGAATTTGGGCATGAGAGCGCAACAACTCTTGAAATTTGTGGACTGAAAATATAGATTGTATTAAGTTAGGTCGTTATTGTAATAAAACTGCATGCAGGCTGAAAAGACGCTTGGAATATTGTAATTTCGATAATAGTGAAATTTAAAGAGTTGTTGAAATAAATGCAAAAGTTCTTGTCACGGAGTTATGCCCGCACACTGCACCCAACACCAAAATTATCTTTTCAGCATTCTTTATTCGACCGCAATTTAGTTCAGTTCTGGCCGCCCATCGTATTCCACGCCGGCTTATCCTCAATTGCAATTACTTATATATACTCTCGCCAAGTGGTGGGGTAAAAGTATATTGTTAGGATACTTTTTTGGTACCATTAACTTTAGAATCATTTGATTTCTTTCCGGACGAACGCTGTTTCTGTAGTTTTCTTGATTATAGTGACTGAGTTCGTAAAACGGAAGTCTGGAACGATCCAAAGACAAATTGCTATCATATGTTTGCCAGGCAAAGTAAACGGAAATTATTCGAAAAACATGAAGCGATAAGGCAGGCAGAGACTAAGTTCTAAGACTACTAAGAAGTTTGGTACTTTCTATTTAACATTGATAATTAATTGTTTATTTGCTGTGCGATTATGACTTTGGTCCGGACTAAAGTTACGAAGTGGATTGCGTTTCAAAAAGAAAGAAGTTTTTAATTGGTTCTTAGCAGCACGATAAATTTTCCACAATAAACATAACATAAACGAAACAATAATTAAAAACAAACATAAAAGCAAAATCAAACATAAAACATTGACCAACTTAAAACTAGTCATTACACAAATTTAGTACTACTTACTTCTGCCAACAAAAATGTTTGTGGCCTAACAAAGTTGTAATTCTTCCCCAACTGTGTTAAAATCAAACTTTCCTCCCACAATCTCTTTGCGTCTTCTTTGTTCCGTGCTTTGTATGAAGGACTCGCTTTACGACACTCTTGGTAGTAAAGCCCTGTTTCTTCTGCGCAAATCTCACTCAAACAACAGTAGATACTAGTTTGAGCTCCTTGATTAACTGTCTTGCAAAAGAGTGCTGTGTATACTAAAAACGAGAATGTAACTCCTGGAAAGAAGGTTTGATCCAGGTTCCTGCCCAGTTCTGTTTTAATAACACCTGGATGCAGACAATAGGTGTTAACGTGCTTAATTCCTGCATCTAAAAACAGAAAAGTCAATTCTAAGAGAGCCAAAAATAATAAAAATAATAAAATTACCTTCCAATCGACGTGCCAACTCTTTAGTAAATAAAATATTTGCTAATTTTGATTGGGAATAAGCTGGGATTGAGTAATATCTTCGGGTTTTCCAGTTTAAATCATCAAAATTCATCTTGCCACCTACACAACCATCATAAAAATACGTCAAAGATCTATCAAATATTTAAAGAAATAGTTTACCAAACATTCTCCAGTGTGCCAATGAAGAAACATTCACAATTCTAGCTGGTTTGCTATTACTAGCAATAACTTTTGGCAACAATAGCATAGTGAACAGAAAGTGACCTAGATGATTAGTTCCAAACTGCATCTCGAAGCCATCTTCAGTGTATGCCTTCGGGCACATCATGATGCCAGCATTATTCAACAAGACATCAATTTTATCGACTGCAGCGTTGATTTGTTGAGCACATTCTCGAATTGAGCGCATACTAGAAAGATCCATTTTGAAAATGGTAATGCTGCCAAGATTAATATCTTCTTTACATGCTGCAAGAACTTCATTACAAGCTGCGTGTGCTTTCTCAAGATTACGACAGGCCATGATTATCTTGGCACCTACAGAATTACTTAAGTAAGTACTTTTATGTTCGATTAAATTAATTTATTGTAATAAAAAACAAAACTGGAAAAAGTAGCCTTTCAATATAGTAAAAAATAATTGAGAAGTAAATTAACTCTTGCACGATTTTGCAATTATTTTTTATTGTATAATAAGGTTTCAATATTAAATAAAGCAAATTAAGTTTCGAAATTTTTTCGAAAATTAATCATTGACATTAGAATTTTCAAACTTTCCATTAATAATAACTTATTAACACTTCCAAATAGTTAATGATTGAAGCAATTTCCTTATTGCGCTAGTTGCAATTTGATACAGATCTACTTCACTCACCGCGCAGATAAAACTCTCTAACGCATTCCTTGCCAATGCCCGCATTGCAGCCTGTGATGACTACAATTTTACCATCCAGGCGCGCCGTCGATCTGCACATGGAGCTGAAGATGCCCATGGCAATGTACTTTGCAAGAAACTTGACCAACTGCAACTTGAACTCCACTTGTTACACCTTACCAGCTGCAGCAATGCACTTAAATGTACTTCCTCTTCGTACTTTCTCTTTGTAGATCTATTTGCACTGCGCTAACACGTAATGTTGCGCTTCTGTGTTCTTTGCTGCTATAAGAAGACAAGACTAACTCGAATAACTCGTAGGCGCCCTGTAGTGTGCTTCCTTTCAAGTGTTTTTAACTGTATCGCCTCGCGTCGCGCCTCGTCGTCGATTCAGACACCACCTAGCGAAACCGTTTAATGTGCGTTTAATGTGTGCAATGCTCGCTGGGCAATACAACAGATCCAGGTATCATTAGAATAATCAGTAAATTAATACAAATTAATTAATTGTATCAGTATGTATCAGTTGTTCAGTAGTGAAATAGTCCAGTAATCAATGTGGTGCAAAATTTTAAAAATGATTAGCTATAACTTCATGATTATGATGATTATTTACGATTTTGATTAGATAAGATTATTTGGTTAAAGCAAGTAGGCAGTTGAAAGTTTAGAGTTTGAAGGCCGTTTACTATTTTACATCAATATACTCTTCTCAGGTGTCACGATCAATATAATTAAATGCAATCTATCA